>CAMZMU010000077.1:15291865-15867368 GCA_947311845.1 Poa pratensis
ACTTTGCAACATACAAATTCATAGCTCAAGAAGAAGCTCGCAAAGCGATTGAGTGAGGACTATAGGAGTCGCCTGAGGCAGATCGGGCGAGAACTCCCCGACGCCCAAACTCAATGATACGTCTCAAACGTATCTATAATATTTGATTGTTCCATGCTTGTTATATAACATTGTCATATGTTTTTACAATGTTTTTATATCATTTTGGCATATTTTATGAAACTAACCTATTGACAAGATGCCCATCCATCCTTTTCTACTGTCTTTTTGTTTCAGAAAAGCTAGTCGGGGAAGTTTCTCTGAATCGCCTAAAAATTACTGAATTATTTTACATGGAAACAAAGCCAGAGCTAGGTGGACTGCAGGGGGGCCCACAGCCGCCAGACCCACCACCCAGCCGCGACCCAGGGCTTGGCCACGGTTTGGGCCCACCTGGCGCCCTCCGGTCCTCATCGAGTCGCCCTTTCACCTATAAATTCTATGCCTCCCGAAAACCCTCGTATCCGATCATATTTTACAGAAAAGTTCTAAGGCCGCCGCCGTCGCCAACCCTAGATCGGGAGGGTTTCTAAAGCTCTTCCCGACACCCTGCCGGAGGGGGAGATCATCACGGAGGCATCTACACCACCATGCCTGCCTCGGAGTGATGCATGAGTCCACCACGGACTACAGGTCCCATGGCAGTAGCTAGATGGTTGTCTCTTCTCCTTTATGCTCCGTTGTTTAGATCTTATGAGTTGCCTACATATTAAGATCATCTTTATGTAATGCAACATGTTGTGTTTGCGGGGATCCGATGAATTATGGAGTCATGACATTATTATTCAGATTGTTTATTCATATTTTTTATTTATGATCTTGCATGCTCTCCGAGCTTGTGGGATGCTTTGGCTGAAGTAATTGCTGTAATCTTAGAGTGGTATTTATGCTAGATAGTGGGTTCATGCCTCTCTTGTCTAAGCTCGAGTTGACAGAAACGATTAAGACTTTAGACGTGCTGAGCTACTAGGATATAAACAGCGGTTGTTTATGGATATGTTGTGACCATTGCTTACATTATGCACCATGCTTATTGCAATATCTGTTGCTTGCAACTAATACTTTCGGTGACAGGCTAGATAGCGATCCCGGGTGGATTATTAGTCATATATGCAGTTGGATAAGGCTATGTATTTTTGTCGAATTCCCATATAAATAGAACGGTGAACTTTGTGTCATGAAGTATTGTGTTGAGCCCATGTTTGTCAATTGCCTCGCTGTTAATTTCATTACCCAACATGTGTTTTCTTTTGGAGATACGCACTAGTGAACTGTGGATTATCCGGTCCTATTTTCCTATATTGTTTACAACGTTCTAATAGTTTTTACTAGCATTTTCTTTGCTGGTCATTTTGCTCTCATAATATTTTAACACACATACGTTTAATCCTTTGTGTGCAGCAAGCCGGAGAGATTGACAACCTCCTGTTTCGTTGGGACAAAGTAGTTTTGTTCGTGTGTGCGTAGGTCCACGTCAATTATCGTAACAGCCCGTTGACACCTTTCCGGCCTTATCCAAATCCTACTAGATTGAATACCTTGTTTTGTATCAAGGAAAACTTGCTGCTAATTACATCAAACTTTACACGTGGGTCTCCCAACGAACAGCTATTCCACGCCATCAAGCAAGTTTTCTGGCTCATTGCCGGAGATTTGGAAGCTTCAACGAGGGTTTTCGCACATTCCTTACACTCTATTTTGTTATTGTCTTGCTTAGTATTTTTTTTGTTAGTCTTGTTTTGCTTTAAAACTCAAAAACACAAAAAAAATCCAACAAGTAGTTTCTTTTTCGTTTGCTTATTTTTTTTTTTTATTTTGCTAAAATGGGTTCAGCTGAGAGCACTAAGTTGTGTGACTTCACTAGCATGAACAACAATGATTTTATATGCACACCAATTGCTCCACCAGCTTCTAAAACCGAGTTCTATGAGATAAAACCTGCTTTACTAAATCTAGGGATGAAAGAGCAGTTTTCTGGTGCTAGATCTGATGATGCCGCCGCTCATTAAATAACTTTGTTGAGTTGTGATATGCAAAAATATAAAGAAGTAGAGGGTGACATTTATAAAACTGAAACCTTTTCCTTTCTCCTTGAGAGGACGTGCTAAAGAATGGTTATTATCTTTGCCTAGAAATAGTATTGATTCTTGGACTAAATGCAAAGATGCTTTTATTGGGAAGTATATCCACCTGCAAAAATTATACAGTTGAGGAGTAACATTATGAACTTTAACAATTTGATAATGAACATGTTGCTCAAGCTTGGGAAAGAATGAATCCATGGTTAAAAATTGTCCCACTCATGGACTGACTACTTGGATGGTCATCCAAATTTTATGCAGGCTTAAATTTTTCTTCAAGGAATTTATTGGACCGGCCTCTGGAGGTAACTTCATTTTCACCACATTTGGGGCAGCAAACACTCTTGGATGATATGATGGCAAATTATTCGCAATGGCACACCGAAGAAACTCCTAGTGGTAAGAAGGAAAATTCTGTTAAAGAAATATCCTCAGGTTGATATGATTATGTCTATGCTTGCAAATAAAAAGTTCTATTGATCCTAATAATGTTCCCTTTGCTTCTTTGGTTGCTCAAAGAAGAGCAAGTTGATGTAAATTCATTAGAAATAATTTCAACAACATACTTATAGGAATAACTTTGGTAATAATAATTATAAGCCATATCCTCCAAGTGGTAATAATTCTTGACAATTCTTATGGGAACTCTCATGGCAATGCTAGGATGCTTAGTGATGAAAGAATGTTGGAAATTGAAAAGGCAACTAAATTTTTATGCAGACACAGTTTGAGCAGAACAAAGTTTTTTTCAAAACAGCTAGATGAGCCCTCTTTTATGTTAAAAAATATAAGCCAACAACTCAGGATTAAATCGAGAGATCTAATTGTGCAAACTAGACTTTCTGATACGAAACTTGTATTTCGAATATGACGCTGAAGCCCAATCCTCTTTGAAAAATAAAATGCACAAAACCTGAATCAGTTGAAATTGCTGAAACTAGTAAGATTGCTAATGTTTGCACATTTTTACGATGATGATATTAAAATTTCAAGTCTCATAAGTCATCTAAAACACCTAAATATGCTAATGGTAAAAAGATTGGAGTAGGAAAAATTTCTATTGCACTCTTAAAAATGAAGAACTCTCGAATAGTGCTAAAACTGCCTCTAAAAGAATGCTGAAATTAATCATGATGAAAGATTCGTTTTAGAGATAATGCTCCTGTTATTTTTTATGACAATGATCTTGATTTTGATAATTGAATCTTACTGAAGTCATTAAGTTTTTACAAAAGCTTGCAAAAAATCCTAATGCTAGTAAGTTGAACCTTGCTTTTACCCAACATAATTACAAATGCTTTGATTAAAGTTAGGGAAGAAAAGATCAAGTGTGAATTTTCTATTCTAAAAAATTACGATATGCTTGGGACCAACTATTAAATGAAAGTTAATGATTTTGAGTGCAATGCTATTTGAGATCTTGGTGCTAGTGTTTCCATTATGCCTAAAAAATTATATGACAATCAATTCTTGGAAATGGACCACTAGAAGACGTCCTTTGAGTGTTATTATATTGATTCTACTTTTGAATAAACCCGTGGGAAAAATAGATGAGTTATTATTATGTTAATGGTAATTTATGTCCCTGTGATTTTATGTTATGGATATAGAGATGCAAAACTTTCTTGTCCATCGTGTTGGGAAGACCTTTTCTTAGAACCGTTGGTGCTATCACTGATACGAAAGAAGGAAATATTAAATTTCATTGCACTAAGAAAGGGAAGGAACATTTTCCCAGGAAGAGAATTGAGGCAATCTTTTGGTCTTTTCTTAAATCAAGTGATAATTTGAATCCATATTGATATACTTGACTTTTTGCCTTGTGCCTAGCAAAAGGCGTTAAAGAAAGCTCTTGGAGGCAACCCATTTTTTACCTTCTATTTCTTTTGTTTTGTTTAGTTTGGTGCTGTTGCCTCTATAGCAACTCCCTGTATCCTTTTTATTTTGGTTTTTGTGCCAAGAATAGCCTTTAATGGGAGGAAAGTAAAAAAAATGAGTTGCTGTCCAGAAACAGATTTCTGTCTGTCACCGTATTAAATTCTAAAAAATCACAGAACTGATATGTAGCTGAAATGTTTTTACAGCAAGAATCTGGGTTTTTTCTAACTTTCATTAGTTTAAAGTTTTCTGATTCGAGTTGTCCTAATAGTCCGAAAAAAATAATCTTTACGTTCTGTTCTTTTTTTGACAGATTCTGTCTTTGTTTTTGCATTGCTTCTTTTATGAGCAAGTGTAGTTCTTTTATCCACGGAACATCACTTAAACCTTTGTGGCAGTAGCCAGTGTTTAGGAACAAGTTTATGCAATGTACCAAATGAGAACTGAAGGTGGATTATTTTGTTCAAGAACTAACCTCTAATCGGTTTGTGACAAGTTTTGTGTGAAGGAAGTTTTCAAGTGTTGAGAGAACGAGGTGATGAAAGAAGATCAAGAAGGGATTAGAGTTCAAGCTTGGGGAGGCTCCCCGGGACATCCACCAAATATTCAAGAAGTCTCAAGCGTCTAATCTTGGGATCCCAAGGCATCCCTTCTTCATCGATATTTAATCTGGTCGATCCCATGAAACTATTTTTATTCATTTACATAATATGTGATGTTCTTGGAGCGTCGTTTGTGTTTTGATTTCAGTTTTGTTTTGTTTTATTTTGTTTGCTGGTCATTTTCAATAATGGATCCTTGCATTCTTGTGTGGAAGAGAGACACGCTCCGCCTTTTCATATTACACTCATGTTCTTCACTTATATGTGTAGATTGTTTAGCTTTTATTATCTTACCTTCTAGCTCTTGTTTTGCATGTATCTCTTGTTCAGAGCTATTAGTTTCTTGTAGTTAGGAAGTGCCTCTTATGTTTCATGCGTATTTGCTTAGAGAGTTGTTTCAAATAAGTTTATTGGTGTTTGGTTGAAAAGAAAACTATAATGTAGGAAGTGGTAAAAGAAAGAAGTTTACATAATCTTGTAGGTCATTGTCTTGAATAATTTGAGGCTTGTCAATTGTCTTGAGAGATGAATTAAATTAAATGTTTAAACTTGTGGATCATTTACTTAAGATTGGAGTAGTGGAGAAATAGCGTAAAGCTTAGATTATGACACTTGTTTTGATTGGTATTTTCTCAAAGTCTAGATATTCTTTTTGTAAAACTATGTTTGGTTGACAAGGAAGACAGTATAGGTCTAATGGTTATGCTTAATGTATATCTTGTGGTCATTGTGTATTGGGTTGATGATATGTATTTGCTTGATACCTTGCTAAGCCAAAAACTCTGTACTGAGAAGGAATGCTTCTCGTGCATCCAAATCCTTTAGCCAAATATCCATGCCATTTGTGTCCAACATACCTACCTACATGTGATATTTCCTAGCCACTCAAGTAAATTTTTCGTGTGCTACCTTTAAAATTTTAAAATGTTATTACTCATGTTTTGTGCCACTGCTTCTAAGCTCATGAGGACATAGTAGTTGGGTTTGATATCTTCCATGCTATATAAGTTATCCAAGGACTTCTATGCTTCATCTACTTGTCCATTAATTTTGCAAAAAAAGTTGGCACGGGGTGCCCACCCCCATAAAAGATAAATTACAACTTTCACCAAAAAACTCTCCTCACATTTTGTTCATGAGAATTCATTAAAACATCTGCATGTGTAAACAAAGGAGATAGAGGAATGATCTGCTTGCTGCAGAAATAACGTTCCTCATGGGAGTCGCTCTTAAAATTTATTTGGTATGGAAGATATCAAGAATGTATTGCCATTCGTTGACCATAGTATGCACCACTCTAAAAAGAAATATTTATAACTCTATATGCTTTCAAAAACCAAAAAGCTCTAACACACGATTAATCTCTGCTTCCCTCTGCGAAGGGTCTTTCTTTTACTTTTATGTTGAGTCAGTTTTCCTTTCCAATCTTTATCTCTCAAGTAAACGCATAGTATCAATTTTGGTACAAGTCTACTATATTTTATCTTTACGTTTAACTGTGAAAACTTTTGTATTGACATTATCCAATGATAAGTATGTTACAAGTTGAAGCTTTTGCTGAAAACTTAAATCTTCCTCTGTGTTGGTTGAACACCTTTTTCAGAAGTATATTGCTTTGGAGCTATCAAGTATGACATGATTTATAATTTTCAAGTCTCCAAAGTACTATTCATGAAAAGTTCTTGCTTAGATGTTATACATGGTTAATTATTGTTTACTTCATTTCAAACTATAGACCATTGTCTTGCATCACTTTCATTTAGTTCATGTGCTTTACATTATTATTTGATTAAGATTGTGTTAGAAGCATGTCACCACAAAAATATCTTGTTATCATTTACCTACTCGAGGACGAGCAAGAATTAAGCTTGGGGATGTTGATACGTCTCAAACGTATCTATAATTTTTGATTGTTCCATGCTTGTTATATAACATTGCCATATGTT
Source organism: Poa pratensis (assembly GCA_947311845.1). Lineage (NCBI taxonomy): Eukaryota > Viridiplantae > Streptophyta > Magnoliopsida > Poales > Poaceae > Poa > Poa pratensis. The sequence goes on from CAMZMU010000077.1 coordinate 15,298,412, forward strand.
TTTACAATGTTTTTTATCATTTTGGCATATTTTATGAAACTAACCTATTGACAAGATGCCAGTGCCAGTTACTGTTTTCTGCTGTCTTTTTATTTTAGAAAAGCTAGTCGGGGAAGTTTCTCCGAATCGCCTAAAAAATTACGTGAATTATTTTACATGGAAACAAAGGCAGAGCCAGGAGGGGAGCTGCAGGGGGCCCTACAGCCCCCAGACGCCACCCAGCCGCGGCCTAGGGCTTGGCCGCGGCTAGGGCCCACCTGGCGCCCTCCGGTGCCTCCTCGAGTCGCCCTTTCGCTAATAAATTCTATTCCTCCCGAAAACCCTCGGTACCCGATCATATTTTCCAAAAAAGTTCCGAGTCCACCGCCATCGCCAACCCTAGATCGGGAGGGTTCTGAAGTTCTTCCCGGCACCCTGCCGGAGGGGGAGATCGTCACCGGAGGCATCTACACCACCATGCCTGCCTCCAGAGTGAAGCATGAGTAGTCCACCATGGGACTACGGGTCCATGGCAGTAGCTAGATGGTTGTCTCTTCTCCTTTATGCTCCGTTGTTTAGATCTTATGAGCTGCCTACATGATTAAGATCATCTTTATGTAATGCTACATGTTGTGTTTGTGGGGATCCAATGAATTATGGAGTCATGACATTATTATTCAGATTGTTTATTCATATGTTTTATTTATGATCTTGCATGCTCTCCGATGCTTGTGGATGCTTTGGCCGAAGTAATTGCTTGTATCTTAGAGAGGGTATTTATGCTAGATAGTGGGTGCATGCCTCTCTTGTCTGAGCTCGAGTTGACAGAAATGATTAAGACTTGAGATGTGCTGATGCTACTAGGGATAAATAGCGGTGTTTATTGCTATATGTTGTAACCATTGCTTACATTATGCACCATGCTATTGCAATTATCTGTTGCTTGCAACTTAATACTTTGGGTGACAGGCTAGATAGCGATCCCGGGGTGGATTATTAGTCATAGATGCAGTTGGATAAGGTCTATGTATTTTGTCGTAATGCCCATACTAAATAGAACGGTGAAATTTGTGTCATGATAGTATTGTGTTGAGCCCATGTTTGTCAATTGCCTCGCTGTAATTTCTTTACCCAACATGTTAATCTTTTGGAGATACGCCACTAGTGAACTGTGGATTCTGGTCCTATTTTCCTGTATTGTTTACAACCGTTCTAATAGCTTTTACTAGTCATTTGCTTGCTGGTCATTTTTGCTCTCATAATATTTTACACACATACGTTTAATCCTTTGTGTTTAGCAAGCCGGAGAGATTGACAACCTCTCTGTTTCGTTGGGACAAAGTAGTTTGTTCGTGTGTGCGCAGGTCCATGTCAATTATCGTAAACGACACCGTTGACACCTTTCCGAAGCCTTCTCCAAATCCTACTGGATTGAATACCTTGGTTTTGTAATCAATGGAAAACTTGCTGCTAAATTACATCAAACTTTACACTTGGGTCTCCCAACGAACGTGCTATTCCATGCCATCAAGCAAGTTTTCTGGCACCGTTGCCGGAGATTTGGAAGCTTCAGCGAGGGGAGTTTCACACATTCTTACACTCTATTTTGTTATTGTCTTGCTTAGTATATTTTTTTGTTAGTTTTGTTTGTGGAAGAAGTTGTGAACTCATCACGGCCGGAGGTGGAAGGAGAACAATCATACTCAATAATATTGGACACTTCATATATATCTTGAAGCCTGGTCCAAAGCTCATTAGCGTTCCGAAAAGGCATGATTGATGCAAGAACTACATCGCTCAAAACACAAATAAGACCATTAGAAACAAGAGTTTCGAGATGAGAGTTTTCCTCATCCTCTAAAGATAATTCTTGGGAATCCTTTTGGAGGTGAAAACCCCACATCTACAATCCTCTTAATATAATTTGGACCCATGGCCCTAAAAAGATTAAGGATGTGAATTTTCCAAACATCATAATTTGTGCCATCGAATATAAGAGTGGGATCGTGCACTAATTCTCTAAGCGACATCTTTACTCTCTAGGCGGTAAAGCCCAAAAAGAGAGCCCAGGCTCTGATACCAATTGAAAGGACAAGGATGTCGCCTAGAAGGGGGGGGTGAATAGGCGATTAAAACTTTTCCAGTTTAGTCTTGCTAATTGCGGAATAAAACTAGGTATTTAAATTAACAAGCTAACAACCTAAATAAACTAGGCTCACCTATGTGCACCAACAACTTATGCTAAGCAAGACAAGCAACAAGGTGATAGCAACAAGAATAATTCAAGCACGAAGGCTATCACAATGTAAAGTACATAAGTAAAAAGCTCGGGTATAGAAATAACCGAGGCACGTGGAGACGAGGATGTATTCCCGAATTCCTCCTTCTTAGGGGAGTACGTCTCGTTGGAGAGGTGTGAGGCACCACAAAGGTCGATCTCAACGCCACAAAGTCTCACCCTATTCTCCGATGAACCGCACCACAAAGGTTTGGTTCACCTTCCACTATCGGAATCCTTCGAGGCAGAAAACCGGAGCCTTTCAACAACGATCCGGGGCACAACCCACAACGGGATTGGGGACTCCCGAACAGTTACAAGTGACCACACAAGGGTCTCAACCACCACACGGGCGTCTAGGGTCTAAAGACCCAAGAGTAACAAGTTCACAAGCTTTCAACTTCCACGAATCCTCGTGGAGAGAGCAAACCGATGCACAAAGCAATGGCAAGAGCACAAACGTTCAAATCCTTCACTCTCAAATCCCACCACAAGCAACTAATACTTATGAGGGGAGAAGAAGGAAGAACAACGAAGAACACAACAAATGGAACTTCAAGAACTAGATCGAAAGGGTTCCACTCACTTAGAGGAGAAATTGATCAGTGGAAATGTAGATCTAGATCTCCTCCTTCAATCCTCCAAAGATCAACGAGTTTGGGTGGAAGGATTGAGAGTAATCAAAGAAATGAGCTTTCAACAATGGAGGAGAGAGGAAAAACGTGCTCAAGTTCTTAGATAACCATTGGGGAAGAAACCCCTTAAATAGGTTGACGAGGGGTTAACTCATCAAATCCCATGGTTAGGACCTAGGGTTGAGATTATGGGGAGAGAACGTGGTAGTACTGGTAGTTTCGTCGGCTGACAAGCAGAGGCAAAGATTTACCCAGGTTCAGGCCCCTCGGGTGGAGGTAAAGACCCTACTTCCTGCTTGTCTGGTATTGATTGTGTGAGATTATGCGATTACAGGGGAGCTCCGGCAAGATTTTGATCTCGCTAGGGCTTTTGGTGGTTCGAGTATGGCTTGTCCAGGATCGACGGCCCTCCCAGCCTTTATAAGACGCTGGGTCTCGGGAGTCCGTAACCGACCCTACTTACATGTAAGGAAAGTATAAACCGACTATGCCTATGACTAATCTTGGAGGGTACTCCATCTTCTTGGGCCTCTTGTCTTGGGCTTCGAGTAGGCTCTTCGCTATTGGGACTCAGTCGTTACGTGCACCAGGTACCTCACGGTAGGGTACCCGAGATGTATATCCTTGTCAGTAGCCCCCGAGTACTTGTCTGACTCGAAGAATCGGGCATGGACTCGTTCGTAAGTGCACGTCATATGCTTTGTATTCTGTATATTATAATTGGAATTCCTGTATGAATAGCACATGTTGGCTATGTCGAGTATCTCATCGACTGTGGTTTTTGCTTATGATGATCAAGGGATAATAGCTTAGCAGGCCCAGTACACTCGACGGATCGGGACTGGTTAACTACACATTCGGGTAAAACCTTACTAGCTTTCAATCAAACTCGAGTCCCCGGACTCGAATCTGGAACAAACTGGTCAGATTCGACTAGGCCGCGGAGGTCTTACTGAGTCGATCTGCAGTATAGATTTGAATTTTACCCAACGCGTCCGTCAAGATTTTTCATCATGTCTGCTGACACGGAAAGTATAAGGATTGACGTTGCTGGAACGGTCCTTAGCCCAGCTCGAAAGTTCGGCGGGTCTTACCTTTGCACTATGCGTGCAGCATCCGAGGTATTTGCGCGGACGCAACTCGGGAATGTTTCGAGTATGATTTTGTATATGAACTGAGTCGATCCTTTTGTCGACTGACACTTTGTCGTTATTCTATCGGGTGCGCGACAGCGCTCCCGATGGGAGTAGCCCCCGAGATTATGCTTTATTGCTTGCAATGGAGGATAATCTCAGATCTTCTTACCCTGCATATGTTAATCGAAGAAATTTTTGCCGTAATTCTATCGGTGCACGACAGTGCTCCCGATGGGAGTAGCCCCCGAGATTATGCTGTATTGCTTGTAATGGAGGATAATCTCAAAATCATTTTATCTTGAGCATCTCCAGTCGAAGAATTTTTTGATATGCTCCCGATGGGAGTAATATGCCTCAGCCGAAGGAACGGTCGAGTGACCAATTTTGCCTTAACATTGCTTTTTCACACCCGAACCAAACAAGGCAGTCGAGTGACCGATATGCGTTGGGCGGACTCGAATGTATTTCTGATCAGAGCGCTTGAGATGACGTCAGGGATGACGTTTTTGGCGACTGCGCTGCCTGACACGGTGGCGTGCGTTATGCTGTGATGGATGGGACGTGACACATAGGTGGGCCCATTGTGCAGCGCTGACCGAACGACGGTGCGTTTGGACTTGATTTGACCACTCTGGCCCACTTTTTACGGAGGCGTGATGATGGCTCCTCTTTTTGCGTGCGTAGTGGGCGGAGTGGCCGGCGACGGTTGCCCTCCGCGTTTGCCACGTGTACGGTGAGATTGCGTGCGTAACGCACGATTAGGATCTGAACGGTTGTGATTGCTTTTGATTTGTGGTAAATAGGGGAACGGTGCTGGCATTATTTTTTACTTTGCCATTTGCTCTGCGCGCGCCCCTGCTTCATCGTCTTCCTCTCGCTTCCATTGTTCTTGCGCCCAAGCTCCCGCTGTTCCCCTTAGCCACCACTGCCATGGCGCCAAAGAGAAAGCTGCTGCTGCCGACGCGCCCGTGACCGACGCGGCCGCTCTGAAGGGGAAGAAGACTGCGGCTGGCGCATCTGCGCCCGCCGTCGACCTCAAGAAGAGCGACGGCGATTGGATGAAATCCACCATCAAGGAGGCGCATCTGGACAAGCTTCGCGAGGAGGGAATGCTGCCACCCGCGACCAGTTGTTCGTCCGCGCGCCGTCGCCAAGGAGGTACTCCCCGAGCCTCGCGCTAACGAGCGCGTTTGTTTTGCGGAGTTTCTGCCTAGGGGTTTTTCGCTTCCCTTCCACGACTTTGTTCGTGGATTGATGTATGCATACGGGGTGCAAATCCATGATTTCACCCCGAATGGCATTATGCACATTGCCTGTTTTATGGTTTTGTGCGAGTGCTTCTTGGGAGTTTCTCCCAGCTGGGCCCTCTGGAAGTCGATTTTCATGGTCCGGCCCAACAACCGAGGTGGCCGCACCTATCCTGTTGGCGGCTTCGGGATCCAGGTGCGCAGCGACACCCGCTACTTCGCCCTGAAGCCAGTCGACTCGGCGCAAGGGTGGAGGAAGAGGTGGTTCTATGTGCGCGTCGACCAGGAAGGAGTCCCGCCATTTTCGACTGCTGGCATACTCGCGAGGACGAATGCCTGGGACCACCCGCTGTCGGCTGAAGAAAAGGCAGAAGCGGCGCCTCTGCTGTCGAAGATTGGAGAGCTGCTGAGCAGCGTAACTGGTGTGCATTTGATTGCCACCTTTGTGAAGATGCGGGTGTGGCCGCTCCGCATTCGCGCCCACCCCATGTGGGAGTACGAGGGTGCGCTCGACCACCCGAATGAGCAAGGAAGAACTGTCGAAGAGCGAGCTGGTGTCACATGTGCGGTCCATCACCAGCACGAAATCCAGCGAGCCCTGCAACGTCGACTGCCCTGTCACTCCTTATGGTGCTGAAGGCCTTTGGAGGAGGTTAGTGAACATCATGTTTATGATCTCCTGCTGTTATTTTGTTGTGCATCTTTGTAACTTTCGATTGCTGTATTTTGTATGCAGGGCCATTCAACTGCATCAACCCTTCCTCCTCTTCCCGAAGATGGCCCAACTCATGAAACGGAGGTGCAAACGGTAGAAACGAAGGGAGGAATGAATCGCCTCTACCTTCGGCTACCACATCTCCATGGAAGAGGTCGAAGAGGAAGGGGCAGAGGAAGTACAGGCCGGAGCCCGCCACGACTGATCATGTGAGCGAGGTTCCCACTCGCAAGCGTCGTCGGGTGGCCCGAGTGTGTCTTCCTCCACGAGTTCACCCGCGAAGGAATCAGATGTGAGATGACGGAGACTCGGGCTCGTCTCCTCTACCACAGCTGCTCCTTTGAACGTGAGCCCGTTGAGCTCAGCTCCTCCTCCTCAGTCGGGTGAGGAGCTGCTTTTTGGAGGTCCCAATTTTGACAACCTTGATAGTGAGGAGGAAGAAGAGCACAGGTATGCTCTGAGCTTTTTGTACTAAAGTTTTTGTTTTGTTGATTTTTGCTTATGCTGTATTTCTTCTGTCACTCGCAGTGCTGAGACTGTGCCCCCGACTCCTCCATCGAGAAGATTACGACCCCTGAGCACCCGGAAGTCTCTCACGTGGCTCCGAAGGTCGTTCAATCAGCAGCCACGACTACTGCTATTGAGACGGCCAAGGCTATGAGTGCCGCAACTCCGGAGGTCGGGACATCAGCCGCGAAGCCCGCGCCTTGGATGGAACACGTAAGTGTCTTTTTGTCGAGTCCGCATACGGGACTGGTATGTATAACTTATGCTGGTTTCATGTGCTTGCAGCCTTACTACCTCAACTGGTAGAATCGGGCAAGGCTTTTGTCCAACTGGAGCAAGAGAGGGACATCTGCGCACCAGTTTGGAGCAACTCACTCGTAAGTGTATTTTGATTCTTAACCCGAAGTTCCTTTTTGCACTGTCTTTGCTTAGTGTTTGAATTACTTCTTGCCATCAAATTCAGATGACAAGGCATCGGCTGAGTCCGGGTGAAGGAGCTAGAAGATGCACTCGCCAAGCAGCGTGCTGAGTCGAAGAAGGCTTTGGATGATGCCAAACTCCGCTGCCTTGCGCGAGAAAGAGTATGCTGAGAGGCTGGCTAGCCTCACCCGAGACGTGGGCGGTTAGTAAAATTTGCCACTTTTTGTTTACTTCTGTTGCCGAGTGTTGTGTAAGAGTTTCTGTTCTCTGATTTTTGAAGGAGCTGTTGGCGCACCGGCACCTGTAGACCAGGCGAGTGGCGATTTGTCCCTCGACCGTGCTATTGGCGACCTTGACGCCATCTCCCAAGCGAAGGATGCACTCGCCAAGTCTACGAGCACACTCGGCGCCGTATACAAGGGCGTGTTCCCGTCTGGCCAACTCCATCGACTGTGGATGGCTTCGCCGACGTCCTAGGCCCGGGAACCTCGACTATGGCGAATTTTGCTCGCACTGACGGTACGCGGCTCAGAGACCACCCTCAAGCTCCTTTTAGGTCATGGGATAGAGGGTGACTTCAGGCCGCTCTGTCTGATTTCCCTCGAAGCCGGGCGGGAAGCTGGTGTCTCTGAAGCATGTGAACGAGCCAGCCGCAGCTGGCTGAAATTTTTATGACTACCGTGGAGCGCCGGTCAGCGGAGGTCGCCAATCGCGCGCGTAGGGCTAGGTCGGAGTCTGCATCATAGACTTTAGGGCCATCTTCCCTTTTGTTGGACTGTAATTATACTTTTATGATATCGCGAGTATGCGTATGCTTTTGCCACACTTGTATGGATTTTTCCTTGTTGTGTTTCCGCCTGTAAGGCTATGTGCTGTTACTCGCCTAAGCTTTGTGATGAGTTCTCATATCTGACATGAATTTTTATGATGTTTGGAACAGAAACGGGCAGCCGCTACTTCATCTGGCTCGTCGCGGCATCGTGCTCCCACTCGATCTCGAGCTCAGGTGGCAAATGATGCCGCAGTAATGCGTTATATGAAGGCTCGAGTCGTAAAACTGGAGCAAGAGTTGAAGAGTGCCCAGAGCGAGCTGGATAGGATGAGGGCGAGGCCTGCTTTACCCACTCAGCGAGAGGACTATGTGCTTGGCGAGATGGAGATCGTGAACAGACAACTCGAGTGTAAGCATGACTGCCTTGATCTCAAGAGTTCATAGTCTGTCCTTTTTGTTGATCCAACGTGCCTTGTTGCAGGTTTTGTTCCAGACTTCCAGGCGGAGCAGGCTCGTGTTGATGAGCAGTTGAACAATGCGACTGACGAACCAACGACGGGCCGTCAGCACTTTCGCTTGGATAAGACCGAGCGCGCATACTCGCAACTCTGAAGGATCGAGTGTGGCGGAGCACTATGCTGCTCGAGTTATGCAGGTCGGCCTTCAGTCGAATCAACCAGACTCTTTTCCCGACGGGCCGCAACCTCAAGGAATCCATGCGTTGCTCGGGCTTTTCCGGAGTGCAGGTCCTATTCGAGATTTTATCACCCAGAAGCTTGTGGATGGAGCCAACGCAACGATGGCGTATATCCGGAGTAAGCGTCCAAATATGCAGCTACGTCCACCCGTGCCTGGATCGACTTTGTCACAGTCGCAACTTGACGATACAGTCGAATATGCGAGGGTGATGGTTGAGTGTTATCACGCTCAACTTATGGGCCCTGTTCTTCCAGTCAAGGACGAACCGGAAGATTAGGGTATTTCTGTATAGGGCAGCCCCCGAGTGTAAATTTGCCACTTATACGTAGTATATTTATTTATATGTATGTGCGCAGCCCCCGAGTGTATCGAGTGGGGTTTATGAAAAACACTTAGTATGGAACAAATTGCACAGCCCCCGAGTGTTCGAGTGAGGCTGTGAATTTTTGCGATGTTTGAAGCTTCAACTCATGATTTTGAGCAACTTTTTGTTTATGTATGATTTTTATGACCCAGCCCCCGAGTATTCGAGTGCGGCTGGGGTATTATGTTTGAAGAAGGAGCGAAAGCTCATGCTTTGAGATAGCGCAGCCCCCGAGTATTCGGGTGAGGCTAAGTTGTGCGAATAAGTTATGCGAGTAGTAAGCAGGGAGAAATATGAGGAATCATTGACTATATTCCATTTTTGAATGTTAAGCTGCAGGCCGCCTCATTAAAAACCTTCCAGTCCCCTAGGTACCCTGGTAAGGAAAAGAGCGCGTCTGAAACCTGCAGCCATCCGACATATGTGCCTATTACATTGTGCGACTGAGCAATCTAAGCATAGAAACGGCGCAGCTGCGCAACGTTCCAAGGATTGTGCGAGAGTTCGCCTGTCTTCGCGTGCTTCAGTCTGTATGCTCCACCACCAATGACCTCGGTGATGATGAAGGGTCCTTCCCATGGAGAAGCGAGTTTGTGCACCTTCTTTTGCTTCAGTCGAAGTACCAGGTCGCCAACCTCAAAGGACCTGGTACGCAGTCGACGGCTGTGGTAGTTGCGGAGGTCTTGCTGATAGACAGCTGTGCGTGCTAGCGCCGTGTTGCGTGCTTCTTCGAGCAAGTCGACTGCATCTTCGAGTGCTTCATCTGCATCTTCTTCGTTGTATGCTCGACTCTTGGTGCATTGAATCTTACATCTGATGGCAGGATTGCCTCTGCGCCGTAGACCATAAAGAATGGGGTGAATTGTGTTGAAGCGTTGGAGTTGTGCGTAGGCTCCATAGCACAGACGGGAGTTCTTCGACCCAAGCACCCGCGGCCTTTTGAGTGGCACCAGGAGGCGTTTCTTGATTCCGCTCGTCACGAGTCCATTGGCTTTTTCGACTTGGCCATTGGACTGCGGGTGTGCCACGGATGCATAGTTGAGCGTGATATCTTGCTCTTTGCAGAAATCGGAACTCTTCAGCCGTGAAGTTTGTACCGTTATCAGTGATGATACTGCTTGGCACACCAAAGCGGTATATGATGGATTTTATGAAATTGACTGCTGTAGTGGCAGTCGAACTTGTGATAGGGACTGCTTCAATCCACTTGGTGAACTTGTCGACCGCCACCAGAAGGTGAGTATGCCCTCCATGGGAGGATTTTTTGAGTGGCCCGACCATATCGAGCCCCCACTGGGCGAAGGGCCAGGCCAATGGTATTGTCTTCAACGCCGATGCGGGTGCGTGCGGCTTTGTGGCGAATTTTTGACAGCCGATGCACCTTTTGACTATGTCCTCCGCGTCTTTGAGTGCTGTGGGCCAGTAGAAGCCTGCGCGAAAGGCTTTGGCTACGAGTGATCGACTGCTGGCGTGATGCCCGCAGGTACCTGCATGAATATCACGAAGGATGGCTGGCCATCTTCGAATGCTATGCAACGTTGGAACATACCTGATACGCTGCGCTTGTATAGTTCGCCGTTGATGACGGTGTATGCTTTAGATCGTCGAGTGACGCGTCTTGACTCTGTTATGTCTTCAGGTACCTCGCCGCGGAGTATGTATGCGAGGAAAGGTTGAGTCCAAGTTGGCTCGATGAGGAGTACCTCGACTGGCGGGTCCTCTGTGCTAGGTGCTTTGCTCTTGGCTGGTGCGGCTGATGTAGGAGATGTTCGTTTTTCTTGATGGACCTGTGCTCGATGCGCTCGAGAAGACACCAGGTGGAACTGGTGCTTTGGTCGCGCCAATGTTGGCTAGCTTATCTGCTTCTTCATTGCTCTCACGCCCTATGTGCCGCAACTCGCAGCCTTCGAAGCTGCCCTCCATGAGTTGTACAGGTCACGGTAGGCGATCATGTTATCTGCGATTGCATCGCAGGCCTTCATTGTTTGCTGCACCACAAGATTCGAGTCACCATAGATCATCAGTCGAGTGCACCCGAGGGCTTTGGCCATCCTCATGCCATGGATCAGGGCCTCGTACTCTGCTTCGTTATTGGATGGAACTCGAATCCCATCTGCAGGATATAGCGAAGCTTGTCGCCTTTTGGTGATATGAGGATGACACCTGCGCCTGCGCCTTCGTTCTTCTTTGAGCCGTCAAAGTACATAGTCCATGAGTTGGACACATCTGGTGCTCCTGGCAACTGAGCTTCATCCACTCGGTATGGAAGTCAGGTAAGACTTGTGCTTTGATGGCCTTCGGGTAATCATACTTGATATCTCGTGGCTAGCTCGATGAGCCATTTTGCGACTCGCCCAGTTGCGTTGGGGTTTGTGAGGATGTCCCCGATCCCTGAGGTGCTGATTACAGTGATCGGGTGCTCTGCGAAGTAGTGCGTCAGCTTCCTTGAGGACATGAACACGGCGTAGGCCAGCTTTTGATAGTGCGGGTACCGCTGCTTTGATATGGAGAGCACTTCACTCAAGTAATAGACTGGGCGTTGTATGCTTTGGGCGTGTCCCTCCTCCCTGCGTTCGACTACCAGTACGGTGCTTACCACCCTGTTAGTTGCGGAGACATATAGGTATAGTGGCTCTCGTTCCCTTGGTGCGACGAGGATTGGAGGGCTTGTGAGGACTCGCTTGAGGTCCGTGAAGGCTGCTTCGGCTTCTGGCGTCCACTCGAATTTGTCTGCTTTCTTCATCAGTCGATAGAACGGGAGTGCTTTTTCGCCAGTTTGCTGATGAATCGACTGAGTGCTGCCACTCGACCCGCTAATTTTTGCACGTCATGGAGCTTTGAAGGCCTTTGCATCGTCAAGATGGCCTGTATTTTCTCCGGGTCCGCCTCGATTCCACGAGCCGAGACTAGATACCCAGGAGCTGCCCGGCTGGCACGCCGAACGTGCACTTCTTCGGGTTGAGCTTGATGTGGAAGCGTTTGAGGTTTGCGAACGTCTCTCGCAAGTCATCGAGTAGTGTGTTTTCCTCCCTTGTTGTGATGACGATGTCATCTACGTAGACCTGGACGTTTCGCCCAATTTGCTTCTTGAGGCAGTCTTGCATCATGCGCTGGTAGGTTGCGCCTGCGTTCTTGAGCCCGAAAGGCATTGTTGTGTAGCAGTAGACCCCGAGTGGGGTTATGAACGCCGTTTTCTCTTCATCCTCTTCCTTCATCCTTATCTGGTGGTAACCCGAGTAAGCATCCAGGAAGGACAAGCGAGCGCACCCGGCGGTGGAGTCGACGATCTGGTCGATTCGAGGTAGTGGAAAGTGATCCTTTGGACAACATTTATTGAGTGCTGTGAAATCTACGCACATCCGAAGGATATCTGTGTGCTTCTTCTCTACAGTACGGGGTTGGCCACCCATTGTGATTTCTTGATTTCTCTGATGAAACCTGCTGCGAGTAGTCTGTCGACTTCGGCTTCGACTGCGGTTCTTTTCGGGCCGGATATGCGGCGCATTGTTTGCTTGACTGGTTTAGCATCTGGAAATAATTGGAGAGAGTGCTCGGCGAATTCCCTGGGAATACCTGGCATGTCGGCTGGACACCACGCAAATATATCCCAGTTCTCACGGAGGAATTCGACGAGCGCGCTTTCCTATGCGATAGGCAGACTCGACGAGACATTGACTGTCTTGGTCGGGTCAGTCGGGTGCACCTGATGCGACCTTGTGTCATTGGTGGCATTGAATGCTCTGTCGACTGCCACCTTCTTGTGCTCCGGCATAAGTGTTCGATCGTTGGAGACCGCTAGATCGGCGAGTGTTGCTTCCATGCCGAACATCTCAGAGATTTTGCTAAACTCTCGGTCGCAAGAGTCGGACTTTTGGAAGTTTCCTTTGACTGTGATTACTCCTTTTGGTCCAGGCATCTTTAGCTGGAGGTATGCGTAGTGTGGACCGCCATGAATCGAGCGAACGTCGGGCGTCCAAGTATGGCGTGGTATTGTGACTTCCAGTCGACAACTTCGAACTCAATCGACTCTGTCCTGAAGTGGTTCTTGTCCCCGAACGTTACGTCGAGTTGTATGGTGCCTTCTGGGCTTATTGCTTTGCCTGGGACGATACCGTGAAAGGTATTTGAAGATCTTGGCAGGTTTTCGACTGACCTGTTCATTTTGCGGAGCGTATCTGCGAAGATGATGTTTATGCCGCTGCCACCATCCATGAAGACCTTGGACATGGCGTAGCCTCCAATTTGTGCGTCGAGTACCAGAGCAGAGTGCCCTGGACGAACGACCGATGGTGGGTGGTCCTCTCTGCTGAAGCTTATTGCAGTTTCGGATCCCTTCAAGAATTCAGTTACGCAGGAGGTGACATGACCGCCATGTTTACTTGTCGAGTGCGAAGTTTTTGCTCCCTGTTGGAAGGGCGACCTTTCTGTATCATGTACATCTGCCCTTGGGGCGGAGGGTACTGAGGTTCGTCCACCCGAGGTACGGTTGTATGGCACCCGCGATATTTCCGCCTGCGGCAGGCTGTGGTGGTGGAGGTGGTGCCATCAGAACGGCACATTGTTTGGCTGAGGCACAGGTGCAGGTGCGGGTGCGTGTGCGGCTGTTGCCTTTCTGAGTTGTACGTATTCAGACGCTAGTTGGTCGAATTCTCTGCAGTTTCTCATCGAGTGATTGGAGCGCAATTTTCCGTCTTCCCCTTGTACAGGTGGAATCTGCAATCAGCATCCATCTTTTCTTCGAATGATCGCTCGGATTGTGCGCCGGAGCGCGACTTGCGCCAGTCTTTCCTCTTGTAGCTGTCGCTGCGTTGGCCGCGGTCTCGACTGTCCCGGCGATCATCTCGACTGTCCCGCGATCATCTCGACTGTCCCGTCGATCTTCTGACCGTCGGTCGCTTCTGTCTTGGTCGTTGCGGGGTGTGGAGAACCCAGCCGCCATGAATTCGGGTCTGTCGTCGTCGTAGTGACGTTTTGAACGCTTGCGCCTTCGGTCGTCTCTGTATGAGTCTCTGCGGCTTCGACTGCCGCTTTCATGATTGTCACGGGGTGAGGACCCGCGTGTGGTGCGCGCCATGTCTTCTCCGTCTGCCCACTCAGTCGCGATCTTCAGGAGGTTAGCCACAGAGGTTGGCTTTTGGCGACCAAGTGCTTCTTTGAAGTCTCGCCTGGCGAGGCCCATGATGAAAGCATCCATGGCCATATCTTCTGAAATTACTCCAACTGAGTTGCGTATCTCAGTCCATCGTCGGATGTATGACCTCAACGTTTCGTCTGACCGTTGAACGCAAGCTCGCAGCTCTTCGAACGTTTTTGGGCGCTCACATAGAGGCTCGAAGTTTTTGATGAAGTCAGTGCGGAAGTGATCCCACGAGTCGTATGTTGATGGAGGTAGAGCCTTGAGCCAGTCGCGGGCTGTGCCTTCGAGCATGAGTCGTATGTATTGCATGGCTGTGATATTTGTGCCTCGCTGGCACGCGACAGCCAGCCTGTAGTCTTCCAGCCACCTGAAGGTTCCTGTCGACCCGTGTACTTGGGCTGTTCAGATGTGAGTTTGAACCCTTTGGGCATCCGTGTCTCGCGGACGCGTCGAGTGAAGCACAGAGCTCCGTGTGGCTCAGGCTCCGATCAGAGTACGAGTCGCTACTGTAAGATCTGCGTGATCTGCTCCTGGACCTGCGCCGACGTGAGCCGCTTCTTTCCTTCGAGTGGTGGCGGCGACCACTGCGATTATGCTCTTCACGACGCGTGTCAACTATGGCACGATCTCGACTCCCTCCTGGAGTTTTTGGGATTTGGCGTATGGCCCGCTGTGATTTGATCTGTTGGCGATGTAGTTTTGCATTGGGGTCATCAGCTGGAGGCTTGATTGCCTCTAGGTATGCTGCAGCGGTAAAGAGAGCACCCGCAGCTGTTTTGGGTACTGGCACTCCCTCCTCGTCGTATGTCATGAAAGAGTTGCCTAGGTTGCGGGTGAGTGCCGCCCTTCATCCGGCGCGAGGTGTGACAGCCTTGATCTGGGTCTTGTGTCTGCTCGCCCGGTGGAGCTCAGGGAGAGCTGTCTTCTTCGCACTCGACAAGCTAGCTTGCTTTTTACGTTCTTCGAGTGTTGCTCTGATCTGCTGCAGTCGAAGTGATTCCTGCCAGTTGAAGTACTGGAAGGTCAACATCTCCTCCGTTGCGTCTGCTGGCATCATTGTGCACTCCTTGATGACTTTATCTGCTTTTGCTGCCATCTCAGCAGTAATTGTGAGATTTGTGACTCCGTCCGGCATAGTAACTGTGCACGGGAACTTGTAGGCCTGCGACTGGCCGCAGCATCAGATGATTCTGCGGCGAAGGCAACGTAGACCTGCTGGGGTATCACCCGAGGGTATGTGTATGTGTTTTCGAGTCCCGTCATGGACTCGACGTCGTCATCAAGGCTCATGTCGGAGTCGATATGCCCATCGAGTGGTCCGTCTGGACGGATCTCGCTGTCGATGCCTTCATCGCCTATGCTCATCTCGGCGTCGGCGAAGTTGTTATGAATCTCGAAGTCGAGGTTGTTGTTGGTGCAGATCTCGGAGTCGACGTGGTTGTCGATATGAGTTTCGGCTCGTCGAAGTCGCTGAGGGAGATCCCGCAGTCGAAACTATCCTCGAGTGGGAGATCGAGCTCGGGATCGTTTGTGCGGTATGCTGATTCGGCCTCCTCACCTTGGAGTTCTTCAATGAGCTCGTTGATCTCTCGAGTCGACATGGTTGTTGCAGACGAGCAAGCTTGGAGGATCGACGATGGTATGGACGCAGTTGATGGATCCGCAGTCGAAGGAGCCGCAACCGATGGAGCCTCGGGTGCGGAAGTCGCGAGTTGGCGTGGATCTGTCAAGTCCTGCACACCAAGCTTGTTGACGAAAAAATTGAACGAACCAACGGTTAAACCCAAACCTGACTCGAGATCGGCGAACGTCTCCTGGAATTCTGGCGAGTGTGGCTCGAAATCCATCAGAGGATCTGATGTGCTTTTTGCGGTGAAGCTGGCGTGCTGCCGTTTGTCGAGTGAGTCGGCGAGTTGCCGTGTGCCGCCCGAGTCGGCGAGTTCTGGTTTGTTGATGCAGCCGGCGAGTTGCCGTTTGTAGATCCGATCGGCGAGTCGCCGTTTTCCGATGGAACCGAAGAAACCGTGAGTCCAGCACTATTCTTTCCCACAGACGGCGCCAATTGACGAGGGGTTAACTCATCAAATCCCATGGTTAAGGACCTAGGGTTGAGATTATGGGGAGAGAACGTGGTAGTACTGGTAGTTTCGTCGGCTGACAAGCAGAGGCAAAGATTTACCCAGGTTCAGGCCCCTCGGGTGGAGGTAAAGACCCTACTTCCTGCTTGTCTGGTATTGATTGTGTGAGATTATGCGATTACAGGGGAGCTCCGGCAAGATGTTGATCTCGCTAGGGCTTTTGGTGGTTCGAGTATGGCTTGTCCAGGATCGACGGCCCTCCAAGCCTTTATAAGAGGCTGGGTCTCGGGAGTCCGTAACCGACCCTGTTACATGTAAGGAAAGTCTAAACCGACTATGCTTATGACTAATATTGGAGGGTACTCCATCTTCTTGGGCCTCTTGTCTTGGGCTTCGAGTAGGCTCTTCGCTATTGGGTCTCAGTCGTTACGTGCACCAGGTATCCTCACGGTAGGGTACCTGAGATGTATATCCTTGTCATAGGTCCTCTAAAAAGTGGCCGTTGGGCAGAGTCGTTGGGCTCGCTGTGCCAGCCGGCCTAGCAGCCGGCCTGGGCCGGGTGGGAGGCCGGGCGGCTCACAGAGCCAGCCGGCCAGGCAGCCGACCTGGGCTGGGCAGGAGGCTGGGCGGCTCGCTGAGCTATCTAGCAGCCAGCCTGGGCCGGGCGGCACACAGAGCCAGCCAGCCTGGGCTGGGCCGGAGGCTGGACACCCAACAGAGCCCGTCGGCCTGTGGACCGGCCTAGGGGCCGACCAACAAAAACTGAAAAAACGCCCAATACGAAAACGAACATATCTTGATCATCCGGACTCCATTTTCGATGTTCTTGGGCTCGTTGGAATCGCAACGAAGAGCCCTTCAAGATTATGCAGAGCAACATCATAGTACATCATGTGAGGATAAAACCAAATGTGGAAAGGTAAACCTTCTCTAAATAAGAACAACCGGTAAATCCTGAAATACAATAACTTTCTCGTTCGAACTCCAAAACCGGTGAATCCAATTTCATTGGAAAGGTAACGACAAGAGCTTTCCAACGCATGGGATACCACACATGGGAAGGTGTGGACCCTATCTCAAAGGTGGACTGGTAATATTTCCAACGCCGAGAACGAACAAGTTTTCCAAACAAAATCCATTTTCGAAGAATTTGGTCTTGTCATGAGGATCACAACAAGCACCAAAATCCAACAAGGAGAAGAACCAAATAAGAACCAAGAAAGATGATATGCCAAGTATGTAAAGGTTTGAGCTCTCCACAAAGATGCGATCAAGTTACTCACTTAAGAGCCCCTCTTGATAGTACGCCGTCTATCCTATAATCCGGTCTCCCACTAACACCATGAGACCGGTAAAATAGAAAACCTATCAAGATCATACCTTTGCCTTGCGCATTTCACTTGAGCTAGATGATGATGATCTTGATCTCTTCAAGTGGACCACCTTTCTTGATTGCGCTTTGCTTGGTGAAGACATCTCCAAATGCCCCCCCATACTCCATTATGGGAGAGCCTCGCTAAGCTTCGTCTTCATGTCTTGATTGCAAACTTCAATCAAATGATATCTTTCGAGATGGATCATATTGGACTTGCACTTCATTTTCTTCTCTTGATAAATATGATGGCTTGGAGATAACATGAAAGTTCACTCAAACTTCTTTTCCAAGCCATGCTTGCAATAAGCTCAACTCTTCACATGACCATTCTTCATATAATCCCTTGGATAGAATCTTGGTCATCATGTAATCTTCTAGAGTCCAACACATGAACTCCAATCTTTTCCTATGGACAAGATCTATAAGAATATCTCAATGCAAACATTAGTCCATAAGGATTGTCATTAATTACCAAAACCACACATGGGGCAACACATGCACTTTCAGATAGCGCCAAACCTCTTCGCGCTCATCTTGAGGTGACCTAGGAAGCGTCGTATGGTGCGAGAGACACTGATCGAGCGCCGCTAGACCACCGACATTGTGGGGGCCTTGAGCCCGCTTGCTTTTTTGCAATATGCCCATGTTTGGATCCGACTTTGTTACGAGCAGCTCTCAGTGGAGGCGAATACGTTGATTTGACGACCGACCCTAGTTGGTCTTGCTACAACGCCCTTTTCCAAGGGTCGATTGTATCAAATCTTGGAAAACCTAACTAGAAGACGTGTTCTCCCTAGAGTGAGTTTCTTTATCTGACTTGCCTTTTAGGATAGATGTGGCACATTTCCGTCTTTGCGATCAGCAATGGCGCACATTCTTACTGGTTTCCCTTTCT
The DNA here is from genome assembly GCA_947311845.1 of Poa pratensis. Classification (NCBI taxonomy): domain Eukaryota; kingdom Viridiplantae; phylum Streptophyta; class Magnoliopsida; order Poales; family Poaceae; genus Poa; species Poa pratensis. Next base: position 15,316,649 of record CAMZMU010000077.1, read on the forward strand.
TGAGAATGATCTAGTACGACGTGTTGTCATGGATCTGATCCACCTCCAGACCTCTTGTTGCTGATGATGACTTCACGGACTGGTGGTGGCTGGCGCTTCGTGCCACCCGGCAAGTTGCGCACATGCACTTTGTCGGTGATCACGCTCACGACGTGGTGAATCTGAAACACGATGGTTTTCAACAATGCTCGCCCTCCGTAGCTACTCCACTAGTTTTTTGTGGAACGAAGGGGACCTTTTTTAAACATATACATAAACTTTTTCTTATCAATGCATCTACGGGAAATCTATCTAGCAGGCGCCTTACACGGGGCATATCTCGACGCTGCAACGCGCACCGTTGGATCACGGATGGAGGGTGGATCGCGAGCGACGCGCGGTTCCTCGTGCACGTCACGCACGTTCTGCTCGATCTGCTGGTCGCGTTGACCCTATCCTCTCCCTCCCGCGTCTCAATCTCGCTGCACGACCTTTCCCTCCCTTCGCTGCCGCCGCCGCGGCGAGGGACCTTCTCGAGGAGGCAGGACGCCGTCTAGGCCGACGTGGAGGCCAACCTGAACACTACCGCCGCCGCCCCGTCGAGATATTAGCTCGAGGAGGATGACGACCCCTGCCTCAACTTCCTCCACGTCGTGCCTATCACACTAGCGGCTTCCGTCGCCTCGCTCCTGCCACCGTGAGCTGCGCGCCGTCGCGTTCCTCGTCGTGGCGGAGCTTGAGGAGGTTGCGCCCCCGTCACCGCGTGGTTTTAGCCTGCGTGGAGGCGCTCGGCCCCGGGGAAGCTCCATCATCGATCCCCGACCCGACCTCCATAGCTGCCCTGCGTGTGGCGTGAAGACGGAGATGCACATCATGCACGGCCCGGGCTCGCCGCGAGATTGGCCGTTTGCTGCTGCTGGTGCACACCGTGGCTGGTAGGGTGCTGGTGCTGTCTCCGCCCTGGGCTCCTCGATCCCACCTCCGCCGGCTAGCTTGCAGTTGATCTTTTTCAACAAAGGCAGTAGTCTGGCTTCGGAGGGTACACCCAGCTGCCTGTGAGCTTGAAAATACGGCCATGGCAGACAGCGACAGCTAGCTCTAGGTCACGGCCATGCGATTGAAATCTTGTATGAGTGAGCACGTTGGTGCTGGTATGGTGATTTGAGCAGCCAAGATTTCGAGTAGCTTGGTTCTTCCCTGCTTGAATCGGAGATGAACAACAAATGGGGAAGTGAGAGAGAATGGGGAAAGTATGAGAGAGAGTGCGATGTGGGTCCCATATGCTATTGCCTCCGTTGGGTGAAAAACTGAAAATTGCTCGATCGTGTGGCTTGCTTTTTTGGCCTTTTATTTGTGTCAGTCTTAGCAAGGCCTCAACTGAGTTTGTATATTAGGCTACTTTGACCCGGGCGGACAAGTGTCAGCCAATGGATAGGTGCGTGCGCACCACCATTGGTAATGAATCATTTTTGTACCGTCGAAATAGTAGAAGTAACAAGAAAATTACTTTGTTCTGGTTTCCTAATGATAGTCAAGAAATAACGGCATGTGTCAAATCGCAAAAACGCGCTTAGCGCCGTCGATTTTCATCCGTGTAGCCCCGATTCATTGCGGACTCACGTGTTGTGCCTCTCTGCCTCTCTCCGGGAAAACATAAGAAAATGTGAGGGTTCCGTCCCCACCCTTTGCAGCCATGACCCGAACCATCCCGGAGCTTTTGCTCAACATCAGACACACATGCCGCTACTGTTATTTATTTGCCTCAATTAGCATCAGCAGCTCCCGTCCTCCCTCATGCGTGTCGCAGAGAGGCAACGGAGGACACCGCCGCTCATGGACGCGGTAGTGTCGTCGACACGGAGGACGAATTGGTTGGAGATCTCCTTGCGAGCCCAACGGAGCTACCCCTTGGATCAGTGTAGTTACCATACTCTTTAGTTAATAGTTATCCACCTAGTACCGATGAAGTTACCTTGTGTTCATTATGTAGTTATCCACCATGAAATCGATGTAGTTATCCTATTCTTTCGATAATAGTTACCCACCCAATCGATGTAGTCACCCAACTCCAACTAAATCAATGTAGTTACCATACTCTTTAGGTAATAGTTATCCACCTAGTACTTATGAAGTTATCCATGTTTTTATTATGCAGTTATCCACCAAGAAATCGATGTTACCCTACTCTCCCGGTAATAATTATCCACCCAATACTGATTGATTTACCCACCCAGTACTGATAAATTTACCCATGTGTTTTCATGTGTAGTTATCCATGTTTGTATTATGTAGTTATCCACCAAGAAATCGATGTTACCCTACTCTCTCGGTAATAGTTATCCACCCAATACTGATTGATTTACCCAACCAGTACTGATAAAGTTATCAATCTAATACTTATAAAGTTACCCACCCAACATTGATGAAGTTACTCACCCAGTATTGTTGGAGTTACCCAACCAGTACTGATAAAGTTACCAATCTAATACTTATAAATTTACCCACCCAATATTGATGAAGTTACCCACCCAGTAGTGATGGATTTAACCACCATGTACCGACAAAGTTACCAACCTAGTACTAATAAATTTATCCATCAAGTACTGATGGAGTTTCTCACTATCTACTTATGGAGTTACCCATGTGTTCATTGTATAGTTATCCACCACAAAATCGATGTAGTTACCCTACTTATCAGTAATAGTTACCCACCCAATACTGATATAGTTACCCACCTAGTACTTATGGAGTTACCCACCCTATACTGGTAAAGTTACCAACCTAGTACTAATAAAGTTAGCCACCCAATACTGATGGAGTTACCAACATAGTACTGATGGAGTTACCCACCTAGTACTGATGGAGTTACTCACTCTGTACTGATAAAGTTACCAACATATCACTGATAAAGTTACCCACCCAGTACTACTAGAGTTAATCATGTGTTCATGATATAGTTATCCACTACGAAATCGATGTTGTCCCCCCTAATCTATCGGTAATAGTTACTCACATAGTATTGATAAAGTTATCCAGCACGAAATCAGTGTAGTTACCATACTTTGCCGGTAATACTTACCTACCAATACTGATGGAGCTACCCACTCAGTACTTATGAAGTTATCCATGTATTCATGATGTAGTTATCCACCAGTTTGTCAGTATGAACTCGATAGTCATCATCCTAATACTTATGCACGATAAATTTACCATCTCAAATTGATATTCAGTTATGAAAACTAGGTGTGGTAACTTCAAAACTCGTAATAATCTAAAAGAACAACAAAAAAATAGTTCTATTTCAACCCGAAAACTAATCGTTAATATGGTGGGTAACTTACGTATTCGAGCCCGGGTAACTTATATGTTTCGGGGGTGGTAACTTTTGTGTCAAAAAAAAATTCGTCGAAACATATCGACATGGGATCTAGTTTTGAAGATCTCGTCGCGAGTAGTCCAACAGTGAAAACGGATCTTAAATCGAATAAACGGACTGGGCTAAAAAACATTTTGAATTTTCAAATTTCGCATTTAATGCGGGATGACGTCATCAATTCTGTCATTTAGTGCATGCATGCATATTTGCTTGGAATGGTGGGTAACTTACATACTACAGTCCGGGTAACTTATATGTTACGGGGATGGTAACTTTTGTGTCAAAAAAAAATTTCGTCGAAACATATCGACATGAGATCTAGTTTTGAAGATCTCGTCGCGACTAGTCCAACGGTGAAAACGGATTCTAAATCGGATAAACGGTTTGGGCTACAAAACTTTTTGAATTTTCGAGTTTCACATTTAATGTGGGATGACATCAGCTTTTTTGGAGTTTTGTGCATGCATGCAAAGAGTGCAATTTCTCTAGCTCGCTCCGTGTGCGTATGACTTTGGGATGACATCAGCAATTTTGCTATTTAGTGCATGCATGCAACTATTTCTTCTCACCGCGTGCGTACACATTAGCCACATATAGTGTTTACACTTTTGCCAAATGTAAGACGCCTTACACATAGTCGTTCCCGATATATTTATCAATGCATCGAAAACGTAATGTTTTTTGTGTTTCGTGAAAAAGAAAAATAGCTATACACCACTCGGTGATTACCACTACCGGTGTGCAATGTGAGACGGGCGTGACGACCGACAATGTAGGCTGGGTAGAACCCGCACAATGGACACGTTTTCCGTAAAAAAAAACAATGGACGCGCCTTCCCAAATTCGGCCCGGCCGCCAAAACCCGCACACCACAATCCGGATAGCCAGCCGCACACACGCACCAGCGCGTCCCAACCAGTATTCTCACGCCACGCGTCCAGTTTTCCCCCCACCATCCTGGTCCCTGGGTAGCTTCTCCGGTACTCGTAGCCATTCGCCGAATCCAGCGGCGTCTACAAACGAACCACCGGAACCGTCCATCTCCAAACGAACGGACCAGATCCGCGCGGTCGCGTTGCTAGGGAGCCCCGAAGCGCAGACCCGCGACCAATTTATACTCTCGGTCCCATTCCCAGCCCCCGCCGTCTGCTCCGCCTCGCCTCCCTCTTTTCACTTCTTCCCTCCATCTCCCAGAGGCGCGGAGGCGGAGGCCAGGGCGGAGGCGAAGAGGGGCGCGGAGGCGCGAGGGCTCGGCTTCTTCGGGCGAGCTCTCCTCCGGGAGGTGAGTCCGAACCCGCCCCTGCTCCCACCGCTGGGCTCCCCGGCCTCTGGTTCGATCTGGTGTGGGGTTTTTCGAGGGTTTTTGGCGGCCCGCGCGCGTACCTGTGGGGTTTTCGGGGGGAGATTGGGGGTTCCGCGTAATGCGCCGGTTCAAGGCGGCTTGGCGCGAGGTGTTCGCGTGATCGATCTCCGCCGAGCGCGGCGCCCGTGCTCGCTCGCGCGTGTCTGGTTCGATTCGGTAGGTCTTATTTTTAGGGGGATTCGGGTTCCCTTGCAATGTCGGGGGTTTCGGTGTCTCGTGCTGCGCGGATTACGGGTGGTTGGCTTCGAGAGGTTCGTAGGATCGATCTCTGAGCGCGGTGCTCGTGCTCGGTTCCACGGCTCGTGTTCGTCTCGATTGGGGTATTTGGGGTCTGCTAAATGTACGGTGCCGGGTTGCTTGATTCCAGGTGGCTGTGTGATTTCGCCGACGCGTCCCTTGCTCCTAGCGGGGTTTATCCGTCGACGGCTGAGACACTCGTGTGATTTGGTCGGGTTTCCCGGTGCGCGCCTAAGTCGCGTCTGTGAGTTTTGGGGGGCTCTGTTTCTGCGTGCGTCAAGAGTTTTGGTGCAGAGTCAGAAGCCCTTCTCTATTTGTGCGGCTGTTTTGTTCATGACCGGTTAGGTTGTTGGTTATTATTTCGTGATCGAACTGCTTGCTCGGGAGGATTGGCCGCAAAAATCTCGTGCTCTGTTGGTGCACGCGAGTTTCGATTATTTCGGTTTTGCAAGGGTATTTACTTTACTGGCAGTAATATTTGGAAAATGAATCTCCGCTTCCACGGCTGCTACTTGCTCCTGCATCGATAGGAACATTGGCTTGGATTTCCCCGGGCCTCCTGTTTCGGTGAACTGATTTTGCCTGCGTGTTCTGAAATAACTGTGTTGATTCAGTTTCTTCCTGTTTGTGCTTCGTGATAGATCCTTTTTCCATGCTGTTTCTGATCTGCGTGTAGAGTTGTAGTTTAGTCGTTGCACCATTTTTAGTTGGTCATCTACTTCGGTTATAGATTACAGTTTTGCAGCTGCGAAGAATAATTTTACAGTGCTTGTAAGATAGTATCTGGGTTATGATTTTTGTAACACTGATGTGTTGCTGGTTGCACGAACATTCTGAATTTGGGGAGCTATGCATGAGCACTGCATGCTAATATATTGAATTTGGAGGGTTAATGCTTGGTACAATTCCTATACCAGTTATGATATGCTCTGTTTTCAGTTTTATCAAGCTACTTCTAGTCCTATTAAGAGACAACCTCCTTTCCATTATCGTTCTGCTCCTATTACTCCAATAGTACCCCATTTTAAATTGAAAAATTCCTATAAACAAGATGTTCTGCTTGTCGCCCTTGCAATGCATTTATATCCCGTTCTTCTAGTTTTGTTTTATTTCTGTCACATCAGTACAATTATTTTACTCAAATAGTTTGATTACAAATAATGTAGCACCGACTTAAAACTTTTTTAACATGTGGTTTGCTTTTCATCAAGAATATATGTATCTCTACAAAATTAATTGGTGAAGTGCATGTTTTACTTCTCACATTTAATATTTCCCAGTGCCCTGTACTTTTTCCGTTGCCCTAGTCATATTTTTTATGTTACATTTTTATTTCTTTATTATCGTCATGTTATGATGCTACCTTTTCAATTCTTTACTGCCATGTTTTGATGTTACCTTCGTTATTTCTTTATTGTTGTATTTGTATGATTTACATGATCAACATTGTTTTTAAATTTCATTCCAAGAATAAACTTGTTTATGGGTGTATTTCCACTTCTATTTGTTTTATGTTCTTGTGTATAACTAAACCTTAGAAACTGACTACATTCAGATCTGATTGTATGGCGGATAAAATGGGTGGAGCTGTCCATGTGCATAAGAATGACACTGTTAAACGCACAGCAATGGCAAGGCGTGGCTTTGGCCGTGAAGGAAAGCCCATTAGGTTGCTGTCAAACCACTTTGCTGTGAAGCTTAGTGGGATTGATGCGGTTTTCTACCAATACAGTGTAATGCAAAATTCTGAATTCTGCATTTGTTATCCTTTCCTCATATATTTGATACTTATCGTTCAATGTCTATTCTGAAATTACTTGTGATCATATCGTAGGTGTCCATCAAATCTGATGATGATAAGGTGATTGATGGCAAGGGTATTGGCCGGAAGGTCATTGATAAAATGCTGCAAACATACAGTTCTGAGCTTGCTGGGAAGGACTTTGCGTATGATGGTGAGAAATGTCTATTTACTGTTGGGCCTCTTCCACAGAACAACTTCGAGTTCACTGTTATCATGGAGGAAACATCTACAAGGTATGTATGTATCTTCAATCGTAGCAACTATATGAGCTGACAAATTTTGCGAAGTGTCAAGGATTTGATTAATGGCCCATTCTTGTTCTTTTTTTTACGAGAAATCATATCTTGTTCTTAGTTTTCGCAAACTTGTTCTTCAGGTCTGTTGGTGGGAGTCCTGGACATGGAAGCCCTAGTCTGGGTGACAAGAAACGAGCAAAGCGGTCACATCTTCCAAAACAGTTCGTAGTGGGTATAAGTTATGCAGCTCAGATCCCCCTCAGATCAGTTGCTTTAGCGCTTCAAGGAAGTGACTCGGATCATGCTCAGGATGCTCTGAGAGTCCTTGACATTGTTTTAAGGCAACAACAGGCTAAGCGGTATGGAGAATGTAATTTTACACTCTGTTTATCCCTGCAGTGCCATTCTGATCGTAATTATCTTTGGTTGTATCCAGAGGTTGCCTTCTTGTTAGACAATCATTTTTCAGTGATGACAGTAGAAACTTAGTTGATTTAACTGGTGGCGTCAGTGGATGTCGTGGACTCCATTCTAGTTTCCGTACCACTAAGGGTGGTTTATCATTAAATATGGGTATGTGTTCTTTTATTGAGCTCCTGATTTTGATTCACGTTGCTAATCTTGATAAACTGATGTATCACATTTATTTTAAACAGATGTTTCGACCACTATGATTGTTACTCCCGGACCTGTTGTCAACTTCCTCCTTACAAATCAAAATGTCAGAGACATTAGAGACATCGACTGGCCCAAGGTACATATTATTATACCTTGGTAACCCAGATTTTGTTTCTTCAAGTGAAAAAATATGTATAGTTTTTTTTCTCATGATGCAGACCTTTAGAACTTGTCACAAACTTGTCATTATGATTTTGCAGGCAAAGAGAATGTTGAAAAATCTGAGAGTTAAAGCTATGCACAACAACATGGAATTTAAGATCATTGGGCTTAGTGATCAACCATGCTATAAACAGACGTATGGCTCTATTCTGGTATTCCATTATTTATTATATTTCTCACAAATGGTTTCCTTTCTATTCCGGATCTCTGGTCAATCTTGTATTATACTGTAGTTTATCCTTATTCCCATGTTTGGTTTGCCCAACCTGACTTCATTTTCCCTCCAGTTATACATACATTGTGCTGTAGGATCCACACAGTTAATTGTGTATAACTTTCAGCAATAATGTCTTTATAAACATATACAGTGAAGTCATGATGTAGAAAGTAGACTTGTCACCTTAAATATTTTTATAATACCATACTTTATGACCTTTCCACATGTACTGTAATGAAAAAAACCAATGGTCAGAGGCAGTTGAGACCAGAAAAGAACACAAATGTTATTTACCTGGAGATATTAGTTTATTTCACAGTCACTGTTTCTACAACCTTCTTTGGTCATGTTGAAATCTACGTTGATGCACAGATTTCCAATGAAAGTTCGGAACGGGAGCAGTGAAGGTCAGACTGTTGATATTACTGTTGAGGAATACTTTAAATCCAAACAGGTGGTTTTGGATAAGCCTTATCTTCTATGTCTTGATGTGGGAAAACCAAAACGCCCGAATTATCTCCCAATTGAGGTTATATCTTGTCTGTTTATTCATTATATGCGTGTCCCAGTAGTTTTAGTTTCTGGCTGCACACATAGTCCAAGTTGTCTTGTTCAAAAAAAACATAGTCCAAGTTGTGATATATTTCTTCTTTTTCTCGTGCAGCTCGCGAACTTGATATCACTTCAACGTTATACAAAGGCACTATCTTCTCAGCAAAGAACAATGTTGGTTGAAAAATCACGACAGAAACCTCAGGAACGCATGAGAGTTGTTACCGATGTGGGTTTGCTGAGTTCTGTTGCAATACTACAGCTTCTAGTTTATTTTTCTTCGTTGCTGACATATGCAGTTTACAGGCAGTAAAAAGTAACAGATATGATGATGATCCAATCTTTTCTTCTTGTGGCATTACAATTGAGAATCAACTCACGCGCGTTGATGGCCGTGTTCTGTCTGCACCAATGGTTAGACCTGATCTATTTTGTGTTTTGCTCTTTTCATATATGACTCATGACTCGTGTATTCAAACTGTTCTGATATCTTCTACCAGTTGGTTGTCGGAAATAGTGAAGATTGTGTTCCAAGCAGAGGCAGGTGGAATTATAATAACAAGGTAGCTACTTGCCTACTTGTATTGGAGCACACCTAGCCAAAGCATTTTGGAATGAACTTACGTTTCATATGGTTGCTATTGTAGAAACTATTTGATCCTGTCAAGATTGAGCGCTGGGCAATTGTTAATTTCTCTGCTCGTTGTGACATGAGCCGGATCTCTAGAGATCTGATAAACTGTGGACGAACCAAAGGCATCGTAAGTTCTTCCATGGCTTGTTTATTTTGCAGTGAAGTTTGACAGTATGCAGCTTGTCTTGTAGTGATGTGGTGTTGGCCCTGTAATTTATACCTTCCTGTGTTGCATAGATTATTGAGCGCCCTTTCAGCCTTGTGGATGAAGATAGCCAAGCCAGGAGATGTACTCCTATTGTAAGAGTTGAAAGGATGTTTGAAAAAGTTAAAGCAAACCTTCCTGGCCCTCCAGAATTTCTGCTCTGTGTTCTACCAGAGAGGAAAAATTGTGATATTTACGGTAATATGCTAAACAATTGATATTTTTGACGCTCGTGGATTCTTTAAGTAACCAATTCCGTTTACTGTCCTAAAGGTCCATGGAAGAAGAAAAATCTTCATGAGGTTGGTATTGTCACTCAATGCATTGTTCCTAGTAATAAGATGAATGATCAATACTTCACCAATGTTCTTCTAAAGATCAATGCTAAGGTATGGATGCTTATCTCTTTACCTGATTATGCCTTTTAAGTTATTCCTAACTCATTTACAATAGCTTGACTGAATGAACTGTAATACGTTTGCTCTTGTTAATAGCTTGGCGGAATGAACTCTAAACTGCAAATGGAGCATCGCCATATGGTTCCAGTTGTCAATAAGATACCCACATTAATTCTGGGGATGGATGTTTCACATGGTTCTCCAGGTCGATCAGATATACCGTCAATAGCTGCTGTATGTCTTCTCCCCTCTGCAGTAATTGCATCAAACAACTGAGTTTTATTCCCTGTGTACTCCTAAAGTGGCTGCATTTTTTAAACGAAAATGTAGCACAAATAGTCTGCGCACTTTATACAAAAACCGTCCGTGCATAATTCAACAAATAGCAAATCCAGTCAATTTCGAGGCTCTATTTTCAACAAATACAACTCTTGAACAAATGTGGGATTTTTACTTACCAGTTACCATACATATGCGACAGGTTGTTGGGTCCAGATGTTATCCACTGATATCACGGTACAGGGCATCTGTCCGGACCCAGTCTCCAAAGGTAGAGATGATTGATTCTCTTTTTAAGCCACTGGATGATGGAAAGGATGATGGTATAATAAGGTGTTGTAAACTTATCTTCTCATGTTTTATTTTTGTTTACACCTGGTATTCTTTTAGTTGTACTACTTAATTGCATTTTCTCTAAGCCAGTTACATATTTTTGCTTTAAATTTGCATTTTCAGGGAACTTCTACTAGACTTCTACCAAACCAGTCAACAAAGAAAACCGGCTCAGATAATCATTTTCAGGTCTTTATCATTGATACTTCAACATAAAATTTTATAGATACTTTGGAACTTACACATTGATAGTTATACTGATGCTGTAAGTATGTTAGTTTTCTCCAAGAATTATTTCCTTGGATTATGGAAGCTTGATGTAGCCTTTTTCAAGAGGAAATATTGAGTTTTTTTTCCTGTTTGACAAAGAGGAATGTGCGCTCGGCTCTACAATGTACATACATTAAAAAAAACCTTCTGCTATGTGGAACTACTAATCCATTTTCTCTTTCTGCCATTTCCCCCTTTTCATTGTATAATCGAGAAGAGTTGAGTAGTGGTAATTTGACACCCACAAACACATCAAATTTCACAGTTTCATGTAGAATTTGACCACTGATATTTTTCAAGTATATATACATATAATTTTTGCATGTGAAAATGGATATATATATATATATATATTATTAGTGTGTGTTCCTATATTCATGTTTTACTTTGTACTAGGACGCCTGTTTTATGTTAAAAGACTTCACTTCCACATGGTTTGCATTCTAAGTACTCATTTTCATGGTTGAACTTACTTATGTAGCTTTTAATTTAAGAACTGTTGGACTTCCTCCACATGCAAAAGTCAGAGCGTAGCTTGCTGTTTGATCCGGAAACAGTAGCATCATCGAATGCAGTGGCATCATGATAAATAATAACATTGTCTTTGTTGCCTCATGCGTTTCGGCTGCATGTATTTTGCGCTAAAAGTTACAAGTAGTCTAAATTCTTCCATCATATTCCGTATGTGTGCAGAGATGGTGTAAGCGAGTCTCAGTTTAGCCAAGTACTGAATCTCGAGGTTGATCAAATAATGAAGGTTGTCGTTGGCACTTATTTGTCTAGGTAAACACTGCTTTGTGTAAGTATTTTTTAACAGAATTTTGGTGATGCAGGCTTACCAGAATATGGGTCAGGGGACACCTCCAAAGATTACAGTTATCATCGCTCAAAAGAATCACCACACGAAACTGTTTCAAGCTGATGCACCAGATAATGTTCCTCCTGGTAAGCAATTGTCCTCTGTCAAACAGAGCTGAGCTGGTATCAAGTGGGATCCCACTTATGTTCCATTTAAAGTCATTTTGTGCAAAGCAATTGCTCAAAATTTGACTTAGAAGAGGGATCCCGCTTGCATCCCTAGCTGAGCCCCCCACCCACCCACCCACCCCACCCAACAGAAGAGAACAATGTAAGGAACTAAATTGCATTGTGGCTGTTTGAACAGGGACCGTAGTGGACTCGGGTATTGTTCATCCAAGACAGTATGATTTCTACATGTGTGCTCATGCGGGACCTATAGTAAGTCTTCTTGCTGGGATCATAGAGTTTTGGAATTGTATCACTTGTATTCTGTAGATTTTAACCAGCTGTAATATTCATCGTTGACTGCGTAGTTACATGTAGGATTTTCATGCCTTCTGTACATTTGGCATCTTAAATACTACCAGTGTGCATGATGTACGTTTTGTTTCTATTCTGCGTCCTAAATACTTGTGAAATGTGATCTCCCATGTAGGGTACCTCAAGGCCCACCCATTATCATGTCTTGCTTGATGAGATTGGCTTCTCACCAGATGAGCTCCAGAAGCTAGTTCTTTCGCTTTCCTATGTGTAAGAACACGGCTGTTCCAAATTTGGTTTTGATGCGCAAGTACGTGTCATTCTTTGTACTTATGAGTCTGGATCATAATATTACTTTTGTGCTTGTGCAGGTACCAGAGGAGCACCACTGCTATATCTGTGGGTACGTTGATATAGTTATCACAATTTGCTTTCTTTGCTATTTTGAAATATGTCATGACATTTGATCAATGCTTTTTTTATTCTCCAGTGGCACCTATCTGTTATGCTCACCTTGCAGCAGCACAGATGAGCCAGTTCATGAAATTCGAGGAGTTTGCTGATACTTCATCTGGGAGTGGTGTCCCGTCATCGACAGCAACAGTCCCGGAACTGCCGCGGTTGCATGCTGATGTCTGCAGTTCAATGTTCTTTTGTTGAGGTGGTTTTACTGAGACCATTGTGCAGCGGGGTTGACGTATTGTGTGGGAAGAAACCTGAAATTGGACAGGTGAAAGTAGGTTTGGCTGGGTGCAATTTTTTGTTGGTTATTTTCGTTGGACAGTATAGTGCTCCGTGGTTAGCAGCTTAGCATAGTGTCAGAACTTGGGGGTGTCCAGAGAGTAGTAACAGTTGACACTTGGTCGATAGAAGGCTTATGGATGTGTACTCCAGCTTCTAACTTTGAACCATTCGTAAGTGGGTACCATTGATCTGTGCTAAAATGTTTTGGGTATTAGCTCCAAGCAGGGGAGACTTTTTAGGCCGAGATTGGTTCACAGTATTTTAACAGATTACGGGTGTGAAATCTTACGGACCAGTCAAGGCCCTGAGCAAAATACTTCGGGACCTGTAGAACCGCCCTGAAATATTTACGGTGCAGAAGTGAGAATGTCTGCGAGATGTGCACCCCCACTGGGTTTTACTAGCCGTACAAATATACTCTGCACATTGCTGATATAATCATTAATAGCCTTGCACTGGAAACCACGTGAAATAAATATAAGCTTCGCTGCAGTATCTAACTATGGTTTGTGAGACGAATGGCAGAGGAAGAGGTGGACTTCTTTGAATGGAAGCAAAGAACTGTTCTTGGCTTGGCATCCCAATGGTTTCTGTCATAGACAGCGGCCATTTCTCTTGAACCGCTGGAAGCAATTCTCCGGTCGACTGAAACACAACTTTGCAGTTCTGGAGTATTATATTGTTATACCGGAGCGAAGAACGCAGTTAGGTCAAAACCACTTTTAAACAAATCATTGTTGCACTGGAAACGAGATGGACAGTTTTGACACACATGACCTTGAGATCGAAACAAACTTTAGTTACGTTGAAAAGAAATACCGATATGTTCACAATTGGAAAGATGTTTTATCTTTTTTTCTAAAACAAATGTATTTAGACGTGTTTCATTGCATAGATTCTCTCATTTTGATCCGTATATTGCATACACTAGAATATATAAAACATCTTATAATTATGAACGGAGTGAATAATTTTTATTGGTTACCATCATACCATGAGTCTTGCATGGAGGAAACCAGTCAGGCGTGATTTGCTAGATTCGTTAGCTGAAAACAATTGGTGCACCCAAAACAAACGTGCTACCAAGCTACGCTACATCCCTTTTCCAAATTGCTTCCCTTGCAAAAATACAGAGTGCGACGAAACTTCTTTTTATAGGCTAGCCTAACACTTAGAACGAGGCTCTATCCATTAGTATTACTCATAAGAAATCCAAAATTTTCAACTGAAAACAATTGGTAATTTGGAGAATTGTTTTCTGAAAATGTCGTATTTTTTCTTTTGTGTAAACTAGGAATGTTGTATCTAACTATCTAAGTGGCAATTGCGCGGTTTCAAGGACTTGCTTCACATATTTTACGGACTAGCCTTGTGAGTAAATTGTAAAAAATCACCACACTTAGGGTATAACCTAGCGACCATGTAGAAAAAAAATCATAAATCGCATGAAATGACATGTGTTTGACACCATTACTCAAATTGTGGTGTTTTTTTTGCAATTCTCTTCCTTGTAAGCAATAATTCTTATAAAGCAAAATCCCACTAACATGCATTAAATAGTCTATCTCTACATACAAGGTGTCCACATCACCCACTATTTTAGCCATTATTTATCCATATCATCCACTATTTGAGACCTTCATTTATCTACGTCATCATATATTTATTGATGATATTCATCCATACAAGCGCTATTCACTTTATAAATTCTTTTAGCCATACAATTTTCCACATCATCAATGTTAAGCGGTTTATTTATACAAACATTTCATATTGATTTAGATTTTTGACTATTATGGCTAATCAAATCATCCATATTCCCGAGAAGTTTTTCATTTCATACATCAAATATTATATCGTTTATACTAGTATAATTTTTTAAGGTTCCCGCTGCAACTCACATTCTATAAAAAGTGTTGCCGTCACATGGAAACACACGAAAGTGCGCTTATTCAGATGTGAAGATACTATTTGCATATCCTAGCCCACCAGAGTTCAAACCCTAGGTTTGACGCTGGTGTTTCTCATTTAAGGCGGAATATTCTTCAGTGGGAGGCGACGTTCCTGTCGACAGCGAGGCGCCCGTGGTGACTTCGTCAATCTCAAGACTCGACCCGCCGACTCAGTCTTTCGGAGGGGCTCATAGGGGTAGGGTGTGCGTGCGTTCATAGGGATGAGTGTGTGCGCGTGTATATGAGCGCCTGTGTTGTACTGTGTTTCGAAAAAAAATGCTGATAAGTTGCACAAAAAAAAGAACTGTTGCTGAAAAAAAATGACATTCCAAGGGTAAACACCACTAGGAAGAACGGCCGCGCCATGGCACGCACACCCTGGCTACGTTCGCCGCCTAGGAACCGCACGCCGAGCCGCGACTTGGCGCGCCCGGGCTGCGCCACCTGCGCCCCTCCCGTCGTCCGTATAGATCCCAACCCTCCTCTCGCGAACCTTCCACTCGTACACAACACACCCTTCCGGCCTTCCCTCGCCACCGTCCCCCCTCCCACTCGATCCCCTCCGCTTTCGGCGCGGCCGCGAGGAGAGTACACCGGCGGCGCCCGCGATGAGGTCGTCTCTGGGCCGCCTGATCCGCTCCTCGTGCTCCGTCTCGCCCTCCCGTCTCAGGTAGACCCCACCGCCTCCTCTCGCCTCAGACGGTCCCGATGTCTCGTTTAGGGGAATGGAGGAAGCCCCGATTACTCGATTTGTTCGCGCGTTACATTCCGTTATTACGCAATTGCGAGCCGCATTAACCGACTGGATTGTGGCGAGAAACCCTCGTGTATCGCTGGCTGTCGCCGATATTTTTTTGTTGGCCGAGAGAATTATTATCGCTAATTGCGTGATCTTACCTGATGTGAAACAGCGCGTCGGCCTTGTTGAAGAACGGCAAGGCGTTCTCGAGCGATGCCGGTTCCGGGCGGGTGGACGAGCCTTTCAAGGTCGAGGAGGCAGAGCCCGTCAAGGTGCCGCCGCCGCCTTCTCCGGATAAGGTAATACTGCTGTTGGGATCGTCTTGGTAGTTGGTACAGCTTGGTGCTGTTGTTCATACCCATGTGTCCCGAGGCGCATCCTTTTTGTGGGTGAGCAATGTATGCGGCAAATAAATAGATCCTGTTTTAGAATAGTTTATCTCATCCACACTGTCTAGATGATTAAATTGTAGGCAGTTATGTCCAATGTAGGTTGTTAACATTCAGTTTACTTTGCTAGTGTTATGTAGGTCGTTCATATCCATGTGTCCCGTGGTGCACATTTTCTTGTGTGGATGAGCACTGTGTGAGACCAATAGATCAGTTCTGTCTTAGAATAGTTTTTTTTCCTAGTGTTATGATGGTTGTCACTGCAAGGTTTGGTGTTTGTTTTTGTGAGAAATGCTGGTACTTCTGAAACGCGTGAGACCTTGCTATTTATCAGTTCCATTGAGAGATGAAATTGGAGCGATGCTCCTTTAGTCGAAAAAAACTGCTTCATGTCTTTATTTCTCAGGACTATCTATCTATACCTTGAAGGTAAACCAGTTATGCATTTCCATCAGAAAGCAATAGTTCCATATACATAGTTGAGAATATTAGGGGACAAGTAGAGAAAATTGGATATTCTTGTTTAGTTTCTCACTTTACCATTATCTTGTTTCATTAAAATGTGTGATATTTCACACTGATAGCAATCTTATGCATGTATGCATGTCATTTCTGCATGGAATAGTGTTTCATGCATGTACAATTGTACATCTATTCTGTTCTATTTATAGGGATTGTAATGGCCTTTTGTTATTGTATAACCAGTGTAGCTCATTATATGTTATTGGCGCGCTTGATTTAATACGTGAGTGTGGTGGTTCTTGTGTACCATCGTTTCTTTGGATTACTGAGCTGCCACTGACGTTTGTGTTGATGCAGGTGCTTGTGCTAGGTGGAAGTGGTTTTGTTGGTTCACACGTTTGCAAGGAGGCTTTGGACAGAGGATTTGTTGTCTCTAGTGTAAATAGGTAATTCCACAATCTACGTTGGTCTACTGATGGCCTTACACTAGAGTCGCGCAAGGTCACGTCTCAAGTTTTTTTCATTTCAGTCTTTTGTCTACCCCTCTCCTCCAAAAACCCTAACCCCGTTCTAGCCATCATGTATGACACTTCTTTGATGAGCGGTCATCCCGCAATTTGGATATTATAATCATCCTTTAACATGGTTTTACTTTTTAAATTTTGTGATAATAATAGACATATTTATAGTCACAACATAAGCATGTAACATATGTTTCCTATAGCAGAACGGAACTCGTAGAATTATTTGTGGAGAAGGCTTCCGTGAATTCTGCTTGTTAAGAAATTTCTTAGATGTTCCATGCTGTAGCTTCTCCTCGAAATAAGGATTTCTAATATCAAACAGCCCTAGTAGTTCATGACAACTGGCACACAACCCTTTACCTCAGTGTGGTCCTTTTTCTTTACAATACACGTGTCGGTATGTCACCCAAATTACTAGCTGACCTACTCATATAATTGCAGAAATAGTTATGAAGTTACATTGGTATTTGTATAAAACTCTAATGCCTATGGTTGAAATACAATTGTATTTCTATACAACTAGAATAGCTGTATAACTTAGCCCTACCATAATGACCCGTTGACCTGTTCTAATGTGTTTTGACATCTTATGGACAGATCTGGAAAGCCATCGATAGGTGAATCTTGGGCTGACAAAGTTATATGGAACCAAGGTTGCTCACTATGAAGTTAATTACGTTTGCTTAGTTACAAGTTGCCATATTGTTCACTATGTGCTTTCTTCTCTTCAACAGGCAATCTCCTTGAACCTGCTTCACTGATGGATAGTATGGATGGCGTCTCTGCTGTGGTATGCTTTACTTTTTGCTTCGTTCTGAAATGTTGATTTCGTCATCAAGTGTTTCATATTGTGCATATTGTTTGATGCCTTATTCAGTTGGTACTGTATAGTCATGTGCACTTTATATGTTGTGGTATGCTTACGTTTTAATATTTTTCCAGTGTCTTGGCTTGATGTATTTTGTATTTTTTGGTTTCCTTTTTTACAATATTATTCTGAAATAGGTTTTGATAATATATAAAGTTGATGTTGTATGGTATCAAACTATCAATTTGTTATCACATGTCATGCTCATCCAGCAAAATGCATCATGTTAATTGCTAGGCAGTGATACATATAGCAGCTGATCTAGTTTCTATTGGTGAATGGTTGAAACCAACCCAGAAAAGACCAGACAACGGGCTAAGAACCTAAAAAAACGTGGCAATCACATACTTAGTATAGGAATTTCTGATATTATAAAAAAGCCATGCTTTAAATCTGGTTATTGTACTATATACAGTGTTGTAAGTATATATTTTTTGGATTTAACGCTACTCCAAAGGTCCATGTAACGAACTTTATTTGATGTGCCAGAAACCGTAAACCTAAACCACTGTTTGTTGACATGAGCTGCTTCTAGCAATTCATTTTAGGTTCTATAGCATTACCTGGGAAGAATGAATAAGAGATAAATGAAAATCTGTTCAATTAAGATCCACCTGTCATACCTGATAGACATCATTGAATGGTTTATGCTCAACTGGATTCACAAAAAATACTACTGATGAGAGGAAATTGTCAGATATCCTGTGTTGGAGGCTTTGGGTCAAATTCTCAAATGGTTAAACTGAATGGGACTGCAAACATCAACGCCATCAGGGCTGCAGCTGAGAAAGGTATTTTGCATTTGAAGCCAGATCCTATCTCAACTGTGGCATGTCATGCAATTTTCTGAAATTTACTCACTTTATTCGGCCTTTCCTTTCTGTTCCTTTTCTCCTGTTAAAATCATAATGTCATTATGATCTGGATAAAACCTAGCCGCAGTGACAGTTTATAGAAAAATACTCAGGCAATGGATTTCATAATGACCTGTTATTTGGTATTTTCTGGCTTCGTATGGGTTCTTGCCCAGTCAGTGGTTTTGCATCCTAATTGACATGAATTTTGGGGGCACACTTATCCTATTGGATGTTTGTTCTCCACAACTCATAACTTCCGTGATGTAGTTACAGAACATGAGTACACTCATATGCACTTCACTCGTATTAATTTCCACCCCTTACTATCACCTCTGTAAGTTACCAAGGGCAACCTGTTACTCGCGTGTAGACATGAAGAAATGTGTGGGTGCGCTCCCATGATTTTCTGCACCTCAAAGTATTTAAATAATTGTCAAAAACAATTGTGGTTGTACGTCATCTGATGAAGTTGAACCTGCAGATATTGGCAAAATTTATTTTCTTATGCGTGCTGCACCCCAAATAGAAAAAAAATGCACACTTACAATGTTTTGTTGTCCCTCCTCATTTTCTGTACAAACATGCACCTGGATATATTTTTGGCCCAAATTGTCAGGTTTATACTTCATCAACAATGGACGTCTACCTTTTTTTCGGGATTTTCAAACTTCTAAGTGTCCTTTCTGATTTTTGTGAGATAAACGGTGCATATAGTTCACTCTTGTAGATATGACGCAATCAATATATTTGCACTGTAAAAGCACACAAGATGTAATATTCCATTCAGCTCTAGAAATTCTATGTTTTATGAATTCTGAACTGGAAATATGGAGATTCTCTGCCTGGATTTGTCCAATTCACTTCTATTTCGACCTGCAGGCATAAAAAGATTTGTGTATGTGTCAGCTGCAGACTTTGGTTTAGTGAATTACTTATTGCAAGGTTATTATGAGGGCAAGGTAAGTATCGCTGGTTCGCTGCGTTGTTGACACGATTATGGACCCATGCAAAATTTTAAACTAGTTATATATGTGTGATTCATATGGTATGCATTATGTTGATTGTTATCGCCGCCAGTTGAAATGTTGTGAGAAATCATGCCTTATATTTATAGTTGTGTTCCCTTCAAGAGTACTTACATTTGGGTTTATCATAAATTAGTTGCAGTACTTCTGTGTTACTTGTTCACATCAGATGTGGTGCTTTTAAAACATTAAGTAGGAATTTCTGCAGGATCTATGTATGTATCTTTTTGATACTTAAATTGTTCAATCCAACAGTTAGATGATATATGAATTCGGTATTTCGGCCAAACAAAAGTCTCTACACTACCATTCAAAGATATAAGGCATATATTAGTTTGTCATGTGGATTTGGAAAGTCATTAAAACAAGAGACTACTAGAGGAAATGCTATCCATGGTATTGATGTCTTGGGAATAAGAGGCACTGAGACAGACAATTTATTGTGATTGTTTAGTCATAGATGTTGAATAGTGATGGAAGATAATTGTGGGAAAACAAGATAAAATGTCATCAAATCCGCATGCCAAACCTTATACTGTTACACAAGACCTGCAGAGTTATAGGCCTTACTATATTCTTGAACGGATAGGTAGGTTAATGTTGATTGCGGACTAATAAATAATAGTGATATCACAATCCAATCCGAAATATTCAGATAATTATATGCCTAGCATGAGATAGTGTGATTTTATGGCTTGAAGCAGCACTGAAGACCTCACTCCAAGTGCTGTTTTTTTACTTCATTCTTTCAATTAATGTTTGTTGTGTTACATTGAAGTTTTTTTATCTCCGCCCTCTATAAGCACATATTGTTGGACAACATATTGATCTCCTTTATTTTTCTTACTAAAGAGAGCTGCTGAAGCTGAACTGCTGTCAAAGTTTACCTATGGAGGTAAATCATCTTACTTACTAGCCTTTGATGTTCTTAAAGAGAATTCAAGAACAGCATGCTTAGCTCTTTTCCCCTGTCCTTTGTTATGTGACATCATAATAGTTACCATGGTTCTTTGAACTGGTCTTTATACATGCCACCAAATGTGGTGTTACAGAGCAGATTGTTCTCCCACCAGAAATACTAGCGCTGGTCTCCCTTTAATTTTTTCAACCTGGCTCAAAGTAGTTATATTACTGAGTAGGATCAATAGCAATATATTTGGTAGCCAGAATAACTGCTTAGAAAAGCAGACCTTTGACCAGTAAAAGTCATAACTGTTTGGTTCTGAATTAATTATGAAACTATCTGCATAGAGGATAACTTTGAATGAGACTGAACAGAAGTAAATCCTACATTCAAGTCACTAATTTAGTGTATATTAGCTCTAAGTGCCTCTTGGTTCCAAATGGGTTTTGAGATTTCTTTGAAAATTACAGTATCATATATTCATATTAATATTTTTATCTCATGCTCCTTTTCTACTGGATTCTTTCTTGATCATGCAAATGATTGTTAAGTTATTTGTAGGAGTGATATTGAGGCCTGGTTTTATTCATGGAACTCGCCGAGTTGGTAGCATGAAGATACCCCTTGGACTTGTTGGCTCACCATTGCAAATGGTAGTCTCTCTCTCTCTCTCTCTCTCTGGACATTTTTTCTAGAATACGCAAGAGCTTCCCCTGGTGTTCTGCTAGTTTTCAGCTCATCATAACCATTAGTCCATTATAATTGGATCCTTCCAATTCCAAAAAGTAGTGTGTACCATATGTGTGGAGAAATTGTGGTTGATAGTATATTCTAAAGGATATTTGAATTTACTTGGTTGATAGTATATTCTAAAGGATAATTGAATTTACTTAGTGCTGAACTAATAAGCAAGGGCAATTACTATCTGCAATTTAGAGGTGCTTAGCCTAAAGGTGAGCATCATTCTGTATGTGACTAGCGAGATCAGAGTGGTAGTCATTAGAATTGCTATAATTTACCCTACCATTTGTAGATGCCCCAGGCTAGCAGGGATTGTGAATAGAATGGACAATGCCAGGGATAGGGTAGGATCATACTGCCTAGATTAAGTCAAATAAATGCTTCCATAAAGGTATAAACAATAAAAATCCATGAAAAGTGTGTCATGCATTTAAATGCCTCCCCTGTGTAAAGTTCTTAATCTTGCTTTAATCTCTATGATTACATCGAGTTCCATGTGCACGAGGCAAAATCGGTACATAAGTGCCCAACGGTCTTGGTTTCGGTATTTCTTCCACGTATATTTGGTGCCCATATCGGGCATTGATTGTATTAGTTCAGATCATACATTGTTAATGTGAAGAATTTACATGTCCAAGCGCATTTTTTTGTCTCAATAGATGCTAACCAGGTGCAATGTCCAAACACAAAATTTGCTTGTAGTTACCCAGTGTCCACCATAGCTCAGCTGTTGTGCAAGGTCCATGTTCAGCCCTTACCCAAGGACTGGCAGTTACTGTTTAGAATTTGCTTGTAGTTACCCAGTGTCCACCATAGCTCAGCTGTTGTGCAAGGTCCATGTTCAGCCCTTACCCAAGGACTGGCAGTTACTGTTTAGTTATTATTATTATTTTTGATTTAAGCTATCGCCCCACTGCTTGAATGATTAATTTAGTGCATTGTTGTTTCCTT
Organism: Poa pratensis; assembly: GCA_947311845.1. Classification (NCBI taxonomy): domain Eukaryota; kingdom Viridiplantae; phylum Streptophyta; class Magnoliopsida; order Poales; family Poaceae; genus Poa; species Poa pratensis. The sequence goes on from CAMZMU010000077.1 coordinate 15,338,809, forward strand.
ACCCAAATCTGAGAACCATGTACATCTGTAGGTGCTTCAAAATGCAAAACCGCTGACCAGATTACCACTCGTTGGCCCGATGTTGACTCCACCAGTGAGTGCTACCTCCGTGGCCAAGGTCGCTGTAAGAGCAGCGACAGATCCGGTGTTCCCTCCTGGTATTGTCGATGTGTATGGCATCATGCGTTACAGTGAGCAGAAGTAAGCATATGCTTGTACATGATGATAAGAAGGCATGGCTCTACTTATCTTGTCTTACCTGGAGTCTTTTACCGATTTGCAACAAATGTGTAAGCAGACATAGCACGTGAGGCCTTTGTTACGTCGCAGACCTCGCTGACAGTAGTGTCCTTCGCGTGGTCATGTTTATCTGATCTAGTTACGAGCCAAGGGTGCTCAATAAAGAAATAGTTACCCCGTGTTTGGTATCGCCGTGGAACAATGATCCTGTTTTTTGAACCCTTTTTTACATGCTTGTTGATTTGTTACGTGCTTTTGGTACAATAATCTGGAGTGTGCAAGTTAAGATTTTGCTCATGGTATGTATATGGTGTTCCTAATTCCCGTGTCGCTGTTTTACCAATAAGGGGTCTAATTTTGTGCATATTTTCGTTTCAATCTCCCAATCCGTCTTTATATCTATCGCCAAGCCGTAACCACCTGGTAAGTATGTATGCATCGCATTACCTACCTACAAGTTTCTGGCCTTGGGTATTGTAACCCCATAGGCGCTTACCAACAGTCTTTACCAGAAGAAAGCCGGCAGTTGCATATTTGGCAACTGTGGATTTGTTTAATCCTACTTTTCGCCGTCCTTGTGCATCACCGTACCTTGTATGTGATTGCTCCATTGATCTTGACAATGCTGTAAGTTCTTGAAAAAACGCATCTCCAACACATGATGCAAAACAAAAATAACTATCATATAGGGCACCAAGGACCAGAAAAACGTGCTCCAACAGATGCCTGCACCGAATTTTGCATTATGCCCTAAATTTTGCGTATCAGTCTGCAAATTTGGGGCACCGAACCTGTGCCATATCACATAAAAATGGCCGCGCGTGACTCCTCCCAACCACTGTCGCTTCGTCCTCTTTCTCCAACCCCACCCCCCCTCCCCCCCTCGTCCTGCTCCCCTGAGCCCGTGCCGATTCTTGTAGCCACAATCCTCGTCGCGCCTATCCATCGCCGTTCCCCCAAGGTTTTGCCTCCGATTTATGCCCGGCGGCATCGCTGCACCATGGGATGCTGCCGCGCCGCCACGTGTGAACCAGCACCGGCTTCCGTGGCGTGCGGCTACGGCCGTCCGGGCGGTAGTCCGCGGAAATCACCCAGAATGGGCCGAGGTGGTGGATGGGGACCTTCGAGTCACCCGAGCTCGCCCTTACGCGTTCGACGCGGTGGCGTGGCGCGCCCCAAGCTCAGATGGTTGGAGATTGCCAAGTGGCTCAGCCCGGAGGTTCAGATGGTGACCCGCGAGCAGGAGCAGGAGAACCGCCGCTCATACGTGCAGTTGCACATCCGACGAGACGGCAATGGAGATGTTCCGCCATGAGCACCCAGAGGTCGTGTAGGCGCAGATGGAGTACAACGCAGAGGTGAACGCGAAGAAGCGAGCTTCGACATCCGGGGGGGGGGGGGGAGGGGGAAGCTTGCCCCTCCACCATCACCATCTCATCGTCGGACTCCGATAAGATGGACGATGCCTTCTAGGAGAGTCTTGGCAAGTACTCCGATGAAGTTTGATATGTTGGTCGATACCCTATTTTGCGTCATCTAGAAATGAGTTGAAGCTTTGTTTTACATCATCTGAAATGTGTGCCCTAAATTTCGTGTCCTAAAACCCAAAAACAGGTGCCCTAAAACTGCTTTTGTTTGTCTCATCTGTTGGACATGCTCTCACAAGGTTATAATAGACTGAACTAAAGAGAAAATGGTATAACATAGTATAATGGTTATGGACACGATGTTTTGGTTGTAGGTTTAGATGCACCCGTTGTGTAAAATGTATTTTAAATACATTTAAAAAATTAAACAATCAAAATAATTTTTTCGGATGAACATCCATACATTTTATGTTCGTACATAAAATTTCACGAAAAATACATTTTTTGTGTGGCTTGTGTAAAAAATACAAAAAAGGTCTCGTGCAAATTCATTTTGAAACACCGAGATTTAATTTGTCTCTTTTAGACATGGTATAAAATATGTCTTTTTCCCGTGAAAATGTATGTGCTAACATAAAATGTCTGTATATATACCCAAATTTTTGCTTACAATTTTTTGACATTTAAAATGCGAATTCGCGTACAAAAGACATTTCTGAATGGTTATCAACTTCTTGTTATGTCCAATCGGGCGAAGAGCTTTTCGCATGATCTTGTCCTACCTTTTGTTTACGCTATTTTGTTTCCCTTCTCAGTTGTATACTTTCCTTTAAATCCCAAGTGATGAAAATATGAGTACCACGAATTGTAATCTTGTGTTGATGTCACCTTACTAAATATCTAGGAGAGCTTAAACTAATAAAGGAACAATTATATTATATATTTGAATAAGTTATAAGTTAGGATCCTTCAAATCTCAAAATTGTCGTATACCTACTCCGCGAACATATTTTATAAATGTATCTTCCTGCTCTTTTGTAATTCACAAGGACAAAATAATTTAGTGGAATATGCTTGGTGATATTAGTCTTTACATAACCTACTAGAAGGAAAAGACGCGCGTTGCCGCGTCCGCTCCAGTACAACCGACGATAGATGACCAAACAATTATTTTAGCGAATCATATATAAAAACAGTAGTAATAATAGAGAAAATAGTACCACTGGCTCACTCTTTTGCAACACAATCACTCAGACATCACTCAAACATAGAGAAGTAGAGAAGAACACACAATTATGTCAGTTGTAGCAAGGTAGGACTACACCACTCAACAGAGAGAACATGACCCCACATAAAAAAGATTAAGTTATGCAGATACTCGGTTACACGATCTGGATATGACCACAATTATGAAATGTCATGGAAGTTAAATTGTGTACATGGTCTCTCAAAAAAAAGTGTACATGGTTCTATGATGATTTCAACAAAAAGAAATTGAGCAACATTCCGACAATTTGTAGACAATGTACGATATGATGAACATTGTAGACTCGAGAGATAGATTAGTCAAGATTTGATTAGCCATCAAGGACCTACACTCAAGGTCATTGATTTTATTATAATGAAATCAAGTAGACTTTTCTACATAAATTATCCCAAAATCAGTAATAGTCAGCTTCCGTTCATAAAATTTGTACAAAATGTCGACTGATTCATAGGCGTGGACGAATTAGAGTCATTTGCTCTAATCTGAAGCATAAACAAAGACATGGGTAATTTTCTAAAAATGAATATAATAAAAATAAAAAAATGGCATGAATACCATTAATAGTTTTGAGTACATATCTAATTGCAGGAATGCCCATGTCTAAACATATAATTTGTCCTGTTCGCCACACGTTTAACAACACATGTTATTTTATCATTATACACTCATCTGTCATTACTTTTCTGCACTCTATTGACTGCGGCTGAGGCTAGACACACATAGATCCTTTTTAGTGTATTCATCCAACCATCTACCAAATTTTGTGGCTCGTTCTATGAATACAAGTGATAGATAGCAAACATACTACAAAGAAAAGGTTCACAAATAAATACCACATCACTTTTCATCGGTAATTAGGTGGCAACCAACAATGAGGTGTCTAATTCATCCTTACACAACCATTCACCATCGACTTGTCGCTCACGCTCTCAACCGCAACTGCCACCACCACCGAGTCGACCACCACTAACAGCAACGGCGATAGCTACGGCCAATGCGAGAGGCAATATGGATGTTCACGTGCAACTACCGCGAGCAGTGGTGGACCCAGGAGTTTGTCGAAGCCTGGGCACGCTACAGTACAACTAAAAAATATCTTGAACAAATGTAGAAAATATGGAGCAAATATTGTGTTCAAAATACTTTTATTGTGGAAACAGGAATTAATACATTACACGCTCACGACACATTCTAATGTTCACAACACATCAAAATGCGCATATGCGCTAACATTATATACGATAGAATTAGGAAGAATTCCCAAGAAACTAATGTTCACGATACATCAAAGTGCTCATATGGCTATCTACGGAAATCCATTTCGGCTTGTGGGACTAGATGCTCCCATTAAGAAAAAACATATTTTGCAATGCCAAAAAATTCCGAAAAAAAATTCGAGTGTACATATAGACAATTTATGAAGGCACACAAAATTTCGTTAAAAAAAAAGACATTTTTTGTGCCCTGTGTAAAAAAGACAAAAACATGTCTAGTAAAAAAATCATTTTTGAACACCGAATTTGTCTTTTTATACAGAACACAAAAACCATCATTTTTTCGTGAAACTTTGTGTGTCAGCAAAAAATGTTCTGACGTACGCTCAAATTTTATTTCATAATTTTTTGACATTTTAAAATGCAATTCACATAATGGGACTAGATTGTCGTATGAGCAAAACACCATGTCCCAACATCTATGTTTATACGTCGAAATAAAAAGGTTACAACACGAAAGTTGTGTGAAACAGCGAGATCGATCTACTCGTCGAAAGAAATTTCAAGCAGTACATCGAGTACGACGAATTTTACAAATTCATCTAAAATGGTGCGAACTCTGGCCCACAATTAAGAAATTGCAGTCGACAAAATTCGAAACCGGTCATGGGAATGGAACTTACTCGTCCATAAACATATATTTAGTGTACATTTTATTTCAAATCGAAATACGGTTGTGTAAATTAGAGAGGATGAAGTGAAAGAGTTTAAGTGAGGCGAGGGGAAACAACTTACTCTGGTTGAGCCTCCGTGGGCAAAAAACACGCCCGGAGTGTGCTGGGTTGGGGAATGGGGAACGCCGGGACGGAACAAGGAATGGATGCATTAGCTACTAGCTAGGCGATTTTCGGCTTCGCTACCACTTTTTTTTTAGGCTAACTTCGCTACCACTTGTATTCCAGCATGAGGCACATACACACAGCCCAACTACACAAGCCCATGGCTCGAAGGCCCACTAAGCCAATTAGCCAATCGTTTTGCCCTGATCAGATGCGATTTGGTTGATAGAATCTCTCGCCTATGTGGCCAGCGTTAGCGAAGCCCGGGCTGCGTCCGACCATGACCGCGAGGGATGTAGGAAATCTTTCAGCTCACTAGTGTTGGGTGGCCACCAAAATATGCACCGGAGCAGAGCGCACGTGGCGTGCAAGTTTAGAATGAACATGACGCGCGACATCAGGGACGGAGGGCCTGTAGTCCTAGGGTTGACATATACCTAGAGGTGTGTGCGGAGAGATGTGCGAAATTTGCGGCGGAACGGCTGTTTTCGATAGAATACGGCTCGAGGTAAGCGGAGGGAGAGAAATGGTGTCGTGTGGCACAAACTGCATGACGCTATGGTGGGCGCTGGCGGCAGAGAAAGGATAAGGGTGATAGTTGTCGGAAAGTGTCAGTAAATCCGAACTAACTGCATCTGAATTCGGCTCGAGGGGAGCGGAGGGAGAGAAATGGTGTCGTGTGGCACAGGCTGCACGACGCTATGGTGGGCACTGACGGCAGAGAAAGGATAAAGGTGATAGTTATCGGAAAGTGTGAGTAGCTCCGAACTCACCGCATCTCTTTAAAAAAAATCGAAACGACATGTCTAGGTTTCAATTTTCTTAAAATAAAGCATACAACTACGTGTATGTATTGTACTTACTCTAGAAGTTTTGTAATTGTTTTTGGTATTTTGGCTACACAAAAAAGAGAAACTTTGAGGGGGAAATGGAGCTATTTTTCCTTTTTCACAACCACAATTTTCATTTTTGTGTAGCTGGGAATACCTTTTTTTCACCGAAAATTTGGCGTACAAAACATGTGTATATATCCAATAGAATTTTCTCAAACTCAACTTTAATATTCGAGAGTCATGAACTATATAAAATGAGAGCCGAGTGAGGTCCACCATGGGGTGGTGTCGCCTATATGTTCAACAAAATTTTCTCAAACAATTTTAATATTTGAGAGTCGTGAACTATATAAAATGTGAGCTGAGTGGGGTCGACCGTGGGTGGTGTCACTGCTCCATTGGAGGATATTTAGGAGCGAGGAAAGCGCAGGAAATCTAGGGACACTAGTGCGGACATTAGAGCCGGCTCCAGAGTCTCTTCTCAGCCGGTTTCCACAACCGTCTCAAGCACAGGGTTTCTAATGTATGCTACATTAGAGCCGGTTAATTTATAAGTACTTAGTTTTCAGTTCCATTTATATTGTTGTTCTGTTATGTTCTGAACATTAGTGTACCTCTGAACAATGTTGTATATATATATCTGCTGTTCTGTAATGTTTTCAGTGTTGTTCTGAAGATTATTGTATCTGTTTGTACTAGATTAGTGGCGGTCAATTTAATAGGCCGTCTCAGAAGTTTTCAAACTGCGACGGGCAATATTAAAAACCGTCTGTCAAAAGTTTATAGCCGGCTAAATTACTTGTCCGTCTCTAACGTGTGTAGTATTGGAGACGGACAGAAATAATAACCGACTCACATGAGGGGTTTGATCCCAGACGGTGTATTTTATTTTAAGGGGAACCGGCTCTAGGTATCGTCTCCAAAAGTCAAGTTTGTACTAGTGAAAGCTTAGTAGTTGTAGATGATTTGTACCTAAGCAATACATGAAGCATTATCTTGGTACATAATTGTTGGACATTCAATGAGAAAACTGTTGTCCATGAAAAACTGTCCGACGAAGAACCAATAAATTACGCCTGGACGAATAAACCTATTTTATGGATCATGAGTTCATGACCATGAAAAATCAGTTCAAGTTTCATGATTACGTAGTAGATTGACTAAGTACGTAGTACATGCTAGAATTTTCAGTTTCTAGATGATAACGAAAAGAGACAAAGTATCAATTTGGGAGTCATCAACGTAGACACATAGCCAAGGACGTCATCATCCCGTACATGACGTAGGGTTCCTGGAGTCGGTTTCAACAGCGTATAGTGACGTATTGTTCATGGAGTCGGTTCCAACGTGTTTGGCTGAAAATGAGTTCTCATCATGTTCCTGATGAACAGCTCCAATCTCAACCTCGCCGACTCCAACGACGGGGCCATCCAGTCGGGCAGACGCCATAACTAAAACCTCAACGGACAAGTTTTTATTGCACGAAGAGAAGAAAAAGATCCACGGTGAAGGATCAAGATATGTTGTTGCTACCAAGGGTAAGAACTCGTCTCAGCAGCACACCAGCTAAAGAGAGCGACACACATCATCATCAGGCTAGCTAATGGTAGAAAGCCAATGTCGACATCCCGCTAGTAGCATATAATAATAGAGTGATGATGAGACTTAGTGGAGAAAATGATGGAGTCATCTTATCTAGCTACTGCATTTTTTCTGAGTGGACAATGACCCATAGCGGCGGCAAACTATGGACTCCATTGTTTGAGACCGGACACAGCAGCAGCAAGGTGTCCTCCTATAAATCAAGGCCACGATGGTGAAGGTGGATCTCAAACACTTCGAACCTACACACACGTAAATACATGCGTGGCCGTCTCGCCTCCGCTCTCGCTAGCTTCTCCGTGCCAGGAAAGTAGAAGCTAGAGTATATATATGAAGGAAGAGTGAAGAAGAAGTCGCCAGTCAGGTAAGAAATCACACAGCACAAACCCGTGAATTAATGATTGTCCGTTGCTAGCATGAGTTTTAGTTACCGATTGTTTAAAATATGTCCCTATTCTTCCGTACGCATATATATTATAGGGAATACTGAAGATATCGATTTGATTCGACCAACAAGCTACCTACCTAGTCATGGCGGTTACTACAATCGGCCTACTGTTACTTCTCCTGGTGTTGCTGGCTCATGGTGCAGATTACGTGGTAATTTGCAGCAACTCCCCATTACATGGGAACGACACAGACCGTCTGTCGCTGCTTAGGTTCAAGGATGGGATCAGTCTGGATCCGCACCAAGTCTTCAGATCCTGGAACGACAGCGCCCACTTCTGCGACTGGGAGGGTGTCTCGTGCCGGGTATTGTCGCCACGCCGTGTCACTTCTCTAGACCTTACAAGCCGAGGTTTGGTAGGACACATCTCCGCTTCACTTGGAAACCTAACATTCCTGCGGTCTCTACACCTGGCGGAGAATACATTCTCAAGAGAGATCCCGCCTTCCCTCGGTCACCTGCTTCGCTTACAAACCCTCCACATGGGTAATAACACGCTCCAAGGAAGGGTACCGAGTTTCGCAAACAGCTCAAAGCTCACTGTGTTGGATGTTTCACGTAACAACCTAGTTGGTCAATTTCCTGCCCATCTGCCTCCTCGCCTTCAGGTGCTAGGTGTTGACACGAACAAACTTACTGGCACCATCCCACCTTCCCTTGCCAATATCACAACACTAACAATAATTTCGTGTGGTTCCAACCACATCAAGGGAAATATCCCGGGCGCGTTTGCGGGTTTGTCCAACTTGCAGTACCTATACGCGGGTGACAATCAGCTGGCAGGCTTGTTCCCACAAGCCATCTTGAATCTTTCTACTCTTTTAGGCCTTTCCCTTACTTTAAATCGTATAGGTGGAGAGGTACCGCCAAATTTGTGTACAGCTCTGCCCAATCTCCAGATACTTGAATTAGATCTCAACTTCTTTCAAGACCACATTCCTAGTTCATTAGCTAATGCATCTAGTCTATACGAAATCGATCTGTCGGATAACAACTTCACCGGATTGGTGCCCCTGATTGGCAAACTTACCAAACTTTCATATTTGAATCTTGAAAGTAATCAACTTCAAGCACATAGCAGGAAAGACTGGGAGTTCTCGATGAGTTGGAATCTTCTATCAGGGAATGTACCAAGTTCATTAGGTAACCTTTCCAATCAACTCCAGCGTCTACACTTGGCAGAAAATAACTTATCAGGAGCTTTTCCTTCCGGCATAGCAAACCTTCGCAACCTGATTGTTGTGTCACTGGGGTGGAATCAATTTACAGGTGTGCTTCCGGAGTGGATTGGAACTCTCAAAACTTTGCAAGAAATATATTTAGGCAGCAACTTCTTTGCGGGTTTCATTCCGTCATCCTTGTCAAACTTGTCTCAGTTGGGATGGCTCGATCTATATTCGAACCACTTCACTGGCCACATACCACCAAGCTTTGGAATCTTTCCAATGCTTCAGCATTTGGACATTTCCAACAACAAGCTTCGTGGTAGGGTTCCAGTGCAGATCTTCAGAATCCCAACAATGTTTGAGTTTAATCTATCTTTCAACAACCTCGTTGGACAACTTCCTGCCGACATTGTGCAAAACAACTCATACTTTTGGTACTTTCATCAAACAAGTTATCTGGAGATATTCCAAAGACTCTAGGTGATTGTGAAAGTTTAGAAAACATTGAGCTGGACTCGAATATTTTCAGTGGAAGCATACCCACTTCATTAGGCAACATAACCAGCCTCATTTTTTTGAATTTTTCTACCAATAACTTAACTGGGTCCATACCAACATCTCTTGGTGGCCTACAACTTCTTGAGCAAATAGATTTGTCATTCAACCATCTTCATGGTGAGGTTCCAACAAAAGGGATCTTCAAGAATGCAACTGCCGTGAGGATTGATGGAAATCAGGGGCTTTGTGGTGGGGCAATGGATTTACACATAATGGCATGTTCTATTATTCCTTCGAATTCAACTAGGCACAAGAAATCCTTGGTGCTCAAAGTAGTTATTCCAATAGCCAGTATGTTGTCACTTGCTATGGTCATATCTGTTTTATTTCTATGGAGAGGAAAACACAAGAGTAGATCTATGTCTCTTCCATCATACGCAAGAGAATTTCCAAAAGTTTCTTTCAATGATCTAGCCAGAGCCACACAGGGATTCTCAGTGTCCAACTTAATTGGCAGAGGGGGATACAGTTCTGTATATCAGGGAAAACTAGTTGGAGTTGAAAATGAGGTTGCTGTAAAAGTCTTTCACCTAGAGACAAGAGGAGCACAAAAGAGCTTCATTGTAGAATGTAATGCGTTGAGAAATGTGCGACACCGGAATTTGGTCCCTATATTAACTGTGTGCTCAAGCATTGATTCTGATGGTAATGATTTCAAGGCCCTAATTTATGAGTTAATGCAACGAGGAGACTTGGATAAACAACTATACTCAACTCGAGACTATGAGGGCTCTTCAGATTTGAACCTTCTTACAATGGCTCAAAGGATGAGCATTGTGGTGGATGTAGCAGATGCAATGGAGTACCTACACCATAACAACCAAGGAACAATGGTTCATTGCGATCTGAAGCCTAGAAATATTCTTTTGGATGACAATATGACAGCTCATGTTGGAGACTTTGGCCTGGCAAGATTCAAAATTGATCCCACAACGCTATCTCTTGGTAACCCAAACTCTTGTTCGGTTGCACTCATGGGAACGATTGGATACGCTGCTCCAGGTAATGAACCTTTTTATATTCTATATTTCTATATTTTTATGCTAACTAGTGAAATGTTAAATTTAACTCCTCATTTATTCATTATATCTATAGAATGCGCGGGGGTTTGTCAAGTTTCAACAGCTGCAGATGTTTACAGTTTTGGTGTGGTTCTCCTTGAAATATTCATTCGAAGAAGGCCAACGGATGACATGTTCAAGGATGAACTGAGCATTGTGAAGTTTATAGAGATCAACTTCCCTGATAGGGTATTGGAGATTGTCGATCCCCAGCTTCTACAAGAGTTGGAGCTCTGCCAAGAAACTCCAGCTAACTTGAAGGAAAAAGGTGTACGCTCTCTGCTATCTATGCTTAACATTGGACTTTGTTGCACCAAGACCTCTCCTGGTGAACGTATCAACATGCAGGAGGTGGCTACCAAGCTACATGGAATCAAAGATGCATATTTGAGAGGAATCTGAATAACTAATTAAATTGCTTCAGTAGCATTACCTACATGAATAAGTAAGTTCTTGTATAATTGTTGTCTTGTAGCATTTATGTAGCGGCCCTAATTTACAAATCAGAACCATGAATCTAGTGTTACTGTATCATCCCAAGATCAAGCCAATGCACGCAAAATAGATGAATATCATTACTGTGTATCAATATTTCCAAATGAGTTTATATTTTATGATTAATGCGATGCTCAGAGTTTATTTGTTTTCTCTCACAGTCACATGGCTTGACACACTTCATCATTTTAACAGGTTATAAAATAGCGTGCTAAAAGAAATAGCGGCGGCCCTCTAGATGCTATGCATGCTACAGCGTGCTATATTTTAAATAGTGTTTCAGGAAATAACAGATATAGCTAAAAAATAAAGGATTTCAACAAGAATAAAGGATATAGTCCAAAATAGCAGAACAATACATGCATAACCACATACACAAATTATTCTCCAATTGTTTAAAAGCCTAAGATCAATATCCCATGGGGCAACAACATAGTAGAAATTATTTATTCAGAATCTCAACATTAGTGATGTCAACTTCCGATTCAGAAGATGAACCGACAGATTGCAGTTCATCACCACTACAAACAGGCAGCAACTTCTTCTTCGTCGTAAAGTGGAAAATTGGGTCCTTTGGGTAGATTTGCTAGGAAAAAAATAGCGTGCTATAACTATATGACGTTTTAGGGCGATATAGCGTGCTATTTCGGCAATAGCACCGTAGAGAGAAAATGTAGTAAAATTGTCATTTATACGGTCCATGCGTCACAAACATATTTTTTGCCACAGATACAACTTCAATTTTGATACTCACACTTTGGTGACAAGCCACATATTGCCTAAGATTATTTGTGGCAAAGTTAACCTTTGACTAAACATGTCTGGTAGGCTGACACTGAGTACTTGATTTTCCAGCAACCATTGCCGTGATATACTTTCTTTACCTGTTGATGAAACTCTCTCCGCCTTGAGGAGAAAATAAAAATAGAAACAAATTGGTAGTACTATTCAATAACTAAACAAGCCTCTAAATTATTTAGTCTCTCCATTCCCTTTAATTATTTGCAGAAGAGAGTCTCCAGTTGTTGTATTTACCCTGGTGCCTCAGGAGGAACATCAAACTATCAAGGCACTAGTACATACGTGAGTACAAAGCAAGGCAAGATAAATAATCAATGATACCTTCGCGAAAGAACAGATGCGCCAAGAAGGAGCGATCTTGCTTATCAAGTTGTGACTTGACACGCTGCATTATTAGGATGTTAAAAAAAAAATTAGCGCCGGTGTGACCAGAATAAAATAAATAAAATAAAAATAGCGCATGATGTGACCTGAATACACGAACGTATAGACGCAGTGTTGCATCACGATCCGAAAAGAGAAAGATGATGAACGAACATGCGACCAGTTGATGCACTAGGAGTTGATGCGAAGATGCATCAAACCAATCCATCAATCAATCAAGAACTGCGTGTGGAACAGTGGAAGACAACAAAATAAAAAAGCGATGAAGTTGCAGTCAGGAAAGCTCTCATACCAGAGAAAAGATGGAAGGAACTCCAGATTTGCGTGGTCTTCGCTGAAGAAAAAAGAGTAGATGTAGAAGACGGGACAAGGTTTGTTGCCAACAAACTCCCGGCGACAGGGCGTAGGCCTGATTTTGTGATCGCATTGCTCCAACAGAGTTCGTTCTTTCATCCTTAACTGAAGAAATAAATGCAACACCGCATATATCTACAGTATGTTTTAGCCTAACCATGTAGAAAGCAATGCATGCATGGGTATTGATCTTCTTACTGCAAGCTTTACAATTCAGAAGACCTGCTTCAGGACCACCAAAACAAAATTGCTACTGCAATGTACCTCCTCGCATCTTGTTTATCTGTGCTTGTTTCTGAACTACAATACAGTGGACTAGCAGCTAAGCTACCCTAAAAGAACTACAATAGGAATCCTTGAATCAGTGCCCTCAGATGAACAAATCAAAGGGGGTTGTAGTCGTGGTCCCATCCGTTTCAGTATGATCCTTCCAGTTGCAAACACGCCTTCCGTTCGAGATAGCTGCTTGATGCCAGTGTGCCTATGCTTGTCCCAGCTATGTACCCACCAGTCCACGCATTCTGTGCAGAACAAAGAGTTGAAACCTTTTTGTTCTCACTTCAAGAAGAATTTGTGCGAGAATCAAATTTCTGTTCGGTTATATGAAGTGTGGTGCTGACAGATGAATATCTTTCTATCGAAATGTCGCCCTTTTATTAATCTGCTGCTCTCTTAGATGAAATGATATAGTTTAAGAAATTTCTACTACAGACCTGAAAATTGAATCCGCCTGTGACGCCATCAACATTAAGTATCTACAGCAAGATCACCATTTGTAAGATGAATTGCACTATTGCTGGTACAGACTGTCGAACAATACTACTATTATTACCTCTCCTGCAAAGAACAGATTGGGCTGTTTCTTGCTCTCCATAGTGCTAAGCGATATCTTTGCAACAGAGGGAACAGAGTCAGATTTATTTGCAAGTTCAGTCATGCTTGTGAAAACTGCAATCAAGTTGTCGATTAAGTACCTCTGAGAGTGGAACACCTCCAGCTGTCACAAATTCATCTTTGAATTGACCCTACATATATGATGAGGAAACACGCAGTGAGTCTAGACAGAAATCACCGAACTGCTACTAGTTTTCAAGAGGTATAGTTAAGATGTCACGTACCTTCCCGGCAACCTCAAACATCCATTGTTTTAACCGAAGTGCTATGGCGTTGAGATGGTTTTTTGGTATGGTTGCCCAGTGCATATCACCATCTAAACTCTGCAAGATAAGACTTTGTCTGACTAAAACATCTGATTTAAAAGGGACGAGCAAGGACTGGAATTCAGTGATAGTGCAACCTCCTGTTCCAGCAGGAATCTCCAGAATCTCTTCACCAGACCAAACTCCGTGGGAAATGAATTATTTACTTTGTTCTTCTGCAGAGATTGAAAATTCTTGGTTCAACTTCACCATAACATTTTACAGGAAAAACGGGAATATTTACAGGACCACAAGGAATATTTCTGTAATAAATTACAGAAGCCATACAAATCATTGGCCAATACACTGTAATACAAAAGATAAAAGAGAGTTTTCTAAAGGTCTGTATCTGCAATAGCAAATCTCCATTAACATAGTAATCAGAAAGGCTAATACCGATAGAGAATCAGTAAGCAATATCCGTGTTGTTGAAGGCATTTAAAAGAATCAATATTTTAATTTACTAAAGCAGAAGGCAATTAAGAGCAGAGATAGCATAAAAAAATTAGATTCTTAGATGAAGACTCAAAACCATTATTGAAGTCATATAATAAAAGCACAGGGGAAGATAAGAACCGCATGTTGATCTTTGTGCTGGGAAAGGATGCGCTTCACGTCCTCAACATGAATGTCAGGTATGAAATCAACGATAAGCTTTGATGTGTCAAAAGAAATGTACGGATTTCAACAAGACAAGTGGATGCGTCTTATTAAGGCAAGGTGCATGAGAATCTCATGGAGTTGAAAATTACTATTGTAATGCAAAATTTCATCTAGTTGATGGAACACAAAATGCACCAGGTGGAGAACAAAATTGTAATCCAATTCTGTATCGTAAATTTGCATTTGATGACAATGTTAAAATAAACAACCCTCAGCAGGAAAGGTACTTCTCAAGGCAATGTGCATGAGAAGTTAACATTATGCACAAATTCCTAATGTAATATTCCAGTGCTGCTGGATCATTGCTATATTGCTATGAACTACTCCCTCCGTTTTTTTAATATAAGATGTTTTAGCTTTTGTCCACATTCGCATGCACACAAATGTATGTAGACACATTTTACTCTACCTGTTCACTTATTTTAGTATGCATGTAGACAACATGTGTAACACCTAAAACATCTTATAATAAAAAACGGAGGTAGTAGAAATGTAAAAATGGAAGTGGCAAATACTGTTCATGTTTTAGATCTACTGAATGCAAGGTTGAACACAGATCAACGTTAGGAATATGATTGTGGATCCATTTCCATGGTGGCTAGTACCCAGTTGCGAATGTAGTGCAGTTCTTGTACAATTTATTTTGGATCTTACCTTGATACTTGTCCTGATATAGTTCACGTGCTCCCCATGCAGACAATCGAAGAACAACTGGGCCACTAAGCCCCCAATGCGTAACCAACAGAGGTCCAATCTGTAATGACCAAGCAATAAATGTAAGCAAACATCTATGATGGAGCCTGCCTCTAAAGGTAGCTGGCTCACCTGAGTTAATTCAGGAGCGCTCTTCTGGGGGCTATCTAGCATCAATTTTGCTTTGACTCTGGTGAATGTAATCTACATGATAGGAGAAAAGGAGGGCAATCATTTTTTGTCCACGCTTGTGAGCATGAGATTTGCAATAGTAGTTATGCATCAATACCCCAGAAAGATTAGCCAGTCTCTTGTCTGCAATTTTAAATGTGAATAAGCTGGGCATCGGTGGAATAATAGAGTGACCATGTTGTGCAGCAAACGAGTAACCCTGCTAGTAAGAGAAAATTTGTAAGGGAGGTACTTCATGGTGTCTCTAGTAGAGTAAGCATCTATTCGCAAACCTGCTGACTGCTGCCTGTAGCCACTAAGACATAATTAGCGTTGACGTAATCAACAAAATCAACGGTACGCTTCTCAACTTTCAGAACAAACTTCCCATTGTCATTGACAGACGCACTAGACACGGATTTACCAGCCTGCAGGGAAACTTCAAAAAGACCTCACTCTTGAGGATAAACGATGTTTGGATGATAACTGAATGAGCAGAGGAGCCAAATAGCGTGAGATACCTCCAAGTCTTCTTGCTTCATTCAGCAGGCAATCTACCACTGATGCAGAGTTGTCAGTGACAGGAAAAAACTCTTCCATCATCTTCGGTCTGACATTACAATGAGCAACAGATAAGAAAAACCGGCTTTAGACAGATATGTAAACATGAACCATATGGAAATGCGGTGTGAGTTTAGCTACCTTGAGCTCGACACCATGATCCGAAAACCAACGCATGGTGTCCTGCGGACCATGAGTGTTGAAGAACGACCCTCGGAGTTCTTTGTGCCCCCTAGGATAATTTCTCGCGAGTCCCTGAGAGCGAATTACAAATTTGATGACAAACCAATGACACCAGTTCAAATAACAAACATAAGCAGCTCAGCAGCAGTGCCGATAATTCTGATGATTATTGATCAAAGTGGCGCGCACATTGCATTGAATGAACGACGCAATGCAATCTCTAGTTACTACAGACATAGAACATTCTTATCATAGCAACAATTTTAACCGGCGCATTACATCATCATAGGCTCATAGCCATTCGGGTCCTTATAATGTTGACACAGGATTACTCATAAAAAGTGTTAATAAAATAATGACTGAAGAGAAAACAGAGTAGTGCATCATCATCGTACCGATGGCTCGAGATGGTGCCCGTTGGTGACGTTGCATCGGCCGCCGCCAGAAATCCTGACCTGCAACCAGCCATTCCAACAAATCATATTGAAGAAACAGCAAAGTAGTAGTAGATTTAAGTTCAGTGGAAACAAGACATTGCATTGCCTGGTTCTGCCAGTAGTACCTTGGACAAGAACTTCCCTTTCTCGATGACCACCACGTTGAGGTGAGGAGCCAGGGTCTTGGCCCTTATGGAGGCGTACACCCGGCGGCGCCGCCACCAACCACCACCAGAGACTGCTCGTCCTCCTGAAGGAATACACGGTGTTAGTGACAAGAACTTGGAACGGTGGTGCGCCGGGCAGCGGAGACAGGTAGGCAGCAGAGCTTAGTCTTACCTGCTCGCGGGCGTGGTTGGAGGGCGCCGAGGCGCAGACAGAGGCGGGGATGGAGGAGCAGCGCCCCCTGCGGAATACGGATGGGGTGGCGCGGCGAGCGGCGGCGGCGGCGGCGGAGGCGGGGTGGAGCCACGGCAACTGCGGCATTTCGTCGACGAGTTCGGCGGAGGGTAAGCCGCACGTACTAGAACTAGAGCAAACCCATGGGCCTGGATAGTGGATAGACTTCAGTCTGGGCTGGGTTTTGGTTGGGCTGGAGCTCAAATTGACTTTTGGTCTTCTTTCCTCACGAACTAGAGAAGAGAATCATGTCGATCTTTAAGGGCTCCTTTTGGTTAAAAAAAGGAACTTTTCTAGGTTGGTAGTTTGATTTATAGGGTTGGACCATATAGGATTTTTGTTCTTAAGGAATCATTTGTACTAAATTCTACAAATCTAGCATCCACTCCAACCTTTTTTATAATTTCTTTGTTTTTTATGTGGCATCAAATACTTTTTAATTCAAATTCATGGGTTTGCTAATTCTGCGTTTGAATTTTTTGCGAATCAAAGAGGCCCTAAATCATATTAGTGTCATGTAAAGCTCTGGAGTGGAGTGACGGTGCGAACGCTGCCTCCGATTTCGTGTAAGCTCCACATATCTCCACTTACATGTCCAACTTTGGGGAGGCATTGGGGTAGGGTTCCAATTCGGAAAATCCTTGGGTGATTGATCTTTACACTGCTACGTCGTCAATGAGAAGAAGGGAGATCATAATTAGCTAGCTTACAGCAGATTGACAGTGAAATGAAATGGTGAAGAACCAGAGAATGTAAACCTGACAACCATAATGTCGTACGCAAATTTATGTTACTTTCAGTACTAGTACTATGTAAGGTGGCACACTACTTGCGATTGCAAATTTGTTGTTCCCAGAACAAAACTAATGATTAACAACATGGAAGCTACTCCCTCCGTTCCAAATTAGATGACTTCCATTTGCCCACATGTGGATGTATCTAGACATGTTACAAGTATAGATACATCCACGTTTGGACAAATGGAAGTCATCTAATTTAGAACGGAGGGAGTAGGTGGGAGTTAACATCACCCCTTACTTGTGCATTTACAACTCAATTCTCCCTACATGCTACAAATAAAACGGATTCAATGTCTTCACAGATTGGTAACCTGATTTAAAAACATATAGTGTTGCCTTTGTCTAGATTCTCATGTACACATTGGTTCTAGTCTCATGCAAACAATTGGTTGATATGCAAAGTGCAACCCCTCCAACCCCAACCGTTCTTGCATCACCCCCTCCTAATATTGAATCACAACCTGAAGCAAGCTCACATTTCCTATAGAAACACAACCCCATCTCTTCAAAACACACAAACCACACTCTATCTGATAGAAGTCCATATACCCTCTTCAAATTTTGTCTTGAAGTTCATTTTACTACCCTTAACTCCAGTTTGGTTTTAAATTTCACCCTTAATCTCTAAAAGAAGTTCAACAATGAAAATTGTTTATATTGTCCCCTCATCCTCCTCAATTAAGCATTTTTAGTTTGTTTTGGCATTTGTTTCGTCCTAGTGAGTAGTGGCATATCAGTTTGTCTCTCTATCTTATCAACATGTGATTATTTCTATCTCCTCACATCAGAAACAATAGTTCCTCTCAAACAGTACATCAACTTGAGCTAAACTTTTACCATATTACTCGCTGAATTATGCTTAATTTATGATATTTTTTAGAATTTTCTATGTTGCTCAAAATCTGAACCAAATATTTAAATTTAGAAACAAAACAAGCAAGTTTTTCAAACATCAGTTTGAAACATGGAGGCGGTGGCCTGGGCAGGATCTCCTGTCGACGTCGCTCAGCGATCGATGATTAGCATGATGAGATTCGATCGGGAGGAACTCAAACAAACGAGGAGCTACACAATCGATAATTGCTTCTCGAGTGTACCAGGGTCGGTCCAAAATAATTTTGGACCCAAGCCAAGGTAAACCAATATAATTATATTAAATTCTTATACTTTCATATGACTTAGTTTATTATATTGTAGTCTTATAAATATATCGTTCCAATATGTAATTGATTAGCATAGTTAAATAAATATAAATATTATGTGTATCATTCTTGTAATATAATGTACATTAAAAATACACTTACATTGTGTTGAATCTAATAAATTTGTAACCAAAATTGTATTCTTTTTTATGTATATACATACACTAAACATTGAAAATAATTGAACGCCTCATCGTTTTTTGCTGTTGAATTGGGATTTAATTATCTTTAATATTTTGGGAGACATATATATTGAGTATACTCTAACAAATATCTTAATAGCATTACATAAGAAAAATATATAGAAACTTGAGCATAACTTGGCTATTAATAGCTTGATTCTATATTGTTTTACATTGTTGAAAGTGCATGAGCCCTCATGTGTGGTTTTGGTAATTGATGACAATCTCTATGGACTAATGGTTGCATTGAGCTATTCTTGTAGGGCTTGTCCATTGGCAATGCTTGAACACCATGTGTTGGTATCAAGATTGAAAGAAGAAGATAAAGTGATGACCAAAGTAATATTCAAGGTGTGTTCCACACAAATGGTCATCTAAAGTTGAGCATATTGCAAGTGTGGCTTGGAAAAGAAGATTGTGTGAACATTCATGTTTATCTCCAAGCCATCATATATATTAAGAGAAGAAGATGATGTGCAAGTTCAAGAGAAGCATATCGAAGAAATCCTATGCTTGAAGCTTGTCACCCTTTTTGGAGATTTTGGTCAAGTGAAGATGTGCCTTATAGAGGCTCTTCCATATTGGTGTATGGGGGAGCGATATGTGAATCTTCACCAAGCGAAGCGCAATCAAGAAACGTCGTCCACTTGAAGAGATCAAGATCGTCATCATCTATCTCAAGTGGAATGCGTAAGGCAAAGGTATGATCTTGATAGGGTTTCTATTTTACCGGTCTCGTGGTGTTGTGGGAGACCGGGTTATAGGATAGACGGTGTACTATCAAGAGGGGCTCTCAAGTGAGTAACATGATCGCATCTTTGTGGAGAGCTCAAACCTTTGCATACTTGGCATCTTTATCTTTCTTGATTCTTATTTGGCTTTTCTCCTTGTTGAGTTTTTGTGCTTGTCGTGATCTTCATGACAAGCCCAAGTTCTTCGAAAATGGTTTTTGTTGGGAAAACTTGTTGCGTTTTCGTGTTGGAAATATTATCGGTTTAACCGTGAGGAAAGCTCTTGTCGTTACCTTTCCAACAAAATTGGTTTCACCTAATTTGGAGTTCGAACGAAAAATTTATTGTTGTTTTCGTTTTGTTGTTTCTGTCAGTTTTCAGAAAATCGGATATTCCGCTTTTGTTTTCAACCGGAATATCCAGACCCCAGGGTTGCTCGAGAAAATCGGCTAAGGACTTATAGCAACCTTGTTTTGAAACTTTCTGTTGGTCACCGTATATTTGCTACCAGATATTTTGGACCTACTGGAATATCCGGTTCTGGAGAAAACTCGAGGATTTATGCTAAGGACCAGAGCTGAAACCTTCTGTGGATCGTCGGATTTTTCCAACCGGATTTTTCCAGAAGGACCGGAATATCCGGTGGACCGGAATATCCGGTCATGACTTGACCCGGAATATCCGGTCCTCTGTTGCTGCAACGACTCTTTTTCGGGAGAGGCTATAAATACCCCTCCCCTGCTTCTTCCTGTAGTTAGCTCGTTTTTCTCTCTCTCCCCCACCATTGTTGACCTTGGAAAGATTGCCCCTCTCCCAATTCCTCCCATGATTCTTGCATATCTTTGAGGGATTTGAGAGAGGAGATCTAGATCTACAATTCCACCAATCTATCCCTCCTCTAAGTGAGGGGAACCTAGTAGATCTTGATCTTGGAGTTCCATTTGTTGAGTTCTTCTTTGTTCTTCTCTCTTCTCCTCCCCCCCCCCATAAGCATTAGTTGCTTTTGGTGGGATTTGAGAGTGAAGGATTTGAGCATGTGCGCTCTTGCCATTGCTTTTGTGCATCGGTTTGTGCTCTCCACGAGGATTCGTGGAAGTGAAAGTTCGTGAGCTTGTTACTCTTGGGTCGTTGGACCCTAGACGCCTTTTGTGGTGGTTGAGGCCTTTTGTGATCACTTGGGAGCTCCCAATCCTTTTGTGGGTTGTGCCTCAAGATTGTTGTAAGGGACTCGATTTCCGCCCAAAAGGAAATCAATAGTGGAAGACTAGAAGGTGAACCAAACTTTTGGGCAAGGTTCATCGGAGAATAGGGTGAGGCCATTTGTGGCGTCTTGAGTTTGAAACTCACACCCCTCCAACGAGACGTACTCCCTAAAAAGGAGAAACTCGGGAATACATCCTCGTCTCCGCGTGCCTCGGTTATTTCTCTACCCGAGCTCTTTACTTATGCACTTTACATTGTGATAGCCTTCGTGCTTGAAGTATTCAATATTGCTATCACCTTGTTGCTTATCTTGCTTAGCATAAGTTGTTAGTGCACATAGGTGAGCCTAGTTTATTTAGATTGTTGGCTTGTTAATTTAAACACCTAGTTTTATTCCGTAATTATCAATTCTAAACCGGAAAGTTTTAAATCGCCTATTCAACCCCCCTCTAGGCGACATCCTTGTCCTTTCAATTGTGTTCAATAATAATCCCACAACGTGTGCATTTTATGGCACTTAAACAAACCCCCAACGGTCATAAAAATATATTATAGATTCCATAACTTCCGTATTCATATGATTTGATCTATTAAGCTCATCCAAATGTGCTTGCTATTATTTGGAGTACACAACTTCTCATGTAAGTTTCTCAAATAAATGTCATGCATAATATTAAAACTGAAAACTTAGTTATCATAACTTTCATTACATTAGAACCAGTAGGGCACCCACTGGAGCGAGACTAATGTCTAATTAAGCTTGCAAATGTTGACTAGGTTGGTTTTTTCCTACGAGATACAAGGTTTGTTGTGAAGACTCTCCTGCAAAATAAATACAATTTTTTTAACACCATTACCATAGGGAAAGTCCCTACGGTGTAGTTTTTGTATAAATATGAGATGGTCACCAATAAAACAGTGTTTACATCGGGGCGTGGAAAGTGTGAGAGAGATATATGATTATGTTGCTAGGTTTCTAACCCACAGACGGGTTTGAACTAGAGAGTCTATAATACGAAACTGATGAAGGATGATGTCTGAATGAAATTTAACTTTCCATCTCTCAAAAGTTGGCTGCAGAGTCTTTAATAAATACACTTTTTATACATACTAGTACTTTCACAGACTATTAGATAAATATACAATGATTATGAGAATACTTTACTATTTGGGGTCCTCGTACTCTTGAGGCCTATGATGGTTTCACTATTTACCTGACCTATAGGCCTGCTTTAGGCACTTGAGATGGCCTTGTAGATGCCAACACTAGGTGGGAACAAGTGCCAGCCACATTGGAGCTACGGATGCCAATCATTCTATCGTCGAAACACCGAGCGAACAACGGCAATGTTGGTGTGTTGTGTCGCTTGGTCCTGCATCGTCCTTTGGCTAGTCATTGTCATTGGCATTGACATGATCATCCATTTCATGGTGACCCGAAAGCGCAGCGTTTCATGGTGTACCACCCAAAAGCGCAGCGACGATGCTCGCTGAGTGAGCAATGAGCTTTCCACTGTCGTGGGCTTTGCCTTAGCTAGCTTTTGGATTTCCTTTATTTTTCCTTAAATGTATCAAAGTGCATATTGATGTATTATTTTGGTTGGGGCCCTTCCACTCGGGGGGGGGGGGGGGGGGGGGGGGTAGGGTGGTCGCCTCTCTGCCCACCCTCTAGGATGACCCTTTTTTTTGCGAACACGCAAAAGCTTTGCGTGTTACTTGCAATAGAAAGAAAAGAGAGAGAGCTACAACGAGTCCGGCATCGTGATGATGCGGTTACAAGGGGCGGGGACGATGGTTGGGTGATGACCCACAAGTATAGGGGTGTATCGTAGTACTTTCGATAAATAAGAGTGTCGAACCCAACGAGGAGCAGAAGGTGCTGACAAGGAGTTTCGGTAAAGGTTTCACTGTAAATGCTAGCAGACAAGTTTTTAGGGGTTTTTGATATAGCAGGTAAATAAAATGCGAGTAAGTAAAAGACAGTAATAATAATTGCAGCGAGTGGCCCAATCCTTTTTAGAGCAAAGGACAAGCCGGTTGGTTTACTTATGATGACAAAATGTTCTTGAGGACACACGGGATTCTAGTCAAGTGCTTTCGCTTCACATAGTTGATTAATTTCATTGTTTTGATAAGTGTTGTGTGGGTGAACCTATGCTAATGCACCGCCCTTACTTGGACTAATACATACTTGTGATTATACCTCTTGCAAGCATCCGCAGTTACAAGAAAGTAATTAAGATAAATCTAACCACAGCCTTAAACTCTGAGATCCTACGCTCCCTTGTGCACCGGTATACTAACGGGGGTTTAGGTTTCTGTCACTCCGGCAACCCCACAATTAGCAACCAAATACACAATGCATTCCTCTAGGCCCATAAAGGTGAAGTGTCATGTAGTCGACGTTCACACGACACCACTAGAAGAATAGCACCACAACTTAAATATCAAACCATTAAATATTACTCAACATAATTCCACTACTAACAGCGTGACTTCTCCCATGTCCTCAAGAACTAACGAACTACTCACGAGACATCATATGGATCATGATCAGAGGTGATATAATGATGGATAACGATCTGAACATATACTTTAATTCACCGATAAAACTCAATAGCATCAACCACAAGGAGTAATTAACACCGGGAGAGTTTCCCCTATGAACTAAACAAAGTATAGCCCTAGATGTTACAGCGGAACGAGATGGTGCAGCGGTGATGGTGGTGATGGCGGTGGAGATGATGATGATGATGATCCCGATGAAGTCCAGCGCGATGACGATGAGGATGGCGATGATCTCCCCCTCCGGGAAGGAATTTCCCCGGCAGATTTCTCCCTGCCGGAGAGCTTTTTCTCTCTCTGTTGTTTCCGCCTCGTGGAGGCGGCGGAATATTTTCTCGGACTCCCCGTGTCTTAGGGTTTCTGGGGGATGAAGTACGCGAAGGGGGAGCGCCTGAGGTGGGCCAGGGGCACCACACCTGGCTAGGGCGCGGCCAAGGTGGGCCCCGCGCCCAGGGGTGGTGTGGGCCCCTCCTGGCCCATCTCAGCCTCCCCTTTTGGCTTAGTCCATCTTCTGATAAAATAGGAACATCTTGTTCTCGGAAATATTTTTAGTGCTCCAGAAATATAGTGCCTTGACGTGCTTTTTCCAGCTGAAATCTGACTCCGGCAGTTAATTATCCAATGATCATCAAACATGCAAAATAAGACAAAATAACATAAGTAACCTCTTAATATGAAATATATCATTGAATAACAGTAAATTATGCTATAAAATAGTGATGCAAAATGGACGTATCAACCCCCCAAGCTTAGACCTCGCTTGTCCCCAAGCGAAAGCTGAGCTCAGTAAACTAGAACAAAAGTTTATGGAGTGAAGCGTCGATAATAAAGAATACGGACAAGAAGCATCAGTAATTACTAAACAACACACTCATTTTAAACAGCAACTACTCTTCATATAACCTAACTTGAACATGAGTAGTGAAACAACCACAATAAAAATACACGAAGGAAATTATAGATTAGTAATGGCACACTTCATTCTTGGTCATAGAACAATAAGCAATCAATACTTATCTTTCGAAAGGAGTCTTTATATTAGAGCTTATATTGCAGAACTTCCACACTCAATTATCACACCTTCTTTACAGTCATTGATAACTTGCAAAGCTATATTCTTAGAGGCAAAAGTCTTTGTGCTAAGACAAGAAGGATAAAGACATGATTGACAATATTAATGATATATATGGTTGAATCACAACAACTCAAATGCTTGCTCAAGGAAGAAGGAAATAGGTGTACTGACTCAACATGAAAAGTAAAAGAAAGGCCCTTCGCAGAGGGAAGCAGGGATTAAGTCATGTGCTAGAGCTTTTAAGTTTTTGAAATCATATAGAGAGCAAAAATTAAGTTTTGAGAGGTGTTTGTTAATTGTCAACGAATGGTGGGTGAAAACAGTATTCTCCCTGTCAAACAGACTTTTAAGAGCGGCTCCCATGAAGGACGTTATTTCTACCAGCAAGGCAGATCATCCCTCTTTCTCTTTGGTTTACACACGCAGATATTTCACTGTTTGTCATTGCTTACTGATAATCAGGGCAAAAGTGTGAAGAGAATTAAGGTTAAAGTTGTAATTAATTGGGACTGGGCATCCCGTTGCCAGCTCTTTTTGCAATTATTGGATAAGCGGATGTATATGCCACTAGTCCAGGTGTAAAGTCTGTTTGACAAGTAGAATAAAGGATAACCACACTACTTCCTCATGAGCTAGTAAACATTGACACAAAAGGGAATAATAACATTTTGAATAATTTAAAGGTAGCACATGAAAAATTTACTTGGAGTGGCAAAGAAATACCACATATAGGTAGTTATGGTGGACACAAATGGCATGGGTTTGGCTCAAGGATTTGGATGCACGAGAAGCATTCCCTCTCAGTACGGTGGTTAAGGCTAGCAAGGTCATGTAGCAAGCATAAAAGTTGGGGGATACACACAAATATAATGTAATAGAAGCAACCATGCTATCTTCCCTGTAAGCACAAATGTTTTAACTCAAAGAATACTAATCTTATTGGCTAGCAAGAAAGAAAGATAAAGGGATAATATTTTTGCATGTAATTCCCTCCTTCTACTTAAGTTTTCATGGTATTGTGCTAATGACCAATACTAAGTTTGCCACAACTAATATAATTTACTTAATGTACCCAAAAGTGGCGTCAATACTAATGGCAAGATCAGCACATAAAGAAGATTGCAGGCTAAAATAAAATGTACCGAAAGTAAAGGTGGAACTTCTCATTAATATTCTGAACAAAGACACACTCAAACCAACGGATACATGGATAACTAAAGGATTGACACTCCACATCGCAAACCATCTTATAAGATAACTTCTCTACTCATGATATGACCACGAAATTTAAAAACGAAAGGATAAAGATGATACTGGGCACTCCCCCAAGCTTGGAACAAGCCAAGGGAGTGCCATTACCCCTTGACGATTTAGGCTTGATCTCTTGGTGGTGACGGTGGTACACGGCAATCGGGGTTAGGAAACGTTCGAGCATCCGGCGGAGCCTGTTATTCTCATCTTGAAGTATTTCCACCTCAGCTCTCAGGATACGAAATTGGTCACAAAACTCGTTCGTGGTTCGGAGAGCTTCAGCAGCTGCAGGGGAAAACCGCAAATCTGGAATTGGTGGGGTGACTCCCTGCACATTATGAGAAAAAGCACGTTGAGGATTAATTGATCCCACAAAGGTGGAGTTGCTCGGCCTTGATTCTCCTTGTTGGCGAGGCTGGCCAGCTTGCACCTCCTCTCTGATGCTTCGATCCATGTCAGCTCTCCTAGCAGCAATCTCCTCCTCCGTCGCCCAACCGACGAAGGTTCCCTCTTCCACATCGCGTTCGAGTTCACGTCGGCGCCTTGCTGCATACTTCTCACCGTACACTCCTCGCGACGCCATGTAGGGACTTGAAATTCCTGTCAGAACAGCTTGAAAACAAACACGCGAAAACACGATATACGGACCTCGGAGATCCGGGTGATATATAGCAAAAAGTTTTACAACAAAAGGAAGGTACAGGACGAAACGGGGTCGGAGACGGGCTCCGAGGTGCCCACACGCACCCACGGCGCGGCCAGGGTGGGGCCCGCGCCCAGGGGTGGTGTGGTGCCCTCGGGCACCGTTTCCTACCCTTTTCCGACTCATAATTTTCCATATTATGTAAAAACAACAAATATTTAGTTGAAAAGTAAATCGCGAACTTTTTCTTACCGAAACTGTTACCTATTCCAAATCAGCTTTGCAGTTGTCTGAATTTGACTTTTTATAAAATCCTCTGGAGTTACCACTTTGATAAATCAACATCTTCATTATAAGAATCTCCAGAAATGTAATGCTTGAGTCTTTGACCATTAACCACTTGTGGTCTGTCCCCATCTAGTGAATTGATTTTAATCGCACCTGAGCGATAGACCTCCTCAATGATATAAGGTCCTTCCCATTTTGAAAGTAATTTTCCTGCAAAAAATCTGAGACGAGACCTATACAATAAAACTTTTTCACCTACGTTAAATTCTCTCTTAAGAATTCTTCTATCATGCCATTGCTTAACTTTCTCTTTAAAGAGCCTAGCATTTTCATAAGCTGCATTTCTCCATTCATCTAAAGAATTCAAATTAAGCAATCTCTTTTTACCGGCAAGTTTAAATCTCTATTAAGTTCTTTCACCGCCCAATAGGCTTTATGTTCTAATTCTAGAGGCAAATGACAAGCTTTTCCATAAACCATTTTGTAAGGAGACATTCCCATAGGATTTTTATAAGCAGTTCTATAAGCCCACAAAGCATCGTTAAGCTTTTTAGACCAA
Organism: Poa pratensis; assembly: GCA_947311845.1. Classification (NCBI taxonomy): domain Eukaryota; kingdom Viridiplantae; phylum Streptophyta; class Magnoliopsida; order Poales; family Poaceae; genus Poa; species Poa pratensis. The sequence continues at coordinate 15,366,243 of CAMZMU010000077.1, forward strand.
TTTTTTCTAGATTTATTAACAGTCTTTTGCAAAATAGACTTAATCTCTCTATTTGACAATTCTACTTGACCACTTGTTTGGGATGATATGGTGAAGCAATTCTATGATTAACATCATACTTAGCTAGAGTTTTTCTAAAAGCACCATGAATAAAATGAGAACCACCATCAGTCATGAGATATCTAGGCACACCAAACCTGGAAGATAATATCTTTAAGCATTTTTAATGATGTCTCACCATCAGCACTAGAAGTTGGTATAGCTTCTACCCATTTAGTAACATAATCAACAGCAACAAGTATATGAGTATAACCATTTGAGGAGGAAAAGGACCCATAAAGTCAAATCCCCAACAGTCGAAAGGTTCAATAACAAGAGAATAATTCATAGGCATTTCATTACGTCTACTAATGTTACCTACTCTTTGACATTCATCACATGATAAAACAAATTTTCTAGCATCTCTAAAAAGGGTAGGCCAATAAAAACCTGATTGTAGAACCTTTTGCGCAGTTCTATCTCCAGCGTGATGTCCTCCATAAGCACTTCCATGGCATTTGCTCAATATTTCTTTCTGTTCATACTCAGGAACACATCTTCGCATAATGCCATCTACTCCTTCTTTATACAAATGTGGGTCATCCCAAAAATAATGCCTCAAATCATAAAAGAACTTTCTTCTTTGCTGAGCTGTAAAGGTCGGAGGCAAATACTTGGCAACAATAAATTAGCATAATCAGCATACCAAGGACTTTCGCGTGAGCTTACCTTTATCGCAGCCAATTGTTCATTTGGAAAACTATCATTAACAGGTATAGGATCATCTGAAATGTTTTCTAATCTAGACAAATTATCAGCAACAGGATTTTCAGCACCTTTCCTATCTACAATATGTAAATCAAATTCTTGCAGTAAAGTACCCATCTTATGAGCCTAGGCTTAGCATCTTTCTTTTCCATAAGGTATCTAATAGCAGCATGATCAGTGTGAATAGTAACTTTTGAATCAACAATATAAGGTCTAAATTTATCACAAGCAAAAACAACTGCTAAAAATTCCTTTTCAGTAGTAGCATAATTCTTTTGAGCGGCATCAAGTGTTTTACTAGCATAATGAATAACATTTAACTTCTTGTCTACCCGCTGTCCAAGAACAGCTCCTACAGCAAAATCACTAGCATCACACATTATTTCAAAAGGTAAAGTCCAATCAGGAGGTTGAACAACAGGAGCTGTGATTAAAGCCTTTTTTAGAGTTTCAAAAGCTTCCTTGCAATCATCATCAAAAACAAAAGGTACATCTTTTTGAAGAAGATTAGTGAGGGGTTTTGAAATTTTAGAGAAATCTTTAATAAACCTCCTATAAAAACCGGCATGACCAAGAATACTACGGATACCTTTCACATCCCTTGGACAGGGCATTTTCTCGATTGCTTCAACTTTAGCTCTGTCCACTTCAATACCTCTTTCAGAAATTTTGTGCCCTAGGACAATTCCTTCATTAACCATGAAATGACATTTCTCCCAATTAAGAACAAGATTTGTCTCCTCACATCTCTGCAAAACTTTATCAAGATTGTGCAAGCAATTATCAAAGGAAGTTCCGTAGACGGAAAAATCGTCCATGAATACTTCCACAATTTCTTCACAAAAACCATGAAAAATAGCAGACATGCATCTTTGGAACGTAGCAGGAGCATTACACAAACCAAAAGGCATACGTCTATAAGCATAAGTTCCATAAGGACAAGTAAAAGTAGTTTTCTCTTGATCTTGTGCTTTAACAGCAATTTGTGAGAATCCAGAATAACCATCAAGGAAACAAAAATGGTTTTCTTAGACAACCTTTCTAACATTTGATCAATAAAAGGCAAAGGATAATGATCTTTCTTAGTTACTTTATTGACCTTTCTAAAATCAATGCACATCCTATACCCAACTACTACTCTTTGAGGAATAAGTTCATCATTTTCATTTGGTACAACAGTAACTCCTCCTTTCTTAGGGACACAATGCACAGGACTTACCCATCTACTATCAGCAATAGGATAAATTATACCAGCATCAAGAAGTTTTAATACCTCATTTCTTACCACTTCTTTCATCTTAGGGATCAAGCGACGCTGATGCTCAACAACAGGTTTTGCATCGGGTTCAATGTTGATGGCATGTTGACATATAGTAGGAGAAATCCCCTTTAAATCATCCAAAGTGTATCCCATAGCTCCTCGATGTTTCTTTAGTACTTCTAATACCTTGCTTCTTCATTACCTGAAAGTTTAGAACTAATAATAACAGGATATACTTTCCTTTCATCAAGATAAACATACTTAAGATTATCAGGTAAGGTTTTAAATCGAAGACAGGATCTTCCTTAGGAGGCGCTGAGGTACCCAAATCTTCCACAGGCAAATTATGCTTAAGTATTGGTGGTTGACGAAGAAAGGCATTGTCAATCTCATTCCTCTCCTCCATAAATACTTCACTTTCGTGTTCCTCCATGAATTGCTGCAAGGCATTGTTAGGAGCAACAGCAATAGAAGCAAGTTGTTCAATTGATTCTCATTAGGTAATTCAGTTTCATAAAGTTGTTTACCAAACTTAGAGAAATTAAACTCATAAGATTCTCCATTAAATTTAGTGTAAATTTTCTCTTTCTTACAATCTATAATGCACCACATGTATTCAAGAAAGGCCTACCAAAAATAATGGGACAAGCTTTACTAGCAACAGAACCAAGTACTAGAAAATCAGCAGGGTATTTAGTCTTACCACATAAAACTTCAACATCTCTCACAATACCAATTGGAGAGATAGTTTCTCTATTAGCAAGCTGAATAACCACATCAATCTCCTCAAGTTCGCAAGGACCAATTTCATGCATAATTTCTTTATAAAGATCAAAAGGAATAGCACTAGAACTTGCACCAATATCACATAAACCATAATAGCAATGTTCTCCTATTTTGACTGAAAGCACAGGAACACTTGTTTTCCTAGCTCTACTGGGATGTGAAACAATATTAGAGGCATCTTCACAAAAGATAATATGTCCTCCTTCTACATTTTCAGTTACCAAATCCTTTACTATTGCTATTGTGGGTTCAACCGCTATTTGTTCAGCAGGTTCTAAAGCTTTCTTTGCACTTTTATTAACCACACTAGCTATGATAGAATGTTCCCTAATTTTAACAGGAAAAGGTGGTTTCTCAATATAAGGTTCTGGCAAGATACGATCAACTGTATGAACTTCAATGTTTTTAATATTGGCAGAATTAGTATTATCTTTGTAAGGCAAATGATACTTATTGCAACTTTCTTTAGGAACATCAAGATAAGAGGCAAAAGCCTTGTAACAGTTTGCAATAACTTGAGAATCAAGACCATACATATCATAGAGATTACGAAAATTATCAGTATTCATAAAAGTTTTAATGCATTCGTAATCATACTTTATACCTGATTCTCTACCTTTGTCGTTCTCCCATCCTTCAGTATTTTCCTCAATCCGATCAAGAAGGTCCCATTTAACTTCCTCTTTATTACGCGTAAATGATCCAGCACAAGAGGTATCCAATAGAGTTTTATCTTGAAGAGAAAGCCTTGCATAGAAGTTATCAATAACAACATTACCAGGAAGCTCATGAATGGGGCATTTGAGCATTAATGATTTCAATCTCCCCCACGCTTGGGCAATACTTTCTCCATCATGAGGCCAAAAATTATATATATGATTCCGATCTTGATGAATTTCACTAGGAGGATAAAATTTAGAATAAAAGAGAGGCACAATCTCCTCCCAGCCAATAGAACGCCCATTTTCAGCATCCTATACCATTTTGCAGCTTTACCAGTCAACGATATAGAAACAATTTCTTCTTGACCTCTTCCATTGAAATACCTGCACACTTGAACAACTCGCATAATTCATGAATAAATAGCAAATGATCCCCAGGAGGGACAGTTCCATCTCCTGCATAGCGGTTATTCGTAACTCGTTCAACAATTTTCATAGGTATTTTAAATGGAATTACTTGATCAGGTGGTTCCTCTTCTACTACCGTAGCAGTGGTAGTAGTATTTCCAAACAGGGATTCAAATGGAGATCTCTCCATGATAAAATAAAGTAGCAAGCAGAAATAAAAATAGCACCTACAGTAAAAGTTTCCCTTACCAATTCCACTCACCAATAGCGCTTCACTCCCCGGCAACGGCGCCAGAAAATAGTCTTGATGACCCACAAGTATAGGGGGTGTATCGTAGTACTTTCGATAAATAAGAGTGTCGAACCCAACGAGGAGCAGAAGGTGCTGACAAGGAGTTTCGGTAAAGGTTTCACTGTAAATGCTAGCAGACAAGTTTTTAGGGGTTTTTGATATAGCAGGTAAATAAAATGCGAGTAAGTAAAAGACAGTAATAATAATTGCAGCAAGTGGCCCAATCCTTTTTAGAGCAAAGGACAAGCCGGTTGGTTTACTTATGATGACAAAATGTTCTTGAGGACACACGGGATTCTAGTCAAGTGCTTTCGCTTCACATAGTTGATTAATCTTCATTGTTTTGATAAGTGTTGTGTGGGTGAACCTATGCTAATGCACCGCCCTTACTTGGACTAATACATACTTGTGATTATACCTCTTGCAAGCATCCGCAGTTACAAGAAAGTAATTAAGATAAATCTAACCACAGCCTTAAACTCTGAGATCCTACGCTCCCTTGTGCACCGGTATACTAACGGGGGTTTAGGTTTCTGTCACTCCGGCAACCCCACAATTAGCAACCAAATACACAATGCATTCCTCTAGGCCCATAAAGGTGAAGTGTCATGTAGTCGACGTTCACACGACACCACTAGAAGAATAGCACCACAACTTAAATATCAAACCATTAAATATTACTCAACATAATTCCACTACTAACAGCGTGACTTCTCCCATGTCCTCAAGAACTAACGAACTACTCACGAGACATCATATGGATCATGATCAGAGGTGATATAATGATGGATAACGATCTGAACATATACTTTAATTCACCGATAAAACTCAATAGCATCAACCACAAGGAGTAATTAACACCGGGAGAGTTTCCCCTATGAACTAAACAAAGTATAGCCCTAGATGTTACAGCGGAACGAGATGGTGCAGCGGTGATGGTGGTGATGGCGGTGGAGATGATGATGATGATGATCCCGATGAAGTCCAGCGCGATGACGATGAGGATGGCGATGATCTCCCCCTCCGGGAGGAATTTCCCCGGCAGATTTCTCCCTGCCGGAGAGCTTTTTCTCTCTCTGTTGTTTCCGCCTCGTGGAGGCGGCGGAATATTTTCTCGGACTCCCCGTGTCTTAGGGTTTCTGGGGGATGAAGTACGCGAAGGGGGAGCGCCTGAGGTGGGCCAGGGGCACCACACCTGGCAGGGCGCGGCCAAGGTGGGCCCGCGCCCAGGGGTGGTGTGGGCCCCTCCTGGCCCATCTCAGCCTCCCCTTTTGGCTTAGTCCATCTTCTGATAAAATAGGAACATCTGTCTTCTCGGAAATATTTTTAGTGCTCCAGAAATATAGTGCCTTGACGTGCTTTTTCCAGCTGAAATCTGACTCCGGCAGTTAATTATCCAATGATCATCAAACATGCAAAATAAGACAAAATAACATAAGTAACCTCTTAATATGAAATATATCATTGAATAACAGTAAATTATGCTATAAAATAGTGATGCAAAATGGACGTATCACTGGGCTAACACCAGAAATCCCACGCCATAACAAAAAAATAGCGCCCAGAAAAACAGCAAGCTAGCCTATGTCCAGATTAAGCCCAGCCTGACAGCGTCGGAGAGCTTCCAGAGCTCCGCCTCCTCGGCAATTCTTCTGCAGATCTCGCGGCTCGTAGCGGCAGTGCGTTGGAACACCCGGGCATTACGCTCCTTCCATAACATCCAAACGGTGAGGAGCACGATGGCGTCAAAACCCTTCCGATGCAGCCTAGGAACCCTCAAACGCGCCTCAGGCCACCACCCGATTAGGGTTGCGTCGACTTCCGGCGTGAGGTGCTGGAGATTGCAACGACTAAGCGTGTTGTGCCAAATCTCACGAGCAAGCACACAGCGGACCGAGATGTGGTCTGCGGTCTCGTCCTCCTGGTCACAGAGCGGGCACCTGGTGTGTGAGTTCATACCGCGACGGCGCATCCGATCCGCCGTCCAAATGCGGCGCTGCATCGCTAGCCACAGGTGCACCTTGCACTTCGCGGCGCCCATGCTTGCCAGATTGCCTTGCCGCATGTGAAAAACTCCAACCCAGCGAAGAACGCCTGGTATGCCGAGCTGGCAGAGTACGAGGCCAACGGCGTCCACTTCCACAGCAAGCGATCAGGGGTCGCAGGCTGCAGCGCCACGCCCTGGAGAGCGTCCACCAGCTCGAGGAACTGCACCAAAACGGGCACGCTTAGTGGTCCAGTGATGTCGCGGATCCACCGGCGGTCCGTGAGCGCCTTGTGCACAGTGCGGGTGCGGCGGGCCTGGGAGTCAACCGCCGCGAACAGCGCCGGCGCGCGCAGCTTGACGGAGAGGGCGTCGAGCCAAGCGTCCGTCCAGAACAGCGCGAGCTTGCCATCCCTGACCTTGTGTGTACGGTTTCTTGCGCATGCATGTATGAAAGTAAGAGGTCCTACATGAATACATGTATGAGTATGACGTTGAGTTGTTGAGTTCACGTACAGGGAAAAATCCCCGACGTGGCAAGAAAATTGGCTCAAAAAGTTAAAACGGGCATTTCAAACGGATTTTGTAGTTTAAAGGTCAAATTTGAACCAGAACACACTTAGGGACCTAAGGTTGTGACATGAACTTCAAAACAACTTTGGGGGGGGGGGGGGGGGGGGGTGCAAATTGGGGACGCGAACTAATGGCTCTCGGGTACCAGCGCGTAGGAAAAAATAGAAATTCAAAAAAAGTCAAAAACATCCCAAAAAATCCTTCAAAGAAGATTAACTATTGTACTCGTATAAAAAGTTTGGCCAAGAAATAATTCTTATTGATTTCAGGGTAAAAAGAAAATCTATGCCGAATAAAGCGTGTATATAGTGTGAAAATCTTTCACCAGAGTGTAATGAAAGTCAATTTTTAGCAAATTTTTTTGTAAAGGTACAATATTTGATCCTGTTTGGCCGAATGAAAGTTTCGATTTTTTTTACTTTTGCCTTAAAGTTTGTCTGAAATTTTACTTTACAAGTTTAACTCTCTTTTCTCTTTTGGTTTAAGTTTCACCTTAATCTCTAAAAGAAGGTCAGCAATGAAAATCATTAACAATGTCCCCTCGCCTTCTCAGTTAAACATTTTTTCCTTGGTTTTGTCCTAGTGAGTAGTTGCATGTCAGTTTGTCTCTCTATCTTATCGCCATGTCATTGTTTCTCTCTCCTCGCAACAGAAACGATAGATGCCGATTTTTCTCAAACCCTATGTCAATTTGAGCTAAGCTTTTACCATATTTGTCACCGAACTATGCTTGATTTATTGTAATTTTCAGAATTTTCTAAGAAGGTTAAATTTTGAAGCAAAAATTTAAACTTGAAACAAATATCGGCTTGATGCGGGGAGGCGACGGCTCGGGCAGGGGTTGTGGTCGACGGCGTCGGGCGATGATGCCGACGAAGAGTTTTGATCGGGAGGGACACAAACAAATGAGGAGTTACACGATCGATATGTTTCTCACGTGTACGGTTCTCTTGCGTGTATGACAGAATGTGAATACATCTACGGGTATGACATTGAGTTGACATACATGAAAAATATCGCCGACGTGGCAACAAAAACCTGGCTCAAAAAGTTAAAGGGGTATTTCAAATGGGTTTTATAGTTTAGGGGTGAAATTTAAACCAGATCTCAGTTGGGGCGGGTTTTATAGTTTAGGATGAAATTTGAACCAAATCACAATTAGGTTTGTCAAGTGAACTTTAGGACAAATTGGGGGCAAAATTGGACTTCTCTCTATACGGGGAGACACACAAGACACTGCAAAGCGACCAGCTCCCCCCCCCCCCCCCCCCCCTATCCTGCTCATCGTACGGCTCCGACGCCATGTCGTCGTCGTTCAAGCCCAACCCTCTCTCGCTCAGCGTGCCAGACCCGCCCTCGACCGCTGGCTCCGCGACTCCGGCTACCTCGGGGAAATCCACGATAACCCCCCAGTTCGCGCGCCTTTGATCATATGCCCCCTTTGTGTCACTGACATGTGGGGATGATCAAGGCGCGCGAACTTTGGGGGTTATCATCAATTGCCCCGGCTACCTCGACGTCCTCGACTCCACCGCCCCGCGCCCACCGCCGCCGCCGCCACCACCACACCCACCAACCCCGCCTCCACCTCCTCCGGCGCCGGCGCCGCCGCCGGCGTCCTCGCCTTCGCGCGCACCCTGGCCTCGCTCCTCGCGCTCAACCCCTTCAAGCGCCTCTCCACCGCCGACCTTGCCGCGCCCACCCCCTCCTGGTCCCTCGCCTTCATCGCCGCCCGGGCGCCGCCTCCTACTCCTGGCCCCGACCCCCACCCAGGCCCGGCTCCGCGTCCAGGAGAACGTCCGCCGCTACGCCGCAACTACGCCGCGCTATCCATCCTCGTCTTCGCCTGCTGCATGTATGCTACTGTCCATCCTCTTTCCTTCCTGCCGGCCTTCGACTCCTGTCTTTTCTTGCATGTGTATTAATAAAGCAAATGCTGCGGTCTGTGGCGGCGTTGTGTGCAGGTACCGGATGCCTATGGCGTTGCTGGGGTGTTGGCCAGCCTTGCGGTGTGGGAGGGTGTGCGGTACTGCCGGGACCGGTGGGGGCTCGCTGCTCGAGCACCTGGGGTTGGGAAGGCTCTTCTGCACTGTGCCCAAATTGGTGAGTGCTGTGTTGGTTTCAAATGCTGTTTCTGCACAACCATTGCTAGTGGAATGAACAACTGGTAGATTTCAATTGCATTAGCATTGCTGACAGCGTAGCTGTGGCCCTTAATTAATCTTTTAAATGAGATTGGTTGTCAAGATGATCCATTTTTTTAATATTCTTGTGGAATAGAAAGTGAGGGTATCTGTAACAAAGCAATGCACATGTTCTGGAGGATTTAATGGCTTAAATTGTTAGAAGCTTAGTCTTCAGAACAATTGCTAGAGTCCATTAGAAAAAACATAATGGCTAGGAATAAGTAAAAATAGCAAGGCATGTGCTAATTTAAGGTCTGGAGAGGATACCTGACAGCTTCGATTGTGTAAGGATGACAGCAAACAGGTCATTTCCACACCATCTTTCGTATGGGATCCTTTCTTTTCTCAGTGGAAAATTGTGTAGACTCGTAGTCGTAGGCACTCAGAATTCATTTCATTTGGTGGATGCACACAGAACAAAACCATGGAAAAGATCTCAATTCCACATACGGTTCAGATTTGGTGCAGATTGTGTTCACCTTTCCTGATTCAAACTGGTAGGTACCACAACAAATTCCACTCCTGTGTGTGCAGACGCATTCCACATATGCGTGTTCCTCCTCAGATTGGACATGAACATCATCACTTTTGGTAGGCAGAAAGCTGCACACGCTATTTGATGCGATTTTAGGGTAATGCACTTCTTAAGCTTGTGCGGTACCTTTACATCTTCTCCACATGCAATGCATAATCAAAGGAGATGAATAGAGCATTGCAAATTCAATAAACTGTACTTTCACTGCTCGTGTTCTTTTTTTTTTCTTTCGAAATGGGAATAGTCCCAGCCTACTGCTCGTGTTCTGTGTTGCTTGACTTGCGTCCTTCTATTTGTTCTCCAATTTAACCATTATGTGGAAGAGATTTAGCATCTTGCTCCACTTCCCCCGTACTTCTGTTTACTTTTTCATGTAAGCCATATTTGTGATATCCTTATTCAATGTGGATGCTTTACGAACTGTTTTTTAAAATATGAGTGGAGGGCTGATTGGAATAGGTCAACATCTATATGTAACACTAATTCTCTTGATGAACACAGTCCGCTTGCAATGTATTAACCTTATGGAAACTGTACTTTGGATGAACTGAAGTCTACATTGGTTGGAGACACTGCCAAAATATCAATTTTCCTATTTGCACATGCATTCCACCTGTGCCAATTACCAATTTAAGTCGTTCATCTTTCTTTTTCTCATTCCGAGTATCATGCCTGTAGTTTGGTGCTGCTTGGATAGTAATATTTCTTTTTAATTTTAAATGGTATACCTGTAGTCTTATACTCTCGCCTCTTTAACTGTCTATTTGTTTTGATCCTGAACAGCCACTGCTATATTACTATATGTGTGCAACCTGCAGTTTGCTCTTGTATATGCCATTGGGTTGAGTTACGCAGGTGATTGAGCCTTACTCCTTTCCTTCTTGTTTCTCTTGGTTCTTCTTGTAAATCGGTGTCCTGTGCTTTGCAGTCATGATGTTGCATGCTTCTCTTCGAAAGTTGACTCCCTCAAGCCTATCTGACCCAGTGAATAAGAACAGGAGGCACAGCCAAGACGAAGCTAGTTGTCGTTGGAGGTAGGCTGCAGATTGCTGGTACATTGCCATGTCATAGTACGGAGGAGTCGCTGCCCTGAAAGCAATTATACATCTAAGATTGTATGCTCCGACTATGTACACCATTCAATCCTTCCTCAGGGTTTTTGTCAAAAGAAACTGAGTGCAGGGGTTTGGAGACGACATAAACGAATACGACAGGGTCAAACTATAAGCACAAGGGAATGTGACATGTGTGCTTACGATCCTAGATCTGTCCAGTTTTGACACTGACGATGTAAGCTAGGGAGAAGAATTTTTGGAGTCTAGTGTGTATTTTGGAGAAGAATTTTTGGAGTCTAGTGTGTATTATGGAGAAGAATTTTTTGAGCCTAATATAAATGACGCATAGTGCATATTGTTACTGTTGGAATAATAAGGGTTTTTTCCTTTCTGAACGTACATCTTGTCTTAAGTTTTCCTTCTGTTCTGCCATTTCCTCTCTCGAAAGGATTCTCAAGAGTAATAATAGTTAGCAGATCTCAACAGTTTGCCCGACCATTTCAGCAATGCCCCTTTTTGCTGTTATGCCTGGAGCCATCTTGTGCTAGTCGTGCTGCTGCCTTGCCATCATTGGTTTGTGCAAAATCTACTGCGTGCCGTGCTGCTGCCTTGCCGTCATTGGTTTGCACAAAATCTACTGTGTGCCATAATTTTGTATCAGTGCCACCTAACATTAGCTTTCACCAAGTGTGCCGCTAGGCTTGTAACACCCTCTGCTTGGTGGCACCTACATTTTGCAGCAACCTCATTCCATTTTAACCTGGAGAAGATGATGTCTTGACAGGTATTTTTCTGTAGGTAGTCACCCAAGGTAATTGCCTTCAAAAGAGGAAACCAAAGTATTGGCAAAAGTAAAAAAATTCAAAACTGCAGCCACACTAGCAAAAGAACAACACAAACAGGCACGTGGTCAACAGTTGATTAGAACAAGACCTTCAGTTACCACTTGACAGATATCTCAAACATTCCAGTGGAGCGTGCAACAATCCATCGAAGTCTTTTCGACACATCAATGCATTGAAAATAGTGAATTCCGGATTACATGTAAACTCTGAACATTTTGATGCTCTCCATAATCAATGTCAATTATGGTCCCGATCATGCATATTGGATTGCCAAACCTATTTCTTAGTATCTACACAATTACACTGGCATTCCATCTAAAAACAATTAAGAAATGAATCGTTAGCATTCCTAGAATGATAGTCGGTCAATGTGAGAATATCACAGCAGGCAGCACCAGTCCTCAGTTCAGTACATCCGAGCCTGGGGCATTTCCAAAAACTCACCCTGCAGGAAAAAAAAACGTCAGAATAGCTGCTGCAGTTATGTAATCAAAAGAAATGTGCTAGACGCCTCAACTGGTAGGGTACACATAGCCAAGTATCTAGTATATTTCTGGTTAACTCAACTACCTGTACCTCTTTCGCTTTTCTCAGCTTTTGGTGTTTTCGTAACCTTTCACGGTTCGAAAATCGAAATACTCCCTCTGTTCACTTTTATTAGCCCTTTAGATTTTTTTGGAAAAACCATGTATGTAGACATATTTATTGTGTAGATTCACTCATTTTGATATGTATGTAGACCAAACTAAAATATCTACCATGCCTTATAAAAGTGAACGGAGGGAGTATCAGTGTTTCAGATGATATCTGGTTAAACTGGGATGACTAGTAAAGCCCCATGGGCAGCTGCAACTGTTGCGGTGCTCTCCAACAGCTGCAGCCTCGTCCTGGCCATGGACGATGGTGACTTTAGGGATTGTTAGGAGGAGTAAAAATATAACTTAGTGGTTGGTAATACTGGGGGGTGGCTACAGAAATCTGAGCAGCCCAGAACCTACTGCAAGACTGTTGCGGTGGCTACATAAGTCGAGCTCCATTCTCCCAAGAGCTACAGGTTTAAGTGTTTTTAGAAGGGATGGACGTGTGCATCATGTTTTCTTCAGGACCAAGAAAGGACCTTGCAGTGCTCAGAGTTCGTGGTGGGATACTACCACGATGTTATGCCAGCTAGCGGCTCACCAGGAACTATGCATGACCCTGCTACAGTCTAAGAGCATTAAAGACCCTGCCACACACCAAAGAGTGCAGCAATTAACATGCAGCACCTACCGAGCATGTGCCCGTGTCAAAAGTTCCATTTCTTTTCGCCTGGATGGAAATGCTAAAAACGCTCAACAAAAGGCCAGACCAGCAATGATTTGTATTACAAATAGGGAAACCATGTAAAAACTTAAGCATGCTAGTTGCTAGGTACTGCACATACTGTAATAGTAATGGTATCTGGAGACTTAATTTTTACACTAAAGAACCAGGTGATAGCATATGCTTCTGATCAAGTTTCCAAAACTATTGAGACATGGTACATGCAGATACTTCTGATAGGTCAAATGGACAAAGTCACTTTAGGTCCCCGGAACTACATATGTTATTGTCATGCAATCGTGTCTTCGCGGCAGTAACCAGCAGGCCAGGGGATATACAAATGTTAGCACTGAGATGCACTCTTCTGGATGCTATTAGCCAACCTAACTAACAGAACGAATCTATAAACTAAATGCACAAGTTAAAGGTTCTATGACAATTTTAGCCAACTCATGGGCATTGATAATGGATTTATTAAAAAGAGTTGCTAAACCCTTTTAGCATTGTGATACATGCCATATTTGATTTGTGTAGAAAGAGTTGTAATTGTGATAATCATAATGTACAAAAATCCCATGATTTTGGGAGACTTCCTCCACATCTTTGAACATCCATCATGTGTATCTATTAGAGATTTAGAGGTGCAATACAAAGAAACATCGATAGGGCATCAGACACCATACACAATGTGCAACCAATTATGATTGAACTGGAAAAATGAGATAAATAGATAAATTTTGTCGGTAGTTTTTCTTTTAGCGGAGTCGGTAATTGCTTCACTCTAACACTAGCATAGGAAGGACTGACCATTAGTCATTTTGCGGAAATAATTCGCTTCTGGTAACCCTTATTTTGGCTAATTGCACCTCTGCTTCCACATCATTAACAACACCGCGGCATTTTGGAAATCCACAATAACAAGGAAGCCGTTGTTCATTCGAAACAAACCTGAATAAAGCATACATATGATTAGTCAAACTACAATGTGTAAAAGGCCAAAAGCAATACAGTATGGTATTCAGATCTGACCGATAGTCGTAAGTCAACTCTTCCCATTGGTCTATATCCCGCTTTGCAAAAATGATGATATGCTCATCCCCGAGAACACTTATGACCCGCGAATAACAATTAGGCTGCAATGATGAAGAAATATTACGGAAATTGCCTTACAAAGTACCATGAAAAACAAATATAAGTGCCAAAACTAAAAATGGTAAAGATTATGTATACCAGCTAAGAGCTACTATAGCAGTAACAGAGTACTTTAATATGTTATCATTAATAGTATTGCTTCTGAACTGTTAGAACAAACCATTTGCCCTTTAATAAGCTGACGGAATATAAAGGCCAAGATACTAAATATATTGCTAAAAATAACTATTATGTTATCTTTCCAGAACAAGCATAAACTTTTATAACTCGCTGTGAAGAGTTCTTTGCAAAAGAGACATCCTCAGACTAGTGTAATTCCTTCTTCATGATGATTTCTCATTTTGGTAAAGAACTATAAGAGCTCTTTGCTTCGAAAGAGGCATCCTCAGGCTGAGTGTAATTCCTTTTTCAGTTTGATTTCGCATTTCGGTGAAGACTGTTAAATATAGCCAGAGTAGGCACACTATTGATGTTCAACAAGATTTTCCTCAAAATATGTCCCAGTGTCCCCAGTACCCATACGCGCGGCATATAGCAGCCAAGAATTCAAGGAAAGACCATGCCAAGGTTATACAACAACTAATGAGAAAATAATTTGCAGTTCTCCTAAGCACATAAAAGAGACGAGGGGATCTGAGCTGCTAACAAAAACTGGAAAGCATCAGCATGATAGACACATATCACATATTTTTCTCACCTCGCAGGAGTGATTGATCAAATGGGCTATGCTTCCTGCTCGTGTAGCATCAATAACACGCTCATCGTCTATCCTGAACATATATGTCCCAGCACCCTGCATACAGGAGTTACTTTGAGTAGGTAAAAGAATGTAACTAACACTGTTTCTCAAAAAAATCTAATCAAAATTTAAGTACATTTGATAACAAGTGTTCTCTACCAGTGTAATCAAATAGAGGCTTTGACTGAGATGAAGTTTTGAACAGTGAGCAATCAGCAGGATCATGCTAATAAAATATAGAGAGAGCCGATTCTAACACACATTTACTCACGTTATACTGACGAATGCAAGAGCCAGCTATTAGTTACAAGAGATGTCCATTTATGACTGGCTAAGTGAGAAAATAAATGGATGATCTAATTTTGTATTTTATGTGTGACATTCGCTAATATTTCGAGTTAAAAGCTAGCACTTATGAGTATACAGGGGTCGGGGGAGAATTAAATTTCATGGATTCATTAGAATTGACATTTGATTTTGTATCAGTTAAAATAAGTCCAGGTTCCATGAATTTATTACAACAAACAGTTGTGTTTTACCAGTTGAAAATTGGATGTGCTCCAGTTAACAGTTGATTTTTATGGGTTGAAAGTTGGTATTCGACAAACTAAAGTTGGAACTGTTTTCTATATCCATCCTTGTCTCCACTGGGCCCTGCAAAGGGGATAGGGGCATGACGTGGATGATAGTGGCATCTTGGACAATGGTGAGAGCACACACCCTCCCCACATATTTAATATTTATCTGTAAAACTAGTGTGTGATCAAACAAGCATTTACAGTTGGCCCGCCAATTACTATGCCCAAACATTTGGGCGACTAGGTATATTACAGATCCAGAAACTTCCAAGTATCATGGCTGCATGAATGGCAAGTTTTGGTACCATGATGCCTACTTGCATTCATGCAGGTACACCAGGCCGCTCACTGCCACACAACAAGGTGTGAATACGAGAAGCTGCTTCAGTGATTGTCCTTGCAGGTGTTGCAAAGTAAGAAGCTCATGCACAGGCAAGTGTCAAAGAACAAGGTGGAGATGGTTGATGAGGGTTGAACTCAAACTAATCAAGCTCAAGTAACCCAGACATCTCAATGAGAACACGGAGTTTTTTTTTTGGACAAATGGGAAGGCCGAGTTAAGCCACAAAAGCAACGGATTTTGCTTGAATCCAACTACTTGTACATGGGGTGAAACTATGCCTTGACTGTGTAACCATAAGATCGTCATACAAGCAAACCTTATTAAAAACTGTGAAATTGTGTTGTTCATAGTGGCATACTAATAATTCTGAGCACCCCAAAACTGAAGTAAATTCCAAAGAGAAACTTACCACTAAAGAATTGTATATATGCCGCTCTCTGATGTCTGATATTGGTGGCCTAACAAGCTCCCCTATGTATTCGATCATCTGAACAAGTAGATACAAAATAGATAATATTAGATCATTAGCATCGCGTAAGTGCAAATTTGTACAATAGCATAACAATAATCCTCAAAATAGTTGATATCTGAACAAGTAGGCCAGAACAGAATAGAAAATTTAGCCCAGCAGTATCATGCATGTTCAATTTTTGTGAAATAAGGCAACTACCAAGTGACACTACAACCATCAGAAATTCGGCAGAATTTCATTGCCATTAGTTTGTTTCAGTTGGATCCTCAATATAATCTATACCAGGGGGAAACTTTGGTGTCATCCAGCTGTTGCCACAGACAAGCAGACGGCAGTCAACAACCAGCAGCCATTAACGTAGTTGGCATTACCCACAACTGTCTCTGTTCCATATAATTTACAGTGGTGGCATGGATTTCCATTATATTTTAAAAGGCTATTGTCCCGCCTGAAGTTCCGGCATCCATAACAATAACAGGACTAACGGCAATAGTATTATGCATTTTTTGCTGTTTGCGGTGCCATCAGGCAAAAAATCCCTATACGGCCTTGTTTGGTACTAGGGGTTTTCAGGGAATTAGTTGGGATAATCCCCAAGGGGATTGGGTGAAACCCTCACCTTCACCCAAACCATCAAATCCCCATTTATCCACAATCCACTAGGTAAGGGTAGTGTATTGTATCTTGGGCAAAATACACTTGAGTTTGAGGAATTCTGGGGGAAAGTGGGGATAAAGCCTGTTAAATACACTAGAACTAAACGAGCATTTGGGTATAAGATGGGATTTGGGGTTTGGCCAGGATAATCCCCACCAATCTCGAAAATATACTAGTACCAAACAAGGCCTACAGGAGCCCATCTCCTTTCCAAAAACAATTACAATCTATCAGGGGAAGTTGTAAAAACATACCATATCTCCTGCCTTGTGTGCAACCTTTGCAAAAACACCAAATCCATGAATTCTTGATTTTCCTGCCAAGAAAAAATCAGACATAAAGCACAGTTCACAGAAGCATGAATCAGAATCCAAGCTAATACTACGCTTCAGTTATAATCTACCCACTGGCATGTCTCGTTTATAGTGCTCTTGGTAATATATGCACAAGTTTTCACCAGACAGATCTATAACAAGATCTTATTCACTTCCTTTCTACAGATTTGACTATCATTGCAGAAATGGAAGCATCTGGCATCCACACCAGAGTTAACATAACAGCATAAATGATGAAACAGCAGTTGATAAATAATATAGGATACAACATCTTAAGTAACCAAGTTCAATTCAAGTTAAAGCAAGCGAAAACATGCTTTGCATAAGACCGCAAAAACAATACTGCCTTATAATTTCCTCAGAAGATATTGTTATTCATTAAAATAATAAAAATCTGCAGGAATTCATGCTATGAATATACTATTGATTGAAAATTAGTGGGGCTCACCAAAAGCCAGTCTCCTCCTAAATGTGGCCTTCATGCTTTTATATTTTCCAACCATAGAAGACACATTGACAGCAGCTTCTTGCGACGCAGCATCCAAAGAGCCAACTGCTTGAATTGGTTCACAGCCAGTATCACAGCCCACTTTATTTTGGCAGTAGCCACTAACAATATAAGGCATATTCTCCACATATAAACGTTTTACAGAAGCAGTAGCTGTAACTTGTGGTTGCTGTTGGCCCCTTCTTCGGTGAAAGTTATAGGGCTCTGGACAAAGCAAATGAGTAAATGGAGATGTAACCCACAAGCAAGAACAGAATAGATGGGTAATCCTAACAGATCTACTAATAAAAAATATAGAATTTCAAGAATTAGCCCCATCCCATAAGACTCCAAGGATTCGCTGCCAAACCGAAATAGCAATAAAGAAATCTGAATGACAAATTCATATAAGAAGGAACTGAACACGCGAGCATAAGTCGACAAACCATATTTACTTCAGGTGTTTATGTTGCGGGATAGTTAAAAGTGACCATTAAATATATAACCAAAATTAATGTGTGAAAATCAAAAAAATGCTGGTCAAATAAAGATTGCTATTACCAGTTCTTGCACAACCAGACAATGAAGCCGCATCTGTCTGAACAACCTGAGCAGGGTTACCAAGGTCACTTTCAAGAGATGGACGTTCAGTAGATGGTTGTCTATGCTTCTTGCAATACGAGAGTAGACGAATACATGGGTCCTCGTCTTCAGCAAGTAACATGAGGTGGATATTGTCATCATCTTCGAGCTAAAATTAACATAATGTTAATGAAGGAATAGAATTAGTCTCCAAGAAAGTAGTTTCACTACACAGAACGAAGTAGCGTACCTCGACACAAAGATCAGCAGCACGTGCACAGAGCGGGTGATATGCAACTCGACAGGTAGGATGTGAACACTACATTGATGCAAGGAAAAGAGTCATAATATTGTTATAATCATCTCAATGTAAGCTTAAAACAGTTCCTAAACATACCTGTATGCAAACTCCATAAGCAACTGTGCAAATGCTGCATAGAAGTTTCCAGCGATCCTTGTTGATTTTGCTTAATCCATCAATGGGTTCCATTCTCTTTACGTCTTGTAAGCAAGTTTCTGCGACCAATTTAAGATTAAGAAAGCTAAAGTATGTCATGATAATATGAAATTATACAACTGAGAAAAATGTGTGGATCGATTAAGTGATTATACCAGGAATCCATATAGCACATGCTAGATGAGCCCAACGGCCATCTGTTGTAGGTTTCATTGCACCCCCTAAAAGAGATTGAATTACATAAGTACATAGCCTCACTTTACAAGGGGTACAACACAATCTTATACCTGTGACTGGACATAGACAGCATCGTGGGGACACACGAGGTGCCCCAGGTCGGCACAGGTTGCATAGCCAAAGTTTTCCATCCAATGGTTCTAGTTCACCATAGCACCGAGCATGAACCTGCATTGTTGTTAAGGCTGTCAAGATTTGTAGGCACTTCCATATTTAATAATATTCATGGAGCAGGGTGATCCTGTAAGTGTATACCATCATACGACACTTGTCGCATTGCAAGAACAAATTGTCTTCATACTCCTGGAAGGCCAAGAGAGTTCAAATGACTTTTCAGTTTGAGTATTTGCATTTTGAATAAGCATGAGAACAGATTAGGATCATTTACCTCATCCATATCACAAACGTTGCAATAGTCTAGATCTTTCCAATTAACATGAACAGCTCTGTAACCACGGAGTGTATCCCCACCATTTTCAAAATATTTCAAACATGACCTTGCATTGGGCAACTCCTAGTAAACACACAAGTGACTTTGCAGTTAAAAAAGATAGAACGGAATAATCCACTATCTAAAGCAGAAGTGCTACAAGGAAGGAGGAAAAAGCCCTGATAGAGAATGCCATCACTGCATGGCATGAATGATTTCCATTTTTCATGAAACTTGTAAAAACGCATACACAATATGAATCAATATTAACGATTTAATTTCAGTCTCAACCTCAGGTGAACAAGATAAAACAAAAACAAAAATCCTTTTGGTCTATGCAGAAGAATTCAGGCATGAAAGAATATGTTTGCTTCTTATCCAGCATAGAGGCTATCTGAAGCAATGACAGGCATCACCAAACTAAGCTGAGAACGGTGTATACTAACATGGCGCAGAGGGCTATCCTTAGAAGTAGTTGTATGGAAACTAATTTGAAACAACAGATTGATTGACGATCTAAGTGTATGGCCCTCAGCAAATTTTGTTCACAAAAACAACAAAACTTTCAATCTGCAAAAGTTTAGTACAGATACATGGGTGGGCATAAACCAAATAATCAACAATACTGAACTGAAATACTAATAGCAAAAGACTTTAGACAAAACTTGCACATATATGGATAATTATCAAAACAAATGTACAGATTATGAAATAAACAAACAAATGTATTAAACATGGATGAATCATCTCCCCAGGCACTACTCAACAAAAGTAATATGATAAAATGAAGTATGGAAATCATGAGAAGTATTTAGTATACCTGAATAAGCTGCCTAATTTGAGGGTTTGAAAAACCAAACATGTCAGAGCCAGATCTCTGACAAACATTTCCTTCCAATTCTGAGGCAGCATTGCACTGTTTCTCTTTTATCCTGCAGTATATCTCCTTCCAGCATGCATTAGGCGTAGAGCCATCAATCTGGTCACCAAAAGGAATCATGTTAGTACAAGCTCAAGTACAGATTTGGAACTGCTAAATTTGACAAAATGCTGCTAATATCCAAGGCATATAAAAGAGAAATTTGCTGATAATCCTCAAAATGTAGGGCCTCTTTGATTCGTAGGATAGGAAAATGGTAGGATTTCAATGTCATGCACACTCGAATCCTATAGGATTTTGCATGCACCAAAGGTTGTTTGATTCCATCAAAGGAATTGTAAAATGAGCTTGAAGTGAATGTTAGATTTCCTATGGGAAGTAGTACAATGATTATCCAATCCTACAAATCAAATGACTAAGATAGGAAAATTTCCTATAGGATTCATTCCTCCACAAATCCTTTGTAATTTCTTTGAATCAAAGGAGCCCGTATTCTTTTCATGAACTATGTGGTGATCATTTGGAGAATAAGTATATTGACTGATTTGAATAGACATTCAGTTTGGGGTTGCTGCAATGTGTTGTGCTGAACTTATTTTATAATCTTCTGCGGAAAATTACCCCGACGGAATTAGGAAATAGTCCAATGAGAAGATGATACAAAACAACCTGGAATAATTGGACACATTTAAGAATATGGTGAAGGCAGATATTCGTTGCAATTCAAGGTCCATTTAAATATTTAATCACAATGCTACCCTAAGAGCATAACTTTTGTCCTAAGTCAAACTTTTGTAAGTTTGGCCAAGTTATAGAAAAAGTATCAAGTATCAACATCTGGAATATCAAATTAACATAACTAGATCCATCATAAAATATGTTTTCATAGTATATCTGTTTGGTATTATAGATGCTGATACTTTTCTTTATAAACTTGGTCCAACTTATAAAACTTTGACTTAGAGCAAAAGTTGTATGCCCTATATTGTGAAAAGGAGGGAGTAGTAAAGTAAACATTCCATCACGCCGTATGCGCAATGAGACAAGGACACTAGGTTATAATAATATATATATTTCTCTATATTAGTAAATTAAACTCTAGCAAGTGATACGGACAGCAATCTTCATTGCGACAACACAATGATGTTGCTAAGAAACTGTCAGCTGCATTAGTACTTTCCCTACAGCAATACAACAGTGTCTCATGATACGCTTTACGCTAATTAAAAAGAATCAGGAAAATGAAATATCAACAGAAACAGGATCAGTACTAAAAATGTTAATCACCTGCAATCCATCTTCAGAGATCACCCTAAACAACGGCCGTGCTTTTATATCTGAATTCCTCAGTACTTCCATTTTGTAAGATGTTACTAAATGTGGATCTGTGACAATATTACATTGTACTTGTTAAACCAGATACTCTCATGAAAGCACACTATTCCAAACTGGAGCAAAATTTACACAAATTTGATGACAGTCTGAAAATGCAAAACTACCTTGTACTGATGTGAACTTCCTGAAAGCAGTATACCCTTCAGGCCATATATGCATTTTGTTATGAAAATGATCTGAATCAGATACTATCCTGCCTGGAAAGAAAGTCACACAATCAGGTTTGTAAAAAACTGAGGAAGGATTAAAGGAAAATATGCAGTCGGATAAAAGTATAAAAATGCAAAGCTAAGTCAGCACCAAGAAAGAGGGTCACCAAAAGAAGTACAACGGCGTGAACAGAAAACAAATCATATACGACAAAGAAGAGCTTCATATCTGCTCTAAGCCAATCAAGTGGCATCAAAGTTATGTTCAGAATGATGGCTCTGTGATGAAAACATTTTACACCTACATTAGATACAACTGAACTCTGTGTTATGGGTTCTTTGGTAACCGCAAAGTTGGAAATTGGCAAATTGCCAATAATTTATATCGAGAAATAAAGGAATAGAAAGTGAATGGATCTTAGCAACAAAAGAGCACAGAAATGTCACCAACCAAAATAAATTAAATAGTAAACAATGATGTCTTAGGGTTATGGGCAGGGAAAACAAACTAAAACCGGTCAGGGTCCTGGGTTATTGGATGTAGACACTACATGATGACTCCTAGTGCAATGAAAAAACTGGGCCATCCTTGATATATCCATATCCCTGTAACACATATGGATACACTACCCAGAAGTGCCAATTCTACTTGGGTTTCCCATTAAGGAAAAGTTGCAACTTTACTGGCCCTTGGAATAAACATGTGCACAATTTTTTTAGCATCATCGCTCATAAAGAAAGTCCAAGACACCAAACATCCTTGAAATGGGACGGATAAACATGCTTCCAGAGCATTTTTTGCGTTTTTAAAATTCACTGGTTGGTGCACTTAGGAATAGAAATGAAAGTTATTGCATTCTTATTATTTGCTACAACATACCTAGCTTGCTCACGCGAAGATTTCCTAGTACTATTTGAGTTATTTCGGCATCTTCTCCTTCTTCTTCCGCTCTATCTTCTGATAAATTATCACAAGAGCCATCGCATCGTCTTGGCAATTAACATCAGAGCCATCATTTTCGATGGGTTTCCGAAGTTGCAACATACTTTCTGGAAGCTGCTGTGTGAGGAGAAACCTATACAAACAGAATTTTTAGTGTCATATGAGTAGGGCAGCATGCAAGGTAACAGGAAAACTTCAAGTATATCATGTGTATTCATGAAAAAACAATTATTGCTTAGTAATATAAAAGAGGTTTTATACACATACTCCTTGGCTTCTTCTAAGCCTCGGCAGAAGCTTGCTTGCTTGCATTTGAGATGCAAGGAAGAAAGAAGGCCATTCAGAAAGGGCGTCGCTTGCTTCGACTTAATCCTGGGGTAGGTACACAACTTTAGGGTTGTTGTTTGAAAGAAAATAACAATTATACTCTAACCATTTCACAGAACCAAACCTTGCAAAATCATGGGTACCAAAGAATTGAACATGTATCGATTGATCTAACCGAACTGGCTTCAGAGCTTGGTTAGTAGGAACATTTGACTCATCCACCACGACAGCAGGCCACATTGCATGACCTGTTGATGCACACCAGGCACATTACATAAGAACCAATTTCAAGAAAAGAGATAAATGAGAAGCCCACTCGCAAAAGGAAGCACTTCAGATCACCAGAAAAGAAGGTAAATCAATCACATGGCTGAATGGAAGCATTTAACAGGAAGGAAAATCCATGTCTATTTGTTTTGTTTAGGAAAGCATTGAAGATAGGAAAGAAGGAAGTTTTGAAAGATGAAAGAAGACTCAGTTAAATAATAGCACTGGCTAAAGTAATCTGGGTCGTGACTTTGAATGATGCAGTAAAACTTGTGATGACATGTTACAGAATGAAGGTTATAAAAAACGCGCCTAGGTGCACGCTTAACTGTGCTTTATTGCGCTTAGAGCTTTAATCCTTAGCGGAGGCAAAACGCTCAATCGGCGTCTAGCGCTTAACAAAACCTTGCACAGAATAAATAGAAAGGACCACTGGAATCGCATTTGCAGTTAATCGACTGGAAACATCAGCACACAGAAAGAGAAGACGTAGGAGTACCTGTTATTTTAGCCCACACTAGATCACCTGGATCAAGACCTTGGTAGTCATGGAAGCTGACAGCAAGGGCAAGCAACTCATCATACCCCTTCTTATCCGGGTTGGAAGTTCCAAATTTCAGGTTCAGGCACTTCATTTCCTCAGATGAAATGGAGAATTTCATCCTTTCATCAGCTAGCGTAAGGTCCTCTGCTTCACCATCATCATACTTCACCTGCAGTTCGTTAAGCATCAGTTATCAACCACAAGACATGTCACATTGCACGCTTCATCATCGTTTAGCATTTCTTTTATGGATACAAGAAAATATAAGAAGCAAATGTATGCAAAGCTTACAGAATGCTTCTTGGTTACTTCCGTGTACCCGGTGATGGAACCCTTGTACCAATCATCGTCCAGTGGCCAGAAGACCTGCATCCACCATCAAAATTCAGGTCAGGGTTTACTCGCATCCCACATTGATGAACTAACCGGAGAAAGACAGGGAGTAAAATCGTTCTGGAGAACTCACCTTGCACGCTAATCCGACGAACGCGTGAGGATCCGCGCCCCGAATTTCCAGCCTGTTAGAAAAAATGCGTCAATTTGACATAGTAGAAAGAAAAACAAGCATTGTCGCTGCTCAATCCTTTTGCTGAAGCCGTGGAGAGAAGACAATGGCGCAGATCCAACTCACTCGACCCATCTTTTTCCGGTGGAGGAGGCGGCCTCCTTGTGGCCGCCGTGCCGCTGTCGCCTCCCGGCCGAGGTGCTCTCCGCGCCCCCGCTGCGCCTCGGCTGCCGTCGCCGCACCAGGTCCTCCCCGTCCTCGTCCAATGCGGGCGGCGGAGGGCCCAGGCCGAGCAGCTCGTGCCTGAGCCGGCGCGAGCCCCGGGCCTCCGGCTCCGGCTCCGGTTCCTCCTCCAGCTGGCTTGGCGTGGCGGGCGAGGAGGGCTCCTGGAGGCGCGGCCTCTTGCGGCGGCGGCGGTAGTAGACGATCACGGGGGGCTTGTTGGCGGCGGCGGGGCGCTTCTTGGTGGAGGGGAGCGGCGGGCACGGGGCGGTGGACGAGTAGACGCGGCCGAGGGGGAGGTAGCGCATGGGAGGATGCTCGTCGTCGTCGTCCTCCTGCACGAAGCCTGAGCCGTCGACGGCGATCACCATGGTGTTGGCCGGGTAGGGTTTCGGGTGCCGGCGCTCCAGCGTTGGTTGGTTCTAGGGCTTTGGGTGGGGGATTTGGGGATTTGAGTGACGGAGGGGGGCTGGCTCGGCGTTCAGTGGGAAGGGAGGGAAGTTTGGCGAAATCTTGAGTTTTGGAGGAGCGCGGGAGCTTGCAAAGCACCGCTCCCTCCCCGGAGCAGAGCTTTCCCGATTTCTTTTCTCCCTCCTCCCTCCGCTCTGCTGTTTCAGCAGTGCCAGTGTGCAGCGGAGGGGTGGACGGACGCTGGTCTTCTCGCCGTCCGGAGTGGTGTTCTTTCCGTTTTGGTTTCCCGTTCCATGTGATGTGACCCGTCGTACCGTTGCGGGTCTTTCATCGGTACTTCGATATGGATCCCGATGCGATAAGGAATTTTTTTTATTTAGGCAAACAGTGGGAGACTTTCCACTGAAGAGAGTAAAGAAAAATCAAGAAAGAACCAAGTTTGAAGCTCTAGCCAGTATAAGAGCATCTCTAGCAGTACCCGCAAAACGGCCGAACCCGCAAAATTCCGACGACTTTGCGGGTTTGGGGCAATTTTTGGGCCAGACCAGCGTCTGCATATTTGCGTCGGCCCGCAAACGTTTTGCGGTGGCCCGTGAATCCGCACCGCGTGCCCCTATTTATTTCGCTTCCCACCGCATTTGCGAATTGCGATCTCCAATCCCGCACCTCCTCCGGCGAGCAATCCGCCGTGCGCTCCGCCGTCTCCGACGAGAAATCCCGCGTCCCCGTCAATAGATCCGGCGACGCCGAGCCATGGCGCCGAAGCGGGAACCAGAGGCGCCGCTCCCCGGCGACGACCGTTTCGGCGGAGACTACTCCGACGTGAATCGCGCGCAGATCGTCCGCAGCGACGGCGCACGGAAGCGCGGCGCACGGAAGTACAGCCACGGCGGGTCGGTGCGCTCCGACTTGCCGGAGTTTGACCGGCTCCAGAGGGAGCGGGAGCGGGAGATCGATCGGCGCCGTCGCGAGAAGTTCCTCCACGGCGCCAACAGCTCCTCCGCGGGCGCCAGCAGCTCTTCCGCCGAGCCGGGTGCTCCTGGCGCCAGCAGCTCTTCCGCCGCGCCGGGTGCTCCTCCGCCGGAGGGCTACGCCCCCGAGCACTACGGCGTCACGCTCGGGCCGGAGGACTTCATCCCCGACGAGCACCTCGAGCGACGCTTGCGGCGACGGTGCTGCGGTCCCAGCACGAGGCAGTGGAGTTCGCCGCCAAGATCAAGCGCGACGAGGTGCTCGACAACGTCCTCATGGAGCAGACGCTGATCATCAGCCAGCTCCCGCCCGTCATCGACCTCGTCTCCGACGAGGAGTGAAGATCCTCCACCGCTGCGTCGCCGCCGCGCCCGTGGCTCCGGTGAGGAGCAAATTTTGTGTAGTTCTAGGGGTTGGGCGGCGACGTGTAGTTCTAGGGTTTGCATTTTGTGTAGAAACAACGTTGAAATCTATCTGTAGCGAAGAACATCTATCTAGTATGAACTGAACTTTGTTCCCGCGAAAATTTGGATGTTGAATTTCAGATTTGCAGTTTCATTTGCGGGCTCTGTTCTTCGCGGCCCCATTTCTCGCGCAAGAACACTCAAAACCCGACCCCTAAAATTGTTTTGCGGGTTGCCGTTTTGCGGGTACTGCTAGAGATGCTCTAAGCGATTGGCATATTAGAGCATCTCCAACAGTCGCGGTAAAACTTTTTTACAGCGTGGAATTAGCACTTTTAGCGCGGGGGAGCGTTGCGGGCTATTCCAGACGCGCTATATTTTAGCACATTGCTGGTAGCGCTTCAACAGGCACGATAAAATGCAGCGCGCGCGACCAGCACAAACAACAATCACATGCAAAAAATGAATATCAATACAAAATAAATCAACAACAAATAGTTTAATTATTCCAACTCAAACAAGTAGTTAATCAACAACATAACAAATAGTTTATCAACAATACAACAAATGGTTCATCAACAATAGAACAAATGTTTCAACAATACAAGTAACATCAATATCAAACTAGTTTTGTTGGCCCCTCCAATATGACCACCCCTCCTCGATGAGATCTTTTTGAAGCTCATCATACGCATCGGATTGTCGAATGGCATGATAAGAGGCAAGAAAGCGGGACACCCTCTCTGCCCTCCTCTGCACTCGCACGGGACGTCTCATCAACTCATGGTTACAGTAGTTTGAATCTTGCCCACGCTCGTTCTCGATGATCATGTTATGCTATGTCCAAGTTCTCCGGCGGCATTCCTCGTTTGCTGAAAAAACCGATCATGCCTAGCGAAACACTCCGCAATGTGTTTGAACAAGTTGATGTTCATCCTAAAACGGCGCCGGAAGTAGCGCTCGGGGTATGTGGGATTCTCAATGAAGTAGTTCCGCATCAACTTGTTGCGGGCTTAGATCCTTTCCCTCCACAACTTCTCTCGGCCGAAAACTAAACCACCATGCTTCGGCTTTTTATTCACGTGGATAGCCAAGACCAATGCTATGTTCTCCTCTTCTTCAAGGTCCCATTCTTCATCGGAAGAATCATAAAACGAACTCATCTACACACATAATTTTTGAACTAATTGAAACAACCAACAACACTCACAAAATTCATCTACAAACATAAAATCATGAGGCGATATTTTTATACCTTGCAAAGATTTTGTCAAACACCTCGCGGGCGACGAGCTGCGACGGCCGCAGGGCGCTGGTCGTCGGTCGAATTCGTGCACCGGAGGCAGCGGCGGCGAGTTGAGAGGGAACTAGGGAAGCAGCGGTGGCCGCGAGAGAAGCTCGAGTCCCCTCTCGAGTTACCCGGCGTCCCTCGACTTCGGTGGCGAGGAGCTGCCCTGGTTCCGTTGGGCCCTACCGGTTGCCCGTGGGTCGAGCTCCTAGGCACGGATCCAACGGCAGGGTGCCTAGATCGGTCGGGCTCTGCCCGTCTTGGCACCTCCCTGCTTGGGTGTGGGCAGGCAGCATGCGGCCAGCTCTGGGTGCTGGCAGCCTGGCACAGTGTTATGGTTGTGCCCGTCTGCTCGGTTGTTCTCCTCCGGTTCCCTAGTTCAGTCTTGTGGAGGGGTTCACAGGGCTTGCATGGTGCTTGGCGGTGGCTTGGCTGGAGCGGATGGTGTGCTCAGGATTTGCTGGAGGAGTACCTCTCGCAGTGGCTGGAGTGGTCGGCTTCGCGGAGGTGGTTCGTCGTCTCTTCAGCGGTTGAGGTTGCCATCCTTGGTACATCGGGGCGGCGACCACCTAGTAGTGGATGTTGTGGTGCCTTGACGATAGACTCCAATCGCGTGGCATTTTTTGTGCCCCTTGGCCGTGAGGGCGCCAAGGTAGGCAGCGTTCGGAGTCCCTGACGAGCTCCGGCGAGGGCGCCGTTACTTGCCTAGATGTTGATCTAGAGGCTTTGTTGCAGTCATGGACTCATGGTATCCCCTGCCCTTCATGGTGGGGATTGGAGTTGGTGACCCTTGTCGACGGGTAGGTTGGGATCGGAGCGAGTGAAAGCTCAATCCGACGTTGACGCCGGTGTCGGCAACGCCCGTGGGCGCCGCTTTCCCTCTTGGGGGTGACACTGTGGTTATATCCCACCTCCCTCGTGTATACTCTGGGTGAAATCCTAGTCTTTGACCCGACGGTGGCGGCGCTTCTGCGTCGAGACCTCCTTGGAAGCACCGTCTTGATGTAGCGGCCCCCTCGCTTCGCTGATGCATGTAAAATGCATACATGAACTTTGTATTATTTTATTCATATTCCCATCATATTTGCATCATATAAGGGTTATATTATTGATTTATAATGATTTTGGGAATAATTCACAAGTTCCCCTATTTTTCGTGAATTAACCCTGCGCAGGCAGAAAACCCTATTTCTTTCCTTTTATGTTTCAGGGACCCAAACGACGTCCAAAAATTATGGAAAAATACAGGCGTCAATATTTTGGAAGGAAGAAGACCTGGGAGCGAAGGAAGCAAACAAACGGAGGTCCGAGGACCAAAAGAGGGGGCCCCATGCGGCCAGGTACTGTAGCCGCGTGGGACCCACCATCTTGGCCCTCGACGCTCCGTTGCCGTCGATTTTTCTTCCAGAAGCTTCGTCTTGACCTAAAATCGACTATAAAAATAGTCCCCGAGGCTCTTCGGAGGAGAGCGCCGCACAAACACAGAAACACCGAAACAAAGATCAGGAGCTGCAGATTGGAAGGGGAAAACACCGGCGGGGCACTGCCGGAGAGGTCTCCACCTCCTCCAACGACATCTCCATCGACTCCATGATGAAGAGGAGTAGTCCACCCCTGGACTATGGGTTTGTGGAAGTAACTTATGTATCTCTCTCTCTTGTGCTTCACTAATTAGCACCGTATGAGCTGCCGAACATGATTACGGTCATCTATGTAATACCTTTGTGGTGGATCTTTATGAGTTAATATATGTGTGAGATTGCAATTGTTTTACTTTAGTTATGAAAGTAGATGCATATTATGTACCCCGTTCTTGTTTACTTGTTATGATCAAGCATGTTTATGAGAGCGTGTGAGGGGGAACGTGTGCATTAGATGGAGTAACGGGGGGTGGCTAGTGCGGTGAACGTGAGAGAAAGTTCCGCGATCCACTTGGGTATTTTACCTTACTTTGTTGCCTCACTAGGGATAAAAAGAAATACCTTGCTACCGGAGATGTGGGTGTGACCATGCCACTACTCCATGACTAGATCTAGCATGTTCTTATTTCAACTTCATGTCATGAAACTTATTGCTATGCTCTGATTTATCTTAATACTAAGGTGTTATGATTTAGTTCGCATCTTAGTGGAGTATAAGAGAGGTTAATAACCAAAAGATCTCTATGTTAGGACGTGATGCCCATATGATTATAACTTGTCATGAAACTTTGTTGCAATCTCATATGTTAACTTTTGCGTTCCATTGTCCACCACATCATTAAAGAGAGAGTGCATTTGTGAAACCATGAACCCCGGTCCATTTTTAATCATAAGAAACAACTTTCCAACAACTTTCATCCACTTTTCATTTTCAGCCATAATTAAATCCGAAAATACAAAAATACTTTGCATCTTTCATTAATCATATAAAACCCAAAAATATCATTTATCATTGTTTCCATCATCCTTGCATATTTATTTATCATCATTGCATATTTTATTTATTGTTTTGTATTCATAACTTACTCACACCTTGTGCTTGACAACCACTTGGTGAGGTTGAGGGCACAAAACAATTTATCTTTGTTTGCAGGTTTCCAAGGGAAGGATAAGGAGGTAAAGCTTCCACTACTAATTCCCCGAGAGTTCGATATAAACCCTCGAGTCACCTTCGTGGGGAAAATTGTCTTGCCCGTACTACACACTCTGCTATTGGGGTCTCAACCTACGCCTTTGAGGGCTATCATTCGCCATGGTTGTTTGAGCGCAAAGCTGGTGCCTTTTCGCAGCCGACGATCTAAAGTGGCGTTGACTTTTTCCCATGCCTTGGGGGAGGCACAACCTGCGGACACGTTGGTCCGATCCCGCCCCTTGGGTGGCTAGCCGTTTTACGCAAGGGTTTGGTGCTCGCTGCTATCAGTGTTGTCCGATCCCGCCCCTCTGGTGGTTGGTCATTCTACGCAAGGGTTTGGTGCTCGCCGCTATCGATGTTGCGGTCTCCGTTCGGCGTTGTGATGCTCGGCATCCTCTCCTTCGTGCTCGGCGTCTATTGGAGGCTCCGGTCTTTCGTCTCCTGCTTTCCTCTCCGATGTCAAGCTCTGTGCTAGTTGTGGTGGTGTCTTCGCTGATGGTCCGATCCTGCCTCTTGGCTGGCTGTTTTACGCAAGGGTTTGGTTCTCCGGCGTAGTGTAGACTTTTTTTCTTATAGCGTGTGCCGTGTCTCGTTGCACGGACACCGGGAGTATAGGATACCCCCTTTTAGGTTCGGCACGGGGCGCGAAGGAGGCTGAGAATCGTCTTCTTGGGCGGAGTCTAGATCAAGCTCTCCTCTCCACGATCAAAGCATGCAACCAAAGGGACACAAGGAGCTACCCAGGTTCAGGCCGCCCGGAGGCTAAAAGCCCTACTCCTGCATGTCTGGATTGATGGGTTCTTCATAGTGTGGCTTACAATGGAACCTCCCGGATGGGTACCCGGAAGGGTTTTGGCTGGAGGTAGAAGAAGGACAGATCCTGACCCGGAGGAGATCACCTTCCTCTCTACCTTCGCAGCCCTAGTCTAGTCTTGCTCTGTTCTACTTGTGTTCGTCCTTGCTTCACCTTCTTTCCTTCTCCCCTCCTCCGTGCCTTGGTCCTCCTTTTATAGGCTAAGGGGTTGCCACAGGGTCACGTGAGGGGCATGAGGGACCTTCGGGGTGAAGGACCCTCCTCATCTAGTTTAGGAGGAGACGTGGCCTCTCCTCAGCCTAGCGTCTCCTTTGGGTTAGGTGGGAGCGTCCGCCTTGGGGTGGACAGGAGCTGACACCACCACGGGACGTGCTTCCCGCCCGCGCTGCCTTCGCCTTGCTTCCCAAGTCTTCCGCGGTGAGGTGGAGTGCTTATCCACAGGGACGTGGGGAAGTACCCGAGAGGGAGCCTGGCCTCCTGCCGGGAACTCGGGCTCTCGGGTCCTTCCTGGCCTTCTTGCTTGGTTCGGGGACCCGGAAGGTCCCCAGGACCGGAGCCCTTTGTCGACGTAGGCCATGCGTGTCTTGACGGTGAACCCGCCAGCTTGACTTGAGTCTTGGTCTTGTCCATCTTCATCTTGGGCCCACATGGGGTGGACCCACTTTGGCAGTACTAGGGGAACCCCATGTTCCACTGCTGCGACAGTAGCCCCCGGGCATGGTCCCGGCGGCTCTTGCTCCAGCTGCCGGGGCCATGGCCTAAAGATAGGTCAAA
Organism: Poa pratensis; assembly: GCA_947311845.1. Taxonomy (NCBI): domain Eukaryota; kingdom Viridiplantae; phylum Streptophyta; class Magnoliopsida; order Poales; family Poaceae; genus Poa; species Poa pratensis. The sequence goes on from CAMZMU010000077.1 coordinate 15,397,916, forward strand.
GTGGGTCCCGGGCACCTGGTCTTCCTTGCTCTGCTCCGTTGGGGACCCGCCGAGGCGAGGTAGAGACGAGCCCCCGGGTCCCTTGACTGAATCGCGGCGAACGTTGCGATTCATACGGACCCCGTGCTTATCTTGGAATCCAACGGGCGAAACGCGCAGAAATCGGCACGCCCCCTCGATCCCCACGTCCGTCGGAGTAATGGGGCCGCGACGCGACGTGTGGGATGCCTTATAAGCCACGACTGGCTTCCACTGTAGCCGTTACCTCTCCAGATTCGCCGAAATCCCCAAATCGCCGCCTCCGCCTTCGTCCTCCTGACTCTGCTCCGCCGCCTCCTCTTGCTGCCATTGCACCAACCCCTTCTGCTCCAATGGCTCGACTGAAAGCTCTCGCCCGGAGGAAGAAGAGCGCGGGGGCCTCGCCCACCGAGAAGCCGCTGTCCCCAAAAACCAAGAGATCGCGGCGGAGATCGGCGCGCAACGCCAAGCGGGCCGAACTCAAGAAACAGAAGGCCTTGTTCCCCAGCTGCTTCGCCGGCGATACGGAGATGATGCGGAAGGCGGGGCACTTCGGGGTGATGGAGTCTGCTGGCGCCGATGGTGTCCCAGCCAGGAAAGCGTCGGAGATCTTTCCGCCGTCGGCGACCAGGACACCCAAGCAGATCCCCATTTTCGACAGCTTCATGTTGATGGGGCTTGTCCCCCCTTTCTCTGATTTCTTCATGGAGATCTTGCGCGCGTACAAGCTGAAGCTCTTGCATCTGACGCCAGGCGCAATTCTCGACTTGGCGGTCTTCGCTTACGCCTGCGAGGCGTTCGTCGGGGTGATGCCGTCCGTGGCGCTGTTCCGCCACTTCTTCTACCCTCGCATTGGGGGCCAAGGCTGGATGGGAGGCAGTGTCACGTTCTGCTTCCGTCCGAACATCAAGTGGGCCTTCCCCCTCATGGAGACCAAATCCAGATGGGAAGAGTGGAGGGATCACTGGTTCCTGGTCGGGGTGCCAGAAGCCGATGCTCAGCTTGAGGAGCCGACGGAGCGTCCAGTGGATCTGGACACTTGGAGAAGCGTCAGCTTGCAGGATGAACAATTCTCGGCGGTCGTGGCGCGCTTCGGACTTCTTCGCGAGAAAGGAGTTTCCGGAGCCGCCATCGTTGCTCATTTCCTCCGCAACCGCCTTGCGCCGCTGCAGAAACGCCCACACCCGGCCTGGAACTTCCAGGGCCCCGGGGATCCATCTCGCCTGAGGTGTCCCGACATGGAGGAAAACCTTGTCCGGGATAACGTGAGAGGGACCTTCACTCCAGGGGTCAAGTACCAGCTGCCCAAAGGGTTTCTGCCTCTGTGCGACGACCCGGAGAAGGACAAGATCCTGGCGCAGATGCCGGTCTGCAACGCCTTTGGTATTGTAGGCCGGGCTGATCACGGGCCCAAACCTCCTGTGGTGAAGACCCGCAAGGCCAGGGCACCTTCCAGCCCTGAAGAAGGAGAATCTGGGAGTCCAACGACGAGAGCGAGGAGGAATCCGAAGAGGAATTCTCCGGCTCTGACGACGACGAAGGTGGCGACGGGCACGAGACCGACGCCTCCGACAGAGACGAAGATGCTGGCGACGACCCGGTTGCCAGCGTGACGATGATGAAGATGACGACGACGAGGAGGAGGGCTGCTCCGCCCCCGCAGTCTGCCCGGGGGTCGATGCTGCCCCAGACCCGAGTGTCCGCAGCCGTTCCCCGCCAGTGTGGTGGTGGGGAACGATGAAGACCATGTGGATGAAGAAACGAGCGCCGCGGACTTCGTCCGAGCCCCCCGCCAGAAAGCTTCAACCGGCCGCCTGTCACCCGTGATGGAGCCGCCTGCTGCCTTGGGAGAGCCGCCGGCGAGCCCCCAAGCTTCTTCGCTGCGTCGGTAGACGTTCCCCCGTCAATGGGCCAAGCGCACCCGGGAGTAAGCCTCTTCTTCACTTCTTTCTTGTACTTTGCATTTCCCGCCTTCCCCAAGGAAAATGACCGAATGTTGGTGCAGGGGTACTCCTTCCTTGGGTACTGGCAAGAGACGGCGTGACACGGCGGAGGACGACACCGCCACTAGCTTTGGAGCCGGTGGAGGGGGATGCTTCCTCCTCCCATAGCAGAACTTGAAGGCCGTCGGGGAGCGGAGTGGGGAGCGTGACGGCGACCTCCCTAGCTCACCCGGGAAAGGCGCTCGACGTCCTGACGCCCGAGCAAGCAGGTAACCCAGAGCTTGCGGGTAACTTCGTTTTCTTGACGCACCAATGCTTTTCCTGACATCCTTTTTTTCCAGATGCTTCAGTGGCCAACGTCTTTTCTCCCGGTGGCCCTCTCGGTGGGCTAGCCAGGAGAAACCACCTTCCCTCTCGCCTTCAGAGGGTCAAGAGGTGACCAAGGGCGTCCCGAGTTCGCGGGCTATGGGAACGCAGACCGCGAACCCTGTTCCGGGCCCAAGCCCTGATTTGATAGAAAGCTCCTTGATGACTGGGACAGTGTTAACGACTTTTGCCGCTTTTTCCACTGACTCCGGCGCCAGCGAGGAGGTGGCGGCGCTGATGAAGATCAAGAGAGCCTGGCCGCCAACCGCATGAAAAGTGTGCCTGCCCCGGGAGGTCCCCCGGCAGCTACTCCAGGGTTCACCATTAGTGGTGACGACGCGATGGATGCCATCCTCCGCGGGATAGCTCAGCTGGGCAAAGATCTGTGCGACCGTGAGGCCGCCGTCGTGGGGACCATCGAGAGTGTCGAGGACCTGATCCAGAAGGGGATGGGCAAGCTGAACCGCTTGGCAACCCAAATCACCACCTTGCTCCCGGCTCTCGAGAAGAAAGATGCAGACCGGAAGGCCGAAAGTGAGCGCCAAGGAAAGGTCATCCTGGCGAAAGAGCAGCAGCTAGCTCCCGGGAGGCAGAACTGGCTGAGAAGGAGAAAACCTTGGAGCTCCAGAAACTCCAGCAGGAGCAGCAGACCGAGAAACGCCTAAGGGAGGCAGAGGACCGCCACCGTGAAGAGCTCGAGGCCAAGGATAAGGACATCCAACTCTGGAAGTCCAAGGAGCAGAGGCCGTCCAAACCATCGAAGATATCAAGAATGTCCTCCATCAGGAGCAGGAGTCCCCCAAGCTTTGCAGCAGCAGGCCAAGAGTGACGGCCAGAAGATGTCCGAGCTGAAGGAATCCTTGGAGGCGCAGTGCAAGGGCTTGCAGCACTGAAGGAAGGCCATCAAAAGCTGATCCAGGCCAACTCCCAGGCATCCACTGAGCTGTCCGAGCTTCGCCGTCTTAACCAGGAAGGTTTCGCCGAGGTTGAGGCCGCCTGCGATTTGGCGACGACGCGAGTGAAGCGGCTGAATCTGCCCACCGAAGCTCCGGTGCTGGAACCACAGCGGCAGAGTCTGCCTCTCGTCGCAAGATTCATCAGGGGAGTGGCCGCTGATCTCCGGTCTTTCAAGAACAAGATGGTCACCCAGCTTGTGAATGACAAGCACGAGACGAGCAAGGTGACGGCGGCCTTGGTGATGGCGTCCTTCAGGGAAGCCCATCCTGGCGTTGCCTTGCCAGATTTCTCGACCTCGTCGCCTTCCAGGACTTCACTCCAAGCGGTGTCGGCTCCCGCGACTGCACTTGCCATGAGGAAATTCCCGCCTCACTAGTTGTCCTGCACCATGTTTGGGCACTTCGTGCCCCCAATAAACTTTGCGTCAGATCTCATGTATCAGCTTATTGAAACTTGCTTGTAATAGGCTAGAACTTGCTATGCTACTCTAGTTCTCGGGTTGCTTTTATTTGTCTTTAGCATGTTTTTACTTTTCTCCACGTCCTTGAGGAACCTTCTGGGATGTAAGCTTACCCGCGAGGCCCTGACAGGTCAGGCATGCGCTCGCGAGCCCTACCGATTCCCAAAAAGCCGCTCACTCTGTTGGCACGCACGTCCCCGGGGTGTATCAGGTCTGTGCACCGCTTTTTACCCCCGGGAGAGTCGATACCCCATGAGTGCTCGCACGACGGTCGAGCCTTGCCTTTCTAGTTCCGCACATGTTCTGTTACCCGAGAAGTAGATAGCACGTACTGCAGAAACAGGTTTGAGGGTAACTTATCTTTTATTCATCATGGAAGTTCTTGAACGACAACTGGCCACTTCAGGGTACATCTCGTGGCAACATGGTTCTTCCGGGTACACAGCACGAATTGCTTCAACTCTTGCGGGGAGGAAGGTTAGCAGCTTCTTCCATCCTGGCACATCGGTCAGCTATGTCCCACAAGTCCTCCAGGGTGTCCACAACGCGGATACTCATCTTTTCGCGCATCTGGGGTTGCGGACGTTGACGTGGAAGGCGGCGATGACGGAAGCCTCGCAGAGGTACTTCGGGATAATGGGTCGACGACGCCCCGGAACCTCCAGATGTAGTGACGCAGCGTCTCCTCAACTTCTTGCTCTAGGTGATAGAGGTCGGAGACAGTTGCCGGGTACGGCGTGCAGCAGGTCTTGAGGTGTTGGCTGGCCTGGCCTTCCATGTCCTCCCGTGAGTGATGACGTGAAACACACGTTCGTTGGGAGACCCCAAGAGGAAGGTATGATGTAGTCAGCAGCAAGTTTTCCCTCAGAAAGAAACCAAGGTTATCAAACCAGTAGGAGCAGCAACTCTTCAGAAGGTTGTCAACGGCGCCAGAAAAATAGTGTTGTTGATGGGAGTCTGGACTGTTGACGTGGAATCTGCACATAACACAATCAAACTACTTTGCCCCAACGAAACAGTGAGGTTGTCAATCTCGCTGGCTTGCTGAAAACAAAGGATTAAACGTATGGTGTGGAAAATGTGTATTAAATTGCAGAGAATGAAAAAGGAACAGTTTGCAGTTTGTGGTTGTTTTAATCAGTGTAAAAGAATAGACCGGGGTCCACAGTTCACTAGTGCTGTCTCTCCATAAAAGATAACTAACATGTTGGGTGAACAAATTACAGTTGGGCAATTGACGAATAGTGAGCGTATGACAATGCGTATACATGACATGTTGACTACTATGATATTTAATTGGGCATTACGACATAATACATAGATCGTTATCCAACAACATCTATGACTAATAATCCACCGCCGGGTTGTCATCCGAGTTCCCCATTGGTATTAAGTTGTAAGCAACGGATAATTGCATTAAGTAAAGTGCGTAATGTAAACAAACACATATGTCCGTGGACATAGCATCGTTAGGTTATCCCTAGTGGCAACAGCACATCCACAACCTTAGAACTTTTTGTCACTATCCCAGGTTAAACGGAGACATGAACCCACTATCTAGCATAAATACTCTCTCTTGGAGTTACAAGCATCTACTTGGCCAAAGCATCTACGAGTAACGGAAAGCATGCAAGATCTTAAATAACATATAAGATAGATTGATAATCAACTTGACATAATATTCAATATTCATCGGATCCCAGCAAACACAACATGTAGCATTACAATAATATGATCTTGATCATGTAGGGCAGCTCACAAGATCTAAACATGATGGCACAAAGTGGAGAGACAACCATCTAGCTACTGCTATGGACCCGTAGTCCAAGGATGAACTACTCACGCATCACTCCGGAGGCAGGCATGGCGATGTAGAAGCCTCCGGTGACGATTCCCCTCTCCGGCAGGGTGCCAGGAAGAGGTTCTGAACCCTCCCGAGCTAGGGTTGACGACGGCGGCGTCTCTGGAACTTTTCGTGGATATTTGCTCAGGTACTTAGGGTTTTCGCATTGGGGGAATAAGTAGGCGTAAGGGCGGCGGCTGGAGAGGCCCGTGGGGCCCACACCACCCCAGGGCGCGGCAGAGGGGGGCCCGCGCCCTGACCACGTGTGGGGCCCACGTGGCTCCTCTCCATCGCCTCTTTGGTCCGTCAGATGAGTTCTGGTAAAATAGGGACTCCCGTGTAGTTTCGTCCAATTCCGAGAATATTTCCAGACTAGCTTTTCTGGAATACAAAAATAGCAGAAAACATGAACTGGCACTTCGGCATCTTGTTAATAGGTTAGTCCCAAAAAATGTATAAAAGTGATATAAAGTAGATGCAAAACATGTAGCAATTGGTATAAAACAAGCATGGAACATCAAAAATTATAGATACGTTTGAGACGTATCAGTGAGCGACGCCTGGGGTTGGAGCCCTGGCCAGCACCTTCTTCAGGAGGTTCCATGGGCCGCTTGCCATGGGGGTCCTCAGGTTGTTCCTCCGCCGGAGGTAGTGGCTCGGGGACGGCAGCGCCGTGGTCGATGGTCGGGGCAGGACTCGTGGGAGCGTGGCATTGGAGAGCGTAGTCCAGCAGGTTTTCCAAGCTATTGATCCATGCCTTCGCTCGGGGATCATTCTTGCACTGATCTGGGGGACGGAGAGAAGTGCCCGGGCCACGCCCAGAGCTTCCTCTAGCCCCAGCCCTTCCGCGATGCCTGGCACGCTTGCTCTCCAAAGACCTCTCGAGCTCCCGACATGACTCTTGCTTGTGACTGAGGCAGCTGCTCGCCTGGCCCCGAGGAGACGGCTGTTCCTGGAGCGGATCCGGCCGCAGACGAGGAGCTTGAGGCAGTTCTTGCCGATCTTGCCGTAGATCGTGAACCAGAAGAAGAACTTGACGACGAGCTTGCTTCCGTAGAAGAGGAGCCTGACGTAGACTCCGAGGTTGTCGACGGTGAGCTTGCCGTCGCGGCTGATGTAGGCGAATCCAGCGCTTGCGCCCCTACCTGGCGCGCCAGATGTCGTGTCTCATTGCACGGACATCGGGAGTATAGGATACCCCCTTTTAGGTTCGGCACGGGGCGTGAAGGAGGCTGAGAATCGTCTTCTTGGGCGGAGTCTAGATCAAGCTCTCCTCTCCACGATCAAAGCATGCAACCAAAGGGACACAAGGAGCTACCCAGGTTCAGGCCGCCCGGAGGCTAAAAGCCCTACTCCTGCATGTCTGGATTGATGGGTTCTTCATAGTGTGGCTTACAATGGAACCTCCCGGATGGGGTACCCGGAAGGGTTTTGGCTGGAAGTAGAAGAAGGACAGATCCTGACCCAGAGGAGATCACCTTCCTCTCTACCTTCACAGCCCTAGTCTAGTCTTGCTCTGGTTCTACCTTGTGTTCATCCTTGCTTCGACCTTCTTTCCCTTCCTTTTTCCCCTCCCCCCTTCTCTGTGCCTTGGTTCTCCTTTTATAGGCTAAGGGGTTGCCACAGGGTCACGTGAGGGGCATGAGGGACCTTCGAGGTGAAGGACCCCTCCTCATCTAGTTTAGGAGGAGACGTGGCCTCTCCTCGGCCTAGCGTCTCCTTTGGGTTAGGTGGGAGCGTCCGCCTTGGGGTGGACAGGAGCTGACACCACCACGGGACGTGCTTCCCGTCCGCGCTGTCTTCGCCTTGCTTCCCAAGTCTTCCGCAGTGAGGTGGAGTGCTTATCCACAGGGACGTGGGGAAGTACCCGAGAGGGAGCCTGGCCTCCTGCCGGGAACTCGGGCTCTCGGGTCCTTCCTGGCCTTCTTGCTTGGTTCGGGGACTGATAACCCCCAAGAGCAAGGGATCACTGTAGCACCTCTCAATGTGGAAGTAAGGTATCGATCCGCAGGAGTAAGAAGGAAAAGTTATCTATTCCCTACAACTAAAGTGTCACAAGTTTTAGTTGATTATGCACTAAACAAGTTTAAGGAACAAGGTGGTTGATTTAATGGATGGAAGTTTGATGTAACAAGGCAAGAATGTGGAAGTGTCCCAATCCTCTTCAATGCAAGAGGACAAGACAAAGGTTTTCTAGGATGCTTGGAAATAAGGCCTAGGGATCATACTTTCACTAGTGGACACTCCCAACAATTGAATACATAGATATTTCCTCTTCACTTTGCTACTCTGAACTATTCTCCCGTTGGATAGAAATACCAATCTACTGCGTAGGGCTACAAGAGCACACCACAATATCATAGAACACCAAGACCATCGTGTAGGGCTACAAAAGCACACCTTAAAGTCTGTCTTCCACATCTAGGGAACCCCAAGGTCACTATGAGTGCCCCAAAATAGTACTAAACAAACACCACAATTTTATAGTGACATCCAACACAAAGAATAACTCATGGTAAGTATTTCTGTAACCTTTAGCCTAAGAGTCACACACGGTGCGCACACTGTCAACTTCACACCATGGGACAAAGGTGACTCCGGAAATTACATTAATAAAACCACTTGAGTAGCACAAACAATGAAGGAGAAACATCCATGAATTCAATTAGATTACAAAGCTCATGATCACATAAAGATCACATCATGGGAGAGAGAGATGAACCACATAGCTACCGGTAGAGCCCTCAGCCCCGATGAAGAACTACTCCCTCCTCATCATGGGAGGCAGCAACGGCGATGAAGATGTTGATGATGAACACGCCGGAGGGGGGTGGAGCCCTCCGGAGGCGATTCCGGCGGCGTTTCCCCCCTCCGATCTTCTCCGGCGGCAGCCTTCTGTCTCTGTTTCGTGGTTTTGTGTTTCTCCGCCGCCTCCTTTCGCGAAACGCCAGGGGACCTTTTTTATAGGCGTTTTTAGGTCAAGACGGAGTCGGTGGACGAAAATCGACGGCCACGGAGCTCCGAGGGGAAACGAGCTGGGCCCACGCGGCCATGTACTTTAGGCCGCGTGGGACCCTCCCATTTCCAGCCTGTTGGGCTTCTGGTCTTCAATTTAAGCCCATTGCGTTCGTCTCGAAAATTCTGAACCGTGCTCTTTGACCTTGCCCTTTTTGGAGTCCCGAAGCTCCCGGAAAGTCTGAAACACTAAAAAAGACGTTTTCTGGAAAAACAGGGTTAATTCCAAATAAATGGGAAAACTATGAAGTATTCCCAAAATCATTATAAAACATTGATATAACCCTTATATGATGCAAATATGATTGGAATATAAGCAATTAAAGTGCAAAGTTCATGTATGCATTTTACATGCATCAACATCCCCAAGCTTAATCCATGCTCGTCCTCGAGTATGAAGATGATAAAACTAACATGGACTTTGCAATTTAATACTTAACAATGAATATCAAAGATGATTACTATTGCTACATATAGTCAAATGATTCATTCTTCAAAGGAGTAGCAATATGCAAATAGTTTATGAAGTGATATCAAGTATTCAAGACAAGGATGTTCATTGATAGTTCACAAAGTGTAACATACAGATAGTAGTATGGACACATGTATGCATAATGATAAGTAGACATCCTACATGGTCATAGAGTGATGATGAAAATCTGAATATGATAGGTGGACACTTTGGAAAGATGTATATATGAGTAGAGGTAAAGCATGCATAAGTTTCATCTAACTTCCAAACTCTCTACTTAAGTTAATGATTGCAATATGGTAATCTTGGTGTCAAGCTCTCATTGCCCCTATCATAGCATCTTGAATGATTAAGTTTAAAGTGAAAGCAAATATGAGTAGTGTGCTTGACAAAGTAAAGGTTGAATGTCTCATGCCCCTTGAATACAAGTACTACACCATGTGTTACTCAACTTGGGAAACAAAGCAAGTTCAATTAAATATCATTGTAAGTAAAATAGTATCATCAAGAGCGTCAACTGGGGTACCTCTTGTCCCAGGATATGGAACAAGCCCATATCAAAATGACAAGACAAACAAACAAATGAACAATCTCAACACCCTTTTTATTTACCATTGGAATAGCTTTTTATTGTAAGGTGTATCACAGAAGGTTCACCATAGCATGTAAGTAAATTTCCACCATGAATGATGCATGGCTTAGATTAGCGGCCCAGGCGTCTCTCTAACCATTTATACAAACTCATTTAAACTACTCATTTTCATTTATTTCACCATGATAAGCATCCATAAACAAAAGTACATGATATCAACTAAATGAATGAGTGCATGTTGAAAGCTTCCATGTGACAGCACATATGGGCTAACTCTCAACCAAAACATTTTCAAGCCATAACATCATAATTTAATCACAATGGGTCATGTTTTATTATGCAATAAAAGTAAATGTGCATCAAGTTCGTGAGAGCTATATAACCAACTTTTCCATAACAATCAATAACATAAACATTTTCATTCAGAGGTATAGATAACACAAATAACATGATAAACATACTCGGAATAGCATAAAGCTAATAGGTAGATATGGTGGACTCACTGGAAAACTTTGGTTGAAGGTGTTGGAAACAAGTTTTTTTGTTGGAATTTTGGGCTAGCAAAAGGGAGAAAGTTGACCATCTAGATGCATGCATGAGTGTCCATAGAACTAACTAATCCATGTTAAACCAAGTAAAATAACAATCAGCACCAAAACATGAATAAGTGATAGCTCTACAAAAAGAATTTGCAAACTATTACTCATAAACAAGCTCATGAATCATGCAACTATATGTATCATTAAAAATCAAGTCAAACATCCCTTTTCCCAATCTTATAAAAGCATCCAACATATTTCAACCCATATTTCCAGTAGCTCTCTCATATAAATGATAGTGTGGTGGTCTCTCAAGACTCAAACAAAAACAAAAACGACGCTCCAAGTTTATGCGATAAAGTGTTTCGATCGAAAAACAGAAGTTGGACGTGTGCAAACCGAGAGTGTGTAGGTCCAGCGGGGTTGTCTTCACATCCCCAAGCTTATGGTCTTCACCATCCTTGGATAGCTCTTGGTGCATCTCCTCCAATCCCTGTGAAAAAACTTCAAAACACCGTTTCTCCCATCTCTTTTCTGTGGGGTGCATTAATAGTGATAAACAAATAGGTTTCTTGCTGCATATAATCCTTGAACAAAAATTCATATGAATGTCCAGAAAGTGTATAATGTTGTATGCCTACTCATAAACTCAATTGGATCAAAAAGATTCAACTTAAAAGCTCAAAGCATGCATCAAACAAAATGGGACAGAATCTGTCCAGAAAAACAGCAGCAGCAAAACGTATTTTTCTACCCTACCAAACTTTCTCGAAAAATTCCGAAAAAATTCATGCATACAGAGGATGAAAAGTTGCAACTACAGTTCAAATATGAGCTCATTCGGAGTTACAGAATAAGAATTAAAAATCATACCGTGCACTGATTCGTGCAGGAATAAAATCTCCGAACGCTATAAGCAACTTTTCAAGACCAAAATGGGTAAAACTTGGCACTTTATTAAAAACTCCAGAAACTAACTAGACACAAAGTCTCTTGTTACAGCAAGAGGACACAAAGAAAATCACACACAAAAATAACCGGGTTGCCTCCCGCAAAGCGCTTTCTTTATAGCCATATAGCTAGGCTTGATAGTTTTAATGATGCTCCCATAGGAATAAGAGTTGAATATAAAAGAGCATCAAGAAGCAAATATCAAACACATTTAAGTCTAACCCACTTCCTATGCATTGGGATCTTGTAAGAAAATAAATCAATAAAGCACAAAGTGACTAGCATAGGAAGGCAAAGCAAGTGCAACTTCAAAAATTTCAACAAAAAGAGAGGAGACTTAATATTATTGTGGTATATGAAGTCATGTCTCCCTCTCTCATAAAAACTTTCAGTAGCATCATTGATAAAACCCACAATATAGCCATCACATAGAGCATTCTTATCATGATCCACATGCATAAAAGTATCATTACTCTCCACATAAGCATAAACAGTTTCATTAGTAATAGTGGGAGTAAAAAATCACATCCATCAATGTAATCATCATAAATAGGAGGCATAGAATAATCAAAAAATTTATCCTCAATAGTAGATGGACTGAAAAATCATATTCATCATTGTAAACATCATATATAGGAGGCATATATCATCAACATAAACTATATCCTCAATAGTGGGTGGACTGAAAATATCATATTCATCATCATAAATGGGAGACATAGTATCATCAAACAAGTCAAAGAACCTCCCCAAGCTTAGATGATTGCAAGATATAAAAGGAACCTCCCCAAGCTTAGTCTAGTGCACACAAGAATAGAAACTTAAGCGCTACGCTCCCCGGCAACGGCGCCAGAAAAGTACTTGATAACCCCCAAGAGCAAGGGATCACTGTAGCACCTCTCAATGTGGAAGTAAGGTATCGATCCGCAGGAGCAAGAAGGAAAAGTTATCTATTCCCTACAACTAAAGTGTCACAAGTTTTAGTTGATTATGCACTAAACAAGTTTAAGGAACAAGGTGGTTGATTTAATGGATGGAAGTTTGATGTAACAAGGCAAGAATGTGGAAGTGTCCCAATCCTCTTCAATGCAAGAGGACAAGACAAAGGTTTTCTAGGATGCTTGGAAATAAGGCCTAGGGATCATACTTTCACTAGTGGACACTCCCAACAATTGAATACATAGATATTTCCTCTTCACTTTGCTACTCTGAACTATTCTCCCGTTGGATAGAAATACCAATCTACTGCGTAGGGCTACAAGAGCACACCACAATATCATAGAACACCAAGACCATCGTGTAGGGCTACAAAAGCACACCTTAAAGTCTGTCTTCCACATCTAGGGAACCCCAAGGTCACTATGAGTGCCCCAAAATAGTACTAAACAAACACCACAATTTTATAGTGACATCCAACATAAAGAATAACTCATGGTAAGTATTTCTGTAACCTTTAGCCTAAGAGTCACACACGGTGCGCACACTGTCAACTTCACACCATGGGACAAAGGTGACTCCAGAAATTACATTAATAAAACCACTTGAGTAGCACAAACAATGAAGGAGAAACATCCATGAATTCAATTAGATTACAAAACTCATGATCACATAAAGATCACATCATGGGAGAGATAGATGAACCACATAGCTACCGGTAGAGCCCTCAGCCCGATGAAGAACTACTCCCTCCTCATCATGGGAGGCAGCAACGGCGATGAAGATGTTGATGATGAACACGCCGGAGGGGGTGGAGCCCTCCGGAGGCGATTCCGGCGGCGTTTCCCCCCTCCGATCTTCTCCGGCGGCACCTTCTGTCTCTTGGTTTCGTGGTTTTGTGTTTCTCCGCCGCCTCCTTTCGCGAAACGCCAGGGGACCTTTTTTATAGGCATTTTTAGGTCAAGACGGAGTCGGTGGACGAAAAATCGACGGCAACGGAGCTCCGAGGGAGAAACGAGCTGGGCCCACGTGGCCATGTATACTTTAGGCCACGTGGGACCCTCCCATTTCCAGCCTGGTGGGCTCCTGGTCTTCAATTTAAGCTCATTGCGTTCGTCTCGAAAATTCTGAACCGTGCTCTTTGACCTTGCCCTTTTTGGAGTCCCGAAGCTCCCGGAAAGTCTGAAACACTAAAAAAGACGTTTTCTGGAAAAACAGGGTTAATTCCAAATAAATGGGAAAACTATGAAGTATTCCCAAAATCATTATAAAACATTGAGTCTTGGTCTTGTCCATCTTCATGTGATGCAAATATGATTAGAATATAAGCAATTAAAGTGCAAAGTTCATGTATGCATTTTACATGCATCAGGGACCCGGAAGGTCCCCAGGACCGGAGCCCTTTGTCGACGTAGGCCATGCGTGTCTTGACGGTGAACCCGACAGCTTGACTTGAGTCTTGGTCTTGTCCATCTTCATCTTGGGCCCACATGGGGTGGACCCACTTTGGCAGCACTAGGGGAACCCCATGTTCCACTGCTGCGACAACGTGTCCTTGGTCTGCTTTGTTAGAGGTTCTCCTCAACACCTTGTTTCATCTGTAATTGCCGTTGTAAGGGCATCTCTAGCCGTCCTCCCCCAGCGCCCCCAGGAGCCCAAAATGGTCTTTTTTTAGCGCTGGCACGAAGGAAATCTCCCAGTCGCCTCCAAGTGCCCAAATAGCGCCGTTTTGGGCCGTTTTTAGCGCCGGTGCACCTAGGCCGAACCCAGGCCGTTGGGGACAGCCGAGGGCGCCGGCGCTATGAGAAAATGAGTGAAACTGGGTGGGCTCGTCCTGTCAACCTCTAGGCGAAAAGGGCGCAAAAGAAATGGAAAAAAACGCCGTCTTCATCTCCTCGGCTCCCGCGCCGGTCAAAGGCCTACCACGCTAGTCACGCGGGCGGCGATGTGTCCAATCGCTTGCACACGGCGCAGTAATGGCACGCCATCGCCCGGCCTTTTTGCCTTCCTCGCCGCTATAAAAGCCACACCTTCGCCGTGGCACAGAGCACATCTCACCCCTCCCACTCACCTTCTCCCTCGCCCAACCAGAGCTATGGCAGAGTGCTACCCAGGCGACGGCGCGGCGGCCAACGGCTTCGGCCGCCGCTGCCTCCACGACTGGGAGGTGTGGATGATGTACGAGGTGGACTACCCTGTGCCACCCGACATGCACGTCCCCGGTGACTGGCGGCTGATCGCGAGCGGCGTACATGTGCCTCTGTCGTCGGAAGGCACGAACCGCGACCACGAGATCCAGCTGGTTCTCGCCAGCCTCACCGAGGAGCAGCAGGCGGACCCGCGCTGGGACCCCGCCAACCATGCCTTTTGGACGGAATATTTCGCCGAGCGCCAGCGGCGGGAGCTGGCGGAGGCTGGTCGCAACGGCGCCGTCTCTGGCCAGAACAACGGCGGAGGCCAGATGCAATGGTGGGGCGCGCCAGGGCGTACCCTCACCTACGTCCTGGAGTACATCGCCGGCGGCAACCAGCCGCGTCTGGCGATGCCGTCGTGCGCTCCAGCCATTCACCGCCGCGGCGGCTCGTCGTGGATGCCTAATACGTCTCAAACGTATCTATAATTTTTGATTGTTCCATGCTTGTTATATATATCATTGACACATGTTTTTATAATGTTTTTTATATCATTTTGGCATATTTTATGGAACTAACCTATTAACAAGATGCCCAGTGCCAGTTCCTGTTTTCTGCTATCTTTTTGTTTGAGAAAAGCTAGCCGGAAAGTCTCTCTGAATCGCCTAAAAATTTACGTGCATTATTTTTACAAGGAAACAAATACGGAGCCGGAAGGGGAGCTGCAGGGGGGCCCACAGCCCCCCATACGCCACCCAGCCGCGACCCAGGCCTTGGCCGTGGTTGGGGCCCACCTGGCGCCCTCCAGGGTCCTTTCGAGTCGCCCTTTCGCCTATAAATTCATCTTCACCCGAAAACCCTCGGTACCCTATCACTTTTCCAGAAATACGTCTGAGGCCGCCGCCGTTGCCAACCCTAGATCAGGAGGGTTCTGAAGCTCTTCCCGGCACCCAGCCGGAGGAGGAGATCGTCACCGGAGGAATCTACACCACCATGCCTGCCTCCAGAGTGATGCGTGAGTAGTCCACCACGGGACTACGGGTCCATGCAGTAGCTAGATGGTTGTCTCTCTTCTTTGTACTCCATTGTTTAGATCTTGTGAGCTGCCTAACATGATCAAGGGCATCTATTTGTAATGCTACATGTTGTGTTTTGCGGGATCTGATGAATTCTGGAGTCATGACATTATTTTTCAGTTTATTTATGATATGTTTTATTTATGATCTTGCATGCTCTCCGATATTTGTGTATGCTTTGGCCAAAGTAATTACTTGTGTCTTTAGAGGGAATATTTATGCTAGATAGTGGGTTCATGCCTCTCTTGTCTGAGCTCGAGTTGACATGAACGATTAAGGCTTGAGATGTGTTGTTGCTACTAAGGGTAACACAGCGGTGTTTATTGCTATATGTTGTAACCATTGCTTACATTACGCACCATGCTTATTGCAATTATCTGTTGCTTGCAACTTAATACTTTCGGGTGACATGCTGGATAGCGATCCCGGGGTGGATTATCAGTCATAGATGCAGTTGAATAACGGTCTATCTATTTTGACGTAATGCCCATATTAAATGAAACGGTGAACTTTGTGTTATGATAGTATTGTTATATGCCCATGCTTTATCAATTGACTCGCTGTAATTTGTTTACCCAACATGTTTATCTTTTGGAGAAACACAACTAGTGAACTATGGATCCCGGTCTTATTTTGCTATATTGTTTACAACCGTTTCCATAGCTTTTCCTAGTCATTTGCTCGCTGGTCATTTTTGTTCTTTTATTATTTTACACATATATGTTTAATCCTTTGTCTTCAGCAAGCCGGAGGGATTGACAATCTGTCTGTTTCGTTGGGGCAAAGTAGTGTGTTTGTGTGTGCGTAGGTTCAGGTCAACAGCTCTTTTGGCGCCATTGCCGTTGGCACCAAGCCGAAGCCTTCTCCAAGTCCTACTGTTTCGATAAACCTTGGTTTTGTATAAAGGGAAAATTGTCGCTACGCTGCATCATACCTTTCTCTTGGGGTTCCCAGCGAACGTGTGATCCCCGCCATCAAGCTCTTTTCTGGCGTCGTTGCCGGGGACTTGGAAGCTTCAGCTAGGGGAGTTTCGCACGTCCTTACACTTTACTTTGTTATTGTCTTGCTTAGTATATTTTTTGTTAGTCTTGTTTTGCTTTTCGTCTGCCTTAAAACTCAAAAATACAAAAAAAATTAAAAATTCCAGCATTTAGTTTTATTTTTGTTTTGTCTAGTTTTATTCCTTGTTTAAGTCGTCATGCTTTTGCCTGAGTTTTCTATGAAAGACATTATGGTAGGAAGCGGTTCCATCATTGGGAAAATTAATATTGAAGAATTTCTTAATCACATTAATAGTCTCCATGATCTTAATGAAAAATCACTGGTGGAACTTACACATGATTATGAAACTGCTATAGTTTCTTTGGTGGAAAAGTTAGAAGCTAGGTTTGTTAACCTTCATCCTGCGATACATCAATTATTCTTTAAACTTGAAAGTACAGAGAAAGGGGAACACAACGATTTCTTGCTTAAAACCTTGCTTATGGAATTTGATGATATTGCTAGAGAAGCTAGATTTTTTTTTTGCTCATTATAATATGCTTGGATGTAGCCTTAATATTAAGCATACCTTAGAAAATTTTGAAATTAAAAGGGCGAAGTATGAAGGAAAAACCGAATGTGAAATGGAATTAAAAATACCTATACCCTTCAAGCATATAGCAATTCATGAAGCCTTAGATAATTTTTTTGATTGGATTGTTCCTGAAAACCCTTTTTATGAAAGTAGCAAGCCTAAAGGAAGTAAGAAAGGAGAATCTGAGCCTTGCATAGGAAAGATACAATGTATTTATGAAAAAAATTCCAACCTTGATTTGAATGCTAATATTGACAATACTTGATCTTTTGCCATTGTGCCTAGCTAAAAGGCGTTAAAGAGAAGCGTTTATGGGACGCAACCCATTATTTTTTACTTTTAGTTTGTTTTGTTTTCTTTGTTCTTGGGTTTTGTTACCTCTGTAGCAACTCCCTTGTGTCCTTTTTATTTTGTTTTTGTGCCAAGAGTAGCCTCTAATGAGAGGAAAGTAAAAAATTTGAGTTGCTGTCCAGAAACATATTTATGTCCGTCACCATACGAAGTTCCAAAAAAATCACATAACGTGATATCGAGCTGAATTTTTTTGACAGCAAGCATCTGGATTTTGTGTAACTTTCATTAGTATTAAGTTTTCTGACTTAAGGTGTCCTAGGATCTCAATAAAATAATCTTTGCGTTATGTTCTGTTTTTGACAGATTTTGTCTTGTTTTTGCATTGTGTCTTTTACAAGTGTTGAGTGATGTTATTTTGATCCAATAACACCACTCAATGCTTAGTGACAGTAGCTAATGTTGAAATAATTTTATGCAATGTGCTAAATGAGAACTGAAGATGGATTATTTTGTTTGAGAACTGACCCCTCTAATGAGTTTGTGAGAAGTTTTGTGTGAAGAAAGTTTTCAAGTACTGAGAGAACGAGGTGATGAAAGAAGATCAAGAAGGGATTAAAACTCAAGCTTGGGGAGGCTCCCCTGGACCTCCACCAAATATTCAAGAGGTCTCAAACGTCTAAGCGGGCATCCCCTTCTTCATCAACAATTAATCAGGTCGATTCCATGAAACTATATTTTTATTACTTTACATAATATGTGCTGTTCTTGGAGCGTCATTTATGTTTTGCTTTCAGTTTTGTTTTGTTTTGTTTTGTTTTGTTTTGTTTGCTGGTCTTTGCAATAATGGATCCTAGCATTCTTGTGTGAGAGAGAGACACGCTCCGCTTTGTCATAAAACACTCCCGTTCTTCACTTATATGAGTAGGGTGTTTAGCTTTTTTATTATTTTAGCTTCTAGCTTTTGTTTTTCATGTACCTCTTGTTCAGAGCTATTAGTTTCTTGTAGTTAGGAAGTACTCCCTTGTGTTTCATGCGTACTTGCTTGGAGAGATGTGTCCAAATAAGTTGATTGGTGTTTGGTTGAAGTGAAACTATCATGTAGCAAGTGGTAAAAGAAATTTGCATAATCTTGTAGATCATTGTCTTGAATAATTTGATACTTGTCAATTGTTTTGAGAGATGAATTAGATTAAATGTTTAAACTTGTGGATTATTTACTTAAGAATGAATTAGTGGAGAAATACCGTAAAGCTTAAATTATTACACTTGTTTTGATTGGTATTTTCTCAATGTCTAGATATTCTTTTTCCAAAAGCATGTTTGGTTAACAAGGAAGACAATATGGGGTATAATGTTTATGCTTAATATATCTTGTGGTCATTCGTGTATTGGGTTGATGATATGTGTTTGCTTGATACCTTGCTAAGCCTAAAAACTCTGTACTGAGAGGGAATGCTTCTCGTGCATCCAAATCCTTGAGCCAAATATCCTTACCATTTGTGTCCGCCATACCTACCTACATGTGGT
Source organism: Poa pratensis (assembly GCA_947311845.1). Taxonomy (NCBI): domain Eukaryota; kingdom Viridiplantae; phylum Streptophyta; class Magnoliopsida; order Poales; family Poaceae; genus Poa; species Poa pratensis. The sequence continues at coordinate 15,416,613 of CAMZMU010000077.1, forward strand.
TTTTCCTTGCCACTCCAAGTAAATTTTTCGTGCGCTACCTTTAGATATTCAAAAATGTTATTACTCCTGTTTTGTGCCACTGTTTCCAACCTCATGAGGAAGTAGTAGGTGGGTTTTTTATTTTCCATGCCATATAAGTTTTCCAAGGACTTGTATGCTTCATCTACTTGTCCATTAATTTTGCAAAAAGAGCTGGCAACGGGGTGCCCAGCCCCATAAAAGATAAAATACAACTTTCATCAAAAAACTTTCCTCGCATTTTATTCATGAGAATTCAGTAAAACATCTGCATGTGTAAACAAAGAAGATAGAGGAGATCTACTTGCTGCAGAAATAACGTTCCTCATAGGAGCCGCTCTTAAAATTTGTTTGGTATGGAAGATATCAAGAACTGTACTACCATTCGTTGACCATAGTATGCACCACTCTAAAAAATATTTTTATGTCTCTATATGCTTTCAAAAACTAAAAAGCTCTAGCACACGATTAATCTCTGCTTCCCTCGGCGAAGGGTTGGAAGCATGTCACTACAAAAATTATTTTGTTATCATTTACCTACTCGAGGACGAGCAGGAATTAAGCTTGGGGATGCTGATATGTCTTAAACATATCTATAATTTTTATTGTTCCATGCTTGTTATATATCATTGCCACATGTTTTATAATGTTTTATATCATTTTGGCATATTTTATGGAACTAACCTATTAACAAGATGCCCAGTGTCAGTTCCTGTTTTCTGCTGTATCTTTGTTTCAGAAAAGCTAGACGGGAAAATCTCTCTAAATCGCCTAAAAATTTACGTGAATTATTTTTACATGGAAACAACAACGGAGCCAGAAGGGGAGCTGCAGGGAGCCCCCACAGCCCCCAGACGCCACCCAGCCGCGACCTAGGCCTTGGCCACAGCTGGGGCCCACCTGGCACCCTCCGGGGTCCTCTCGAGCCACCCTTTCGCCTATAAATTCATCTTCACCCGAAAACCCTCGGTACCCGATCACTTTTCCAGAAATACGTCCGAGACCGCCACTGTGGCCAACCCTAGATCGGTAGGGTTCTGAAACTCTTCCCGGCACCCTGCCAGAGGGGGAGATCATCACCAGAGGCATCTACACCACCATGCCTGCCTCCGGAATGATGCGTGAGTAGTCCACCACGGGACTACGGGTCCATGGCAGTAGCTAGATGGTTGTCTCTCTTCCTTGTACTCCATTGTTTAGATCTTGTGAGCTGCCTAACATGATCAAAGTCATCTATTTGTAATGCTACATGTTGTGTTTTGCGGGGATCCGATGAATTATGGATTCATGACATTATTGTTCAGTTTATTTATGATATGTTTTATTTATAATCTTGCATGGTCTCCGATACTTGTGTATGTTTTGGGCGAAGTAATTACTTGTGTCTTTAAAGGGACTATTTATGCTAGATAGTGGGTTCATGCCTCTCTTGTTTGAGCTTGAGTTGACATAAACGATTAAGGATTGAAATGTGATGTTGCTACTAGGGGTAACACAATGATGTTTATTGCTATATGTGGTAACCATTGCTTACATTACGCACCATGCTTATTACTATTATCTGTTGCTTGCAACTTAATACTTTCGGGTGACATGCTGGATAACGATCTCGGGGTGGATTATTAGTCATATATGCAGTTGGATAACGGTCTATGTATTTTGACGTAATGCCCATATTAAATGAAACAGTGAACTTTGTGAACTTTGTGTTATGATAGTATTGTTATACGCCCATACTTTGTCAATTGACTCACTGTAATTTGTTTACCCAACATGTTTATCTTTTGGAGAGACATCACCAGTGAACTGTGGACCCCAGTCCTATTTTGATATATTGTTTACAACCGTTTCCATAGCTTTTCCTAGTCATTTGCGCGCTGGTCATTTTTGTTCTTTTATTATTTTACACATATATGTTAATCCTTTGTCTTCAGCAAGCCAGAGGGATTGACAATCTCTCTGTTTCGTTGGGGCAAAGTAGTGTGTTTGTGTGTGCGCAGGTTTAGGTCAACTGCTCTTTTTGGCGCCATTGCCGTTGGCACCAAGCCGAAGCCTTCTCCAAGTCCTACTGGTTCGATAAACCTTGATTTTGTATCAAGAGAAAATTGCCGCTACACTACATCATACCTTTATGTTCCCAGGGAACGTGTGATCTCTTGTTTTTGGGCAGCTGGCTGCCTGTTTGGGCTTTTCTATTTCACATATTCATCAGGCCCATGGCCGAACACGAGCACTTTCTTTGTTGACTCCTCCAGAAAAGTTTCGTCGCTCGCTCCTCTCCTCTAATGGTGCTGTGTCGTCGGACCTCGGAATAGAGGTTTCCATCCGCCGCAATCAGAGAGCCAAGGCGGCCGCCCTCCTCGCCCACCTGGTGATGCCGCCACTGGGTGCGCTGTGCCGCCGTGGACTGCGGGCCGATGTGTATACATATTTTTCCCGCTCCAAATTTTGGGTATTCACTTGAATACATGTGCATACCCCTGGCGCCGCCGATGGCTTCAATGCACCATTGTACATGTACGTTGCTGTTGAATTTTTTTTAAATAATATTATTTTAAATCTTTATTCGGAAAATAGCACGCGATTTGGAAATTTTAGAAGAATAGCGCGCCGTCGGCACGACCCGTGCCGAAACCCAACTTCCGGCACGGCCCATGCCGAAAGAAGCCTCTGCATGGCCGTAGACAAACCGACAGGCCTGTTCCCGCTGGTTTCGGCGCGGGCGGAGATGAAAGCAGGTTTCGGCACGACCCGTGCTGAAACCCGCTGGATAAGCATACCCGGCCCCTTCTTCTTTCCTCCTTCTCTCTTGCCGAAACCCGCTGGATAAGCATACCCGGCCCCTCTTCTTTCCTCCTTCTCTCTTCTCGACCTGCTTTCCTCCTTCTCTCTTCTGCTCCTTCTCTCTTCTGTTCTTTCGATTTGCACCGACTCTTGCCCCAAAAATCGATACAAGCCCACAAATTTAAGAAATAGAGAAGAGGAGGATTGGGGCATCCCCGATCTGTTGATGGGATAGCTTTTTGTGGATGCGTTTGGTGGTGGAGGTGGAGCAATGGTGGGCAACAATGGTGGAAAGTGGTGGTCGTGCTGGTGTTGGGGAAGCTAGATGCGTGGTGCAGCGGTGGCGGTGGTAGATTGAAGCCGGGCAGCGGGAGCTACACACGCGTCAAGGGTAAACCCCCTAATCTCTAGATTTTTTAGGTTTAATATAATTTGTCGGTGGATGTGTAAGGATTAGTGTAGATATATGTGGTGGGTTAGATGTATTGTATATTTTGATTAGGATATTTATTTTCGGTGGTCGTAATATTTCGAAATATTCGCTGTGTAGTATTTGATAATGGAAGAAATTTTGTAGGTAATGGAACTGATAGATGTTGTTGTGCACTATGGTGCCGGTACAGTCCGTGCAACTGAGTCAGGGGTTGATCTTGGTGAATTTGAAAATGTGGAGATTCAGTTGACGGAGCCAGAGAAAGTGAAAATCAGCGTTGTCCAGTACTATTTGACGGTGAATTTCGGGTTTGATCCTAATTTCTGGACTGTTAGGATTCAGTCGTCATGGACCAAATCCTGGTCAAATATTCACTGGGAGTTGTTGCCGCTTGATCGGACAAATCAATGGGTTTCTTGGCTAGCATCATGCAAACGCCGAGGGACAAAACCAGAAGTCCTAGTGTCCTTTGTTCTGAAGCAGAATATTCAGACTGGAGAGAGTAGTCAAGCAACTAGTTCGCATTGTGCCGAAATGCCTGTTTCTTATGAACCATCACCGTTAGCAGGACCTGCTCAAATTCCTGTTGACTATGTACCATCACTGTCAGAAATTCCTCTTCATTATGAACCAGCACTGTCAGCAGGACCTGCCCAAATTGGGGAGGCTGATGCGGATGAGCACGAAGGAACAGTACAGGCTGAGATATTGGTGGAAGATGAGGATGGCGTCACAGAAGATATTGATTCTGTTGAAGATTCTGATGATTCAGATGAAAATAATGGTGAAGATGTGCCTATTCCCAGTTACTGGAATCAGGACAAGTCTGCCGTCACGGCCGTGCCTGATGTCCATGAATCGTCCTGGGAGTACCACGTGAATAACATTGAAATCAGGGTTCAGTACAACACGAAGCAGCAGTTAAGGGAAGCCGTGATTCAGTGGGCATTGTCCACGCAAAGGGTTTTCCGCACTGACGTGTCAAATAACAGATATTTGACAATGAGTTGTGTTGACATTGGTTGTCTGTCACAGGTGCATGGTCACTTGCCGAAGTATGACGTGGTGTGGGTGGTGACAGACGTCGTGCCACACACATGTGAAATTGATAGTTTGCTGACAAATCACCCAAACCTAACGTCAACTCTCATTGCACGTCTCTTGTTCAGTGAGATAGTGAACAAGAAAGACATGAAAACAAAGCACATCATAAGAACAGTTCAGGCAAGATGGAATACCACCATTAAGTACGGAAAGGCCTGGAGAGCTAAGCAGAGGGCTCTGGAGGAGAGGTTTGGGTCTTTCTATGACTCTTATGATAATGTTATTCGTCTTGTTAGCATATTGAAGGAGAGGAATCCTGACACATATGCTGTAGTACAAATACAACAGTTTCCGGATATTCCTCAATATGTTGTATTCGGCCGACTGTTCTTCTCATTCGCTATTTGCATCGAAGATTTTACCCATTGTCGTCCAGTGCTATGCGTGGACGACACGTTTCTCACAGGCAAGTACAAGGGGCAGATCCTGACCGCAATAGGTGTGGACGGCAATGGGCAGATCGTCCCGATTGCCTTCGCCTTCGTCGAGGGTGAGAATTATGAGAGCTAGATATGGTTCTTCAGGCAATTGAAAATGGCAGTTGTGAAGACTCGGCCAAATGTGTGCATCCTTCATGACAGGCATGCTGGTATGCTTAAGGCTACAAAGGCACTGCAGCACCCCGCCGAGGATGAACCAGCACCATGGACTGACATGCAGAGCCGCTGGTGTATGCGCCATCTCGGCGCTAACTTTTACTCATGCTTTAAGAGTAAAAGGCTGATGAATCTGTTTAAAAGACTATGCAATCAAAATCAGGAGAGGAAGTACCAGTTTCTGTGGGAAAGACTGACTGAATTCACTGGGCAGCAAGTGAAGGAAAGGAAAGCTGCACAGGCGCAAGCGTTAGCTACACAGCTTGGTGCGGCGCGGGTTGCTGCGGCACAGGGTAGTGCGGCACAGGGTGATGTGACACAGGGTACTGCGGCAAATACGACAGATTCAGAGCCTGTTGGGTTGTGTGACTTGTCTGGAATTGACCCTCCTAGTACGAAGAGAAAGAAGGGAAAACGAATCAATTTTTTTGAAGAGTGGATAGAGAAGGAGCCTCCCGTGAAGTGGTCTCTGTTGCACGACCAATATGGAGCAAGGTACGGCATCATGATCCTGATCCTGCAGTCGTTCTTGATCCTGTCGAGGAAACCGAGGAAACCGACGAGGTGGGCAACGTGGCTAGCATTACATTTCAATTTCTATGCACTATGTTTTAATTTGTACGTGTCTGAACTATGGTCTTAATTTGTACGTGTCTGAACTATGGTTTAATTTGTATGTCTCTGTCACTATGTTTTAATTTGTATTTGTCTGAGCTATGTTTTAATGTGACATCGGCATTCTGAAAATAACTACTACAACTGAACTTAAAAACTACCACAAAATACACGACACGAAATCATCTCTCGTCGATACAGCCTCCAGCCTCCGTCGTTGCTGGCTGAAAAAAAGGCGGGAGCGATGATGGCGGGAAAAAAAGGCGGGAGAAAAGAGGGCGGGAGACAACTGGCTAATAGTAGGATGCGCGAAGCGAGGCCTGTCGGTGCCTCTGCGACCATGCAGAGGGTCCTTTCGGCATGGGCCGTGCCAACGGCGCGCTATTCTTCAGAAAATTTGAAATCACGTACTATTGTCCGAATAAAGATTTAAAATAATATTATTTGAAAAAAATTGCTGTTGATCAATGAAAATTTTCTGTGTTAGAAAAAAAACGCTGCATACACAGCGAGTGGGCCCTCTCTGTTTGTGTGAATAAAGCGGAACTCGCGCGTGACACCCGGCAACGGCTGCTCTGCCAGCCAGCTTCCGCTTTACAGCTTTTCCTTCCCGCGGAAGCAAATCGGGTCCGTCCATTCCGCACCCCACCTCCACTCCCATGTGATGTGCTCTTTCCCTCGCTTTCCCCACCTTCTCCACTCCCCCTCCCCCGCCGTCGCCCGCCGCCGCCCATGACGCCGCCGTCCTCCCCCTCCCCTCCGCCGCCGGCCGCCGCCGACGCGCTCGCCCAGATCCTGCACGCTCTGCTCCCGCCGCTCCTCCTGGCCGCGGCCTCCGCCACCGCGCTCCACTCCCGCTGGCGCGCGCTGCACGGCACGCTGCTCGCGCTCCACTCCTCGCTCGCCTCCTCCCCGCCTCCGCCGCCGCCCACCCGCTCTTCGCCGATCTGGTCTCCTCGCTCCTCCCCGCGCTCCGCTCCCTCCACGCGCTCTCCGCGCGCTGCCAGGACCCGACCCTCCCGGGCGGCCGCCTGCGCCTCCAGAGCGACCTCGACATCGCCGCCTCCTCGCTCTCGCTCCTCCTGCACGACCTCACCCTCCTCCTCCGCTCGGGCCTCCTCGCCCTCGACTCCTCCTCGTCCGCCTCCTCCCCCAACGCCATCGTGCTGCAGGTGCCCGCGGCCGCCGCATCCCGCGCCGACAAGTCGCTCTTCATCAGGGACGCCTTCGCGCGGCTCCAGATCGGGGGCCTCGACCTCAAGCTCAAGGCCCTGGCCTCGCTGCTGGAGTTGCTAGGTACCGACACCACCACCGCCGAGGCCGCGAACATCGTCGCCACCGACGGGGATGTGGCTGCGCTGCTCCGCATGCTCGACGCGTCGGCTCACTCGGCGCTGCGGGACCGTGCGGCGGCGGCCGTGGCCCTCCTCGCAACCACCTGCGCTGCGTCCCGGAAGGTGGTGTTCGACGAGGGTGGCCTTGGCCCGCTGCTGCGCGTGCTCGACTCTGGCTCCACGCCGGCCACGAGGGAGCACGCCGTGGTGGCCATTGAGGCCATTACCGCCGATGCTGGCAGCGCGTGGGCTGTGTCGGCGTATGGAGGGGTGTCCATCTTGATCAACGCCTGCCGTCCTGGCTCCGGGTCCCTGGCTATGCAGGCGCTCGCTGTAGCGGCGCTCAAGAATGTGATTTCGATCGACGACGTGCGCTCCGCGTTGTTCGAGGAGGGTGGGTTACCAGTTCTAGTTGATCTACTTGCGAGTGGCAGCACAGACACGCAGAAGGGTGCTGCTCTGTGCCTGTTGTCGATTGCGTCCTTTGGTGACCTTGAGATGAAGCAACAGATTGTACAAGATGGCGCGTTACCACCACTGTTGCAGGCTCTGCACATCACCACTGATCTGGATCTTCAGAATTCCGTCCTACATGCTATCCACGAGCTCGCAGCAGTCCCTGCTGCCGCCAGGACCCTGTGTTCATCGCCCCTGTTCTTTGCGCAGCTTACAGACCTCATGCGCCGTGGTGGTAGCGTCCTGTTGCAGCAAATAGCTGCTGATATGGTTGCGGACCTTGCACCTGGTGTGAGCGATGACACCAAGCGCTGCATGGCACCATGTGTTGGCACACTCGTTAAGATGATGGAGGTGGCAAAGCCTGCATCTGTACAGGAGTCAGCTGGCCGTGCACTGCTTGCTTTGATGACCTTGAAATCCAATAGGAAGGAGTTCGTCAGGGATGGGAAGAATCTGACTAGGCTAGTGCAGATGCTTGATCCTCGGAATGAGGAGATTGACAAAAAGTACCCAGTCTCGATACTTCTAGCACTTGCCATGGGCGGTGGGAATGGAACACGTCGACGGCTTGCAGATTCTGGTGCTTGTCAGCATCTACAGAAGCTGGCTGATGCTGAGGTGCCTTGTGCAAAGAAGGCTTTGCAGAGGATATCCAGCAATCGATTCAAAAGCTTACTTTCCAGAGGATGGAACATCTAGTCCATCTGCTACATTGGGGTAAGGCTGATCTTTTCCATCATGTCCCTTTCTTTGTGACCGTTCTAATTTTGTTGGCGATTAACTGAGTAAATATCAGTTAAGATGAAGATTTGGTCAATAGTTTTAGCTAGTTTTTAATCGACGACATGCTGCAAATGTGAGGAGAACAAAGGCGACAGTCCCTGGTATATTATTGACATTGGGCCAATACCCCGTGATTCTCAGAGGTTGGTGGCATGGTTTAGGCTAGTGCATGGATGCTTTGGGCCATAATGCTCGTACTGGGTTGTAAATCTAACAACTTTTTGGTGATATTATAATTACTTACATTTGTAAACTAAATGCTGATATGATAAAGGTTGTCCTGCAATAATTTGGTTTGTGTGCCAATGCCCCGTAGTTGTTAGATGTAGGTGGGTGACATGGCCAGTGCACGAGGAGTTGGGCCATAGTGCCCATATTTATAGTAGGACATGGTGCCTTCACTGATACACTGTTGCTGATAAGCAGCATCAGGCCAAGTCGAAATTGAACTGAAAGCATGTTAATTGTTAAGTGTCAGAAACTGCAGTCATGCATGTGGGCCTTGGCATCCTTCACTAGCCAAAAACATGATTATTCTAGTCTCTACACTGATGATAAAATGTTTCGAAGCATGGAAAATCGAGGCATGCGTTTCATTGACAAGATAATATAGCCAATACCATGAAAAATAGTTTCCTTGTGGCTCACTCTTTCCCAGTCTATCAAATGAAAGCATTATTGGTAGAAAGTTATGCATACATTTTTTTTGTTGGGGTCTTTTGAGTCTTGACCACCACCCAATAGTTCAGAAAAAACTTACCTGCTATGACCTTTATTGAAACACATTAGGCAACTTAATGGGCTATTATCATCTGTGTATTTTGTTGACGACCATTTTCCGGCGATTCTGACTGCCTAGTGTCATATTCAATTTGACCTTGATATATGAAAAATACTCATCAAGAATATCTTCATGTGCATGTTATATATCGCGAGCGTGCATTTGAGCATGCAAAACAGTGGCTTAAACATAAGGCACATAAAGCCTTAACAAGTTGCTAAATGTTAATGTAGACTATAACTTGGAATTTTGTTGGCAAATCACATAATAAGGCTGCCTTGATTCCAGTTGGATGCGTCTGTCCAGTTGCTGTAGTACTGGCATCTGCCCCAGTTGCTTCCTCCACTTAACACTGCATCCATGTCAGTAACTTATATAATTTTATATTTAAGCCATTAATCTTCTATTGAAGCTTATAAGTTTGTCAGGTGTTCCTGCATTTTCTATGTTATTACGCTTTATTACCTGCAGTGTCTGAAGTTTGAGCTTGAGTGTTGTGGCTAACATACAATGGAAATGCCTTTGTATTCTATATCCCATGCTTTCCTGTAATCTAGTCATGTGAACCGATCCTTATGACTCATTTTTATGTTTCTGAATGTGTAGCTGAAGAGAGCCTGAATGTGGAGAGCTTCTAATTGTAAAGGAAAGCTTAAGTATTTGATTAGGAGGCATCATACAAGAAATCCGAGCAAGAGACCAGGGGAGTTCTCAGTTTCTTCGCGGCCAAAAGGTGCACAGTAGCAGCTATCACTAGTATATTGACAAGATAGAAGCATGGATGCGGCATTTTAGATTGTATCCTTGAGCTTTTATGTTTGCCCTTTCTTATTTCTCTATTTTTTGTTGTCTGTTCCTATTTTAACCCTTTTTTCTTTTCATTTTCTTGATTTATTCCTCACCTGACTTGTGAAGTAATTGTTTGTTTGTTGATTTGGAATGAAGCAAGTGTTTGATCTGCCTTAGGACACATCTGCTAGAGTTCACCTTACCCAGTCTCACTGAGTAACGAAGCTGCTGTTTCTGTGGGGGGTATGCGATCTATAAGCACACGCTCTCGGGGAGTATACTCTTTGTTCCAGTGTTGAGTTTTGGTTGTTTCAATCGACTTATATTGCTTGTGATTGCGACTGGCATTCTGCTACTTGGCTAATTCCTGTGAGGGTCTTCTGGCCCATTACAAGTTTCACTTGTTTGCTGACTAATCACCACCTTTCTCGTGACTATATATTTGCTCTCAAATCCCGATGTCCTCTTCACTGAATTCTCCAATCTCAGTTACCACATTTTGGATAGGTTAATTCTACAAATATGTTTGGATGCTTCACATGGATCTCAACTCTCAAGAGAGGGTAATGCACAGACTTGAAGGGAAATTTGCGTGATGTTCCATAGAAATCATGTGGCTCACCCCCTCTGTTCCGGAAAACCTCCCTACACTTAACAAAAGGAACGTGGCCGGTAGTAATGTCCTGCATTGCTTAATCTGTATGTGAGCAAGAACTATCCCGACCTACATGAAGTATGCACATAGTTTTGCAAAAGGTTGCTTGTTGTATCAGTGGCAAATTTTAACCACAAATCTGCGATACAAAAGTGGAGATGCCAAAAATTGCACGGATCCAATTGGCAAACCAATTAAGAAAGCTCATGAATGTGTTATACTTTAATATACATAACATAATTACAGACTCCAGAAGTTTACACGGTGCCAGCACACCCATTATTTATACTGCTAAACACAGCATGTCGCCTATCTATCCTACACAACATAATTACAAACTCCAGAAGTTTCAAAATGCCTATGCTACAAAAAGTGACTGATAATGTGTCAAGCTTCCTAAAGAAAACTTGGTAATATGACATAAATAGTAGACCCAAAAGTAGTACTGATAGTTATTTCTTATCATGCTAGTCATGTTACAAGATACGCAGGACTCAAAAGGTTTTCAAAGGGAAGGAAATACCAATCTTGAGACGTCCACATGCGGCTTGCGTGTGCTTCAACACGAGAAGGACGCTGGTAAATGCTTTAAGCTTGAGGTGTCAAAGAGCTCCATAAACCTTAGATCAGACACTCTTGCTTTCGCAGCGGCAAAACGCTGGTATTCACCGAATATCGACGTTAGACACCAGCGCTGCAGTTTCCTCAAGCATCCGACCAGGCAGCCAGTTCGATGCTGCACATTTTGTGTTCACAATATAAAACTCAGTACAGAATTTGAGAGGCCAATCAAGCAGTAGCACCAGTTACTAATCGTGCTCTTTTACCTTTCCACGCTTGCAGTGAACAAGCACCGGGTGGTTTCTTGTGTCTACATAATAATTATTCAGTTAGGGGAAGAAGCGACTGAAAATGAACGACTGAGAAAAGAAACGAGTCGGTAGAACGTTTTAGTACCTAGAACAACCTTTAGAGCCTCACGGATTCTGTCTTCTGGAATGTTCACAAAGGGCTCCTGAAAGCACAATATCGATTTTCAGTAAGCTCCTGAATATGAAAAATGCCAACCCATGAAAGCCATCTTAGGTACAAGAGGAAAATGAAATTGACTGACAGAATTACTGCGATAGAAGGAAGAAAATGACCCACACATATACTATCATACTACTACAACCTTCAAGCTACTTCCTTATACTTGCCATCCAGCGTTAAATGATTTGCTTTTCCAAACATCGAAGTTTACAAGCTGAAATCTTGCCAGACTACTATCTCATTCTTGAACCTTCAACCAAATTTATTGGCTGGACATTGTTTTAAGACATAATAACAGCAGTTATCACACAACAAAGTTCAACAGCTGAAATCGTCTCAAGCTATTCTTTCTTTTTCTAGAATAATTTTCATCGTTGACAATCCATCAAAGTTTATGTACTGGAAGTTTGGAACCTATTTTAGATACTAACAGGTAACAGCAGTTAGTGAGTTACTATCAAAAGCAGCAGGTTGATCTGTCATATTATATGTAAATAGTTTGAGGCCTTGAAATAACCTCATTGTAGCTCAGAATTAAAGATCGAGTTAGAAATAGTATAATAATTTCACAACCATGATTTGAGCATTTTTAGGTTTTTAGGCAGACACTCACATCGTCGTCTTTTTGTCCAAATGCGTGTAGGGCCCGATATTACACCATGAAGTGTATTCCAAGTGTTATTTGACATGTCCAGAAAAATCTTGCCGAGTCGAACACCAGAATCCAAATTCCGACAAGCTTCTCGAGTCGGCACTTTCTAATTCTTCTATTACTTGGTAGTTTTGTAAACAAGATCCACTATTATGCTATGCAGTTATTTTGACAGTTTAAATCATCCAAGGTTTTTGGAATATAATTTATTCCTGTTTGTACCATGCTAAAGTTCCTTTAGGAGAACTGTCCTCGCATATAGGTTGGTACTAAAAAGTAGAACAACTTGCCAAAACGTTTTATAATATGGGTCTGAGGGAGTACTAGCACATAAATCGAACACCCCAAAATCCGACCTTAAGCCAACAAGTACTGGACAGCGGACAGTTAAACTAGCCTACTCCCTAGGTTAAAAAATACGAGTCATGTGCCTAACTGTAACAAATGTCGAAGGTCTATTTGGTCTGGGATTTGGTAGAGAGACGCTTTCAGCTAAAAGCGTATGTAGAGACGCTCAACTTGGACAAGGCAACTCTGAACGAAAGGCCTACTATGTGTCCGCAACTCCGCACACAAGTACAATGGGGAAGATTCGTGAAGATAGAAGCACTGCAGTTATCACTACGTGTGGACAAACGTTAACAAGGAATCTGTGACTAAACACAAAAGCATAATTAATAGTTTTCAAAAAGGAACCATAATTAATTAATAGGACGTGGTCTCGAAATAATCAATTAACTAGGTAACCCTTTTTTCTATCCAATAGCTCATGTTTATTCCTCTTTTCTTTCTTGCTTACCATTTCATTTTTGTTTCTTCGGAACAAGAACAAGCATCACAATTCTCAAAATAAAAAGAAGTGGAGAAAAAGGACCAAAGGGAAAATGAGAACGAGGCAGCTTCGAAAAAGGATGCCCATGTCCGTAAGGAAAACGAGTATGGATTGAATTTCTTCACCTTGGAGCCGTCGATACCGAACTGGAGCAGCCTGATCCCACGGGCACGGAGGAACTCCTGGGTGGCCTCCGGGTATGGCTCCGGGCAGAGGCACCTGCGCACGGGGATGCAGAACGAGTCAGAATCACGACGCCACCGCCTCAAAGAAGAAAGACACGTAGTCATAACTGAGCAGTAATACGAAGTTACTAACAGGACGGAGCGGAGGCGGAGGGAGTCGAGGAAGGGCAGGTTGGGGGAGTCGGGGAACCCGGAGCGGTAGATGCCGTGGTCCACCATGGCGAAGTTGAGCGGCGGGACCAGCTGCGGCGGCTCCTCCTCGCCTTCCGTCGCCGCCGCCTCTTCGGCCTCCCGGCGCAGCAGGATCGTCGTGCAGGACGGCGGGGGCATGGCGTCCGTGTCCTCCTCGTCCTCCGCAGGCGGCGGAGGGCGGCGGTGGTGCTGGTGGTGGTCTTTGCGGCAGCGGGCGTCCTGGGTTAGCACTAGGCTGGCGGTTGCGGCCTCCTGTCTCATACCTCGACGGAGTGGGAGGGAGAAGGAAGAGGATCGAGTCGCTGGGGTTTCGACTTGGCTTGATGATGAGACGGGAAGTGAAAGGGCGACGGGTGGGTTTTGTGTCCCTGAACTGCATATTCGGTGCATATTCCCTTCGGAGAGTTGTAAACGTTTTGTACTCGGAACAGGGCCCGCCGAGCGGCCAGCTGTTTTGCATGCCAGCGAGCAGATGGTTCCACACAAGGGCGTGTTTGGTTGTCCGAACCTAGCCAAACCAGATCGTCGGGATGCAAATTTTGCTTGTTTGGTTGCGTGAGCTTGAAGCAAAAATGGTCCACACAACTCTCAAAGCGCCCCGCATCCACGATGGATTCGCCCATTTCCGTGGAGCCAGGATCCAGCAGGCGCTACGTGGCGATTCGGTTGTACGCGTGGAGAATCGCGGAAGACGCAACACCTTGATCATTAATCCTGACACTCTTACTCACCGCTCCACTCCTCCACTCTCTCACCTCAACCAGTCCCTTCTATGGCACCCTCCCCTCTCCGGCGGTGGGGATATTAGAGGCCAGGACATTGGTAGTGATAGCGGAGACTTTGATTGTGGCGACGCCTTCGGAAGCGTCGCGACCTTCTTACCCACGTCTGGTGGCACCCCTTCTTCCCTGGCGACCACTATAAGTACATCGATTCGCACCATTGCTTAGATTTCGGTTCATGTATATCGATTGGGTCGTATAAGATTAGGTCTTAGGGTTTTCATTTCGAAGCAACAACACCTTCTTCTCCATCTCTGGCGGTACCCCTTTCTTGCCCTGACGAGCACTAGATTCACACTGATACAACCATCTCTTTCTCAACTCAGCAACTTGAAGACATTGCTTAGATTTTGGGTCATAGATTTACATTGGGTTGGTTGGGATTAGGGGTTAGGGTTTTTAGTTGCATGCGTAGATCCGATCTTCAACTCAGTAGTGCATAGGTGCTTGTAGATCACGGTTGGTGTGCATGATTTGTAGGATTCCATGCAGGAATTTGAATTTTTCCGTCTTACGCGACATCCAAGATCTATCTATGAAGGTACAAGTAGGGGGGGGGGGGGTAATTTACTATTTGCTGCACTTTTCTGAAATCCTTTATTGTTTGCTACATTGACCACCACATGCCAGTGTCACATGGTGTGGCAAATAATAAAAGTGAAAAGTAAAGTTTGGCAAATTGTAAAATCGTTAGATCTATTACCAACACCATGTAGCGGAAGTAGATGTTGATGACGATGTTGATGAAGCCTGATGAAGATCCTCACGGCTGAGCCTAGCGGCGAGGATGTCGCCGATTCCCCGATCCAGCCTTCTGGGTCCAACCGAGCGAGGAGGATCTCACGTGTGATCCCTCTGAGGATGTGCACGCGTCCATCTCCTCCAGTCCAGCAGAGTTTCGCCGTCCAGCGCTAAGAACTACTGGTGAATGCTAATGGTGGAGTTACCAACACATGAGAGAGAGATTAGATCTAGATCTAAAGGGAGAGGACACCTCAAAAACCCCCGTAGATCTAGTTCTAGTCATGAGGGGGGGAGGAGCACCTCCAGAACTCAATGCGTGGGAAGGAGTTCCTCCCCTCCGAGGGAGGATGGGGTGGGGCACATCCTCTTAGGGCCGGCCGCACCAAGGGGTGCCTCCCCCTCAAAGGAACAGGGGGAACCTAATGGTCATTTTCAAGCCCAATTAGGCCACGTCACTTGGGGGCAGCCCATGGAGGGCTAGCTTCACCCTTAGATGGGCCTAGGGGCCACGTGGATGCCCATGTGGTGCCAGCCACGTTGGGCACCCCCGGGACCCCTCCCGATACTTCCTTCCCTCTCCGGAGTTTGCCCGATTAAATCCCGAACTGGTATTTTCACTTTAGAAAAAATTCCCAAAATTAACCAACATCATATGAAACCATTTATATGATCCGAGATATTAGATGTCCGCATATAAAACCTTCGGAAGAGTATTCTCTCTATATAAAATCTCAGAATTAATCCGACAGTTATAGAAACTCTTTTCTATAACTCTGGGACATCTCAAGTTCGCTTCTTTAATCTCTCCGATAATATATATATATCGATCACTCGGAAAAACCATTCTGGTGATACTCTCTCATGTTTCCAGTCCTTTAACATTCACTACAGACTGAAGTAGACTTAAGCGTGTTATCCTACAGGTTCGATAACGTGTGGACATGACCCAGTCAATAACCAACAATGGAGCTGTGGACGCCAGTGATGGTTCCCACCGTTATACGAAGATGCTCTTTTGAACCTGTTGGTTCCCATGTGTATTCCTATTGCTTCACGATACCTGAGGCGAGATACTGCGACACCCTGTGATGCAACATTTTGTTCGAATTTACTAATATTTACTAGCCCAAGATAAATTCAGAAATTCTCATTGGCACATTATTATATTTTGTTAATTGGGAAAATTAATGAGTCATTGATTAATTAGTAACGGTCACGTTTATTACGGCCGTTTCTAATTCATTAATAGACACGGTTAATACAGCCGTTTCTGATTCACAAACACGTTTATTGTGACTGTTTTTAATTCATAAACGGACGTGTTTAATACGGCAGTTTCTAAATCATAAATGGACGTATTTATGAGGTCTGCTTTGACTCCGCACTATATAAAACCGAACCAAGCCAATTTTGGCACATATACGCAACACATGGTCTCGCACCACCGTTCCAAAACCTTGCGCCGCCGTCTTCCAAGTCTTCTCCATCCCGTCTTCCGGCGTGCACCGGTTGAAGGGACAGTAGGCCTCCGGAACCCCGCCTCTTGTGATCCTGTACGGGAGAGGGGCGATCAGGTTTTTGGGGAGCGCACTCGCGCGACTACTGGCATCGAGTTCTTCCCCAACGATGACTTCTTCCCCGACATCGACAGCCTCTTCATCGGCGACATGGGCGACAACAGCAACGCCAACGCTTCGGCTGCCGCTGCACCGTATGATTACTTGATCTTCCTGTTTACGATACTGCTACAGTTTCTGCTTGTAGTAATTGATTTAGATTCATTCTATTTATCTACTATTCAAGTAGATCGCATGATTAGTATAATTCTGGTTATTCTAGTCATAAACTATTTACTTTTTTCGCGGATTAAATCAATAGCTAAATTGCTTATATTTTCAACAATCCAAAAACCTGATTATAGGCAATTTGCTGTGCCTGGCTTTCTCGCGTCTATGAGGCCGTTTCTCTTCAAAGGGGTACAGTATAAACGGTGGCGCATGTGAGCAGTTTACTGGTTTCAAAACAGTAACTGCTATGCTGCCACCAAAGGCAAGCCTGAGGGCGATCTCAATGCTGAACAACTGGAAGCTTTTGAGAAGCTCGATACCCTTTTCAAGGGTGCCCTTCTGAGTGTTCTTGACGACTCCATTGTGGACTCGTATATGTCGTTTGATAACGGCAAGGACATGTGGGATGTGCTCGAGGCCAAGTTTGGTGCATCTGACGCTGGCAGCGAGCTGTACGTCATGGAGCAATTCTATGACTACAAGATGACTGATGAGCGCTCTGTTGTACAGCAGGCTCATGAGATATAGTCACTCGCTAAGGAACTTGAGCACTTTAAGTGTAATTTACCGGACAAGTTTGTTGCCGGTGGCATTATCGCCAAGCTTCAACCTTCGTGGAGCAACTTTGCTACTTCTCTGAAACACAAGAGACAAGAGTTCTCCGTTTCGGATCTCATTGGGTCGCTTGATGTTGAAGAGAAGGCGAGAGCAAAGGATACACGTGCTCGAGTTGCTGAGGCTGGTTCTAGTGCCCATGTGGTACAGAAGAAGAATTACCAGCCGCCCCACAAGCCCAAGTTTAACAAGAACAAATCGGGGGGTAAAGACAAGTCTGACGATAGGCACAAGCCTTCACAGTCTACCAACTTCAAGAAGAACAACAATAAGCCAAGGAAGGGAGCATGCCATGTTTGTGGTGATCCGAATCACTGGGCACCTCGCTATCCTAACCGCCATGAGCTTCGCACATCGGAGAACAACGGCAAGACTGCCAATGTTGTCATCGGCGACACTGAGATGAAGGAATCTTGGTCACAGGGACTTCTCCCGTGCTGATGGGGAACAACTCACATGCTTCTGTTCGTGGTGTTGGTACGGTCGATCTGAAGTTTACTTCGGGAAGACCGTGCGCCTGAAGAACGTTCATCATGTGCCCTCCATCAATAAAAATCTCGTTAGCGGATCTCTTCTGTGTCGAGATGGTTATAAGTTGGTTTTCGAGTCCAATAAAGTTGTAATATCTAAGTATGGACAATTTGTTGGTAAAGGCTATGAGTGCGGAGGCTTGTTCCGCCTATCTTTGTCAGATATTTGCACCAAAGTTATTAATCATATTTGTCACGAATTTGAATATAATGTTTGGCATTCACGACTTTGTCATATTAACTTTGGTTGCATGACGCGGCTAGCTAATTTGGATTTAATTCCGAAATTCACTACTGTCAAAGGTTCCAAGTGTCAAGTGTGTGTGCAAGCTAAGCAACCTCGCAAGTCTCATACGGCTGCGGAGGCAAGAGACTTGGCGCCACTGGAACTTATACATTCAGATCTTTGTGAGATGAATGGCGTGTTGACAAAAGGCGGAAAGAAATATTTCATGACGCTTATTGATGACTCCACTAGATATTGTTATGTGTATTTTCTGAAAACAAAAGATGAGGCTTTAAACTACTTCAAAAACTATAAAGCTGAAGCAGAGAACCAACTTGATCGAAAGATTAAAAGGCTAAGGTCTGATCGTGGTGGAGAATATTTTTCCAATGAATTTGATTCGTTTTGTGCGGAACATGGTATAATACATGAGAGGACGCCTCCCTACTCGCCTCAGTCAAATGGAGTGGCTGAAAGAAAGAACCGAACTCTAACTGATTTGGTTAACGCCATGTTAGACACTTCGGGACTGTCTCAGGCATGGTGGGGGGAGGCTCTATTGACAGCTTGTCATGTCCTAAACCGAGTTCCCATAAAAGATAAAACTGTTTCTCCATTTGAGGAATGGGAAAGGAAAAAGTTGAAACTCTCTTACTTACGTACTTGGGGCTGTTTGGCGAAAGTCAATATTCCAATTCCCAAGAAGCGCAAGCTTGGACCAAAAACCGTGGATTGTGTTCTTCTGGGCTACGCTTTTCATAGCGTTGGTTATAGATTTTTGGTAGTCAAATCTGAGGTATCCGACGTTCATGTTGGTACGATTATGGAGTCGAAGGATGCGACTTTCTTTGAGGATATCTTTCCCATGAAGGGTATGCCTAGCTCATCAAATCAGGAGATACCTAGCACATCTAGTCAGGAATTAGCTGTTATTCCTGAACCTACCATTTCGATAGAACACACTGATAACCCTGTGGAGGATGACAATGAAGCTCCTGTTAGGAGCAAGAGACAGAGGACTGCAAAGTCCTTTGGTGATGATTTCATTGTGTACCTTGTTGATGACACCCCTAGTACCATTTCAGAAGCCTATGCATCTATTGATGCTGACTACTGGAAGGAAGCTGTTCGTAGCGAGATGGATTCCATCTTGGCTAACGGAACCTGGGAAGTCACTGATCGTCCTTATGGGTGTAAACCTGTAGGATGTAAGTGGGTGTTCAAGAAAAAGCTTAGGCCTGATGGTACTATTGAGAAGTACAAGGCGCGGCTTGTGGCCAAGGGTTATACCCAGAAAGAAGGTGAAGACTTCTTTGATACTTACTCACCTGTGGCTAGACTGACCACGATTCGAGTGCTACTTTCATTGGCTGCCTCACATGGGCTTCTCGTTCATCAAATGGACGTGAAGACAGCTTTCCTAAATGGAGAGTTAGACGAGGAAATTTACATGGATCAGCCCGATGGTTTTGTAGTACCTGGTCAGGAAGCAAAGGTGTGCAAGTTGTTGAAGTCCTTATATGGCCTTAAGCAAGCTCCTAAGCAATGGCACGAAAAGTTTGAAAGAACTTTAACTGCTGCAGGTTTCATTATAAACGAATCTGACAAATGTGTGTACTATCGCTATGGTGGGGGCGAGGGAGTTATTCTCTGTCTGTATGTCGATGACATACTGATCTTTGGAACCAACCTTGATCTAATCAAGGAGGTTAAGGATTTCTTATCTCGTTGCTTTGAGATGAAGGATCTAGGAGTAGCCGATGTTATCTTGAACATCAAGCTGCTGAGAGATGGTGATGGTGGGATTACACTGCTTCAGTCTCACTATGTGGAAAAGGTCTTGAGTCGATTCGGGTATGACGACTGTAAGCCTTCTCCGACACCATATGATCCTAGTGTGTTGCTTCGAAAGAATCAACAGACTGCTAGAGATCAACTGAGATATTCTCAGATTATTGGCTCGCTTATGTATTTGGCTTGTGCCACGAGGCCTGACATCTCTTTTGCTGTGAGCAAGTTGAGCCGGTTTGTTTCTAATCCGGGAGATGATCATTGGCATGCGCTCGAGAGAGTTATGCGTTATTTAAAAGGCACTGCGAGCTATGGAATTCACTACTCTGGATACCCGAGGGTACTGGAGGGTTATAGTGATTCAAATTGGATATCTGATGCTGATGAGATTAAGGCCACGAGTGGTTATGTGTTTACACTCGGTGGTGGAGCTGTTTCCTGGAAGTCTTGCAAGCAGACCATCTTAACGAGGTCAACTATGGAAGCAGAACTCACAGCGTTGGACACAGCCACTGTTGAAGCAGAGTGGCTTCGAGAGCTTTTGATGGACTTACCTGTGGTTGAAAAACCAATACCCGCTATCCTTATGAACTGTGATAATCAAACTGTGATACACAAGATTAAAAGTTCTAAGGATAATATGAAGTCATCAAGGCATGTGAAGAGGAGATTGAAATCTGTCCGAAAATTAAAGAACTCCGGAGTCATTGCGTTGGATTATATCCAAACGTCTAAGAATTTGGCAGATCCCTTCACAAAGGGTTTATCACGTAATGTGATAGATAGTGCATCGAGGGAGATGGGTTTGAGACCCACGGTATGAGTTGTCCACAGTGGTAACCTACTCTATGTGATCGGAGATCCCGTGAATTAGAAGTGGGAGACAAGCTGTTGGGCAGCTGAGAGGAGAGTATCCTTATATTATATTTCCCACTCCATGAAGATGCAATACTCTTCTATTCTGTATGGCAGGTTGATATTTATCTTAATGTATTCCAAGTGGCTTACTTTTATAAGCGGAGATGTTGTCCTGCAGAGCATCTCTTGAGGAATACACCTATATGAGTCTGACTGTTAAACGTCGCAGTCCGTGAGAGTTGGGTGCTCTTTAATAAACTCATGAAAGGTCTTGGAGTATGACGCATAAGCTCCACCCGCGGGGAAGCCTTGCGGCAGCTCAGTATTGGTCAAGGGCTTGTGTGAAACTAAGTCGCAAAACTTGTAGTTCAAGGCATAGTCCACTATCCAAGTTGTGATCTAGTGTAGCATAAGTTTCTAAGTGGAAGTTCAACTTAACAGTCTCCACTGAGTACCGGTATATAAAACAATGTTTTGGAACTGAATGATGAGATATGAGCCAATGAGACTTTGTGGGGGATTGTTGGAATTTACTAGTATTTACTAGCCCAAGATAAATTCAGAAATTCTCATTGGCACATTATTATATTTTGTTAATTGGGAAAATTAATGAGTCATTGATTAATTAGTAACGGTCACGTTTATTACGGCCGTTTCTAATTCATTAACAGACACGGTTAATACAGCCGTTTCTGATTCACAAACACGTTTATTGTGACCGTTTTTAATTCATAAACGGACGTGTTTAATACGGCAGTTTCTAAATCATAAACGGACGCGTTTATGAGGGCTGCTTTGACTCCCAACCTGCACTATATAAAACCGAACCAAGCCAATTTTGGCACATATACGCAACACATGGTCTCGCACTACCGTTCCAAAACCTTGCGCCGTCGTCTTCCAAGTCTTCTCCATCCCGTCTTCCGGCGTGCACCGGTTGAAGGGACAGTAGGCCTCCGGAACCCCGCCTCTTGTGATCCTGTACGGGAGAGGGGCGATCAATTTTTGGGGAGCGCACTCGCGCGACTACTGGCATCGAGTTCTTCCCCAACGACGACTTCTTCCCCGATATCGGCAGCCTCTTCATCGACGACATGGGCGACAACAGCAATGCCAACGCTTCGGCTGCCGCTGCACCGTATGATTACTTGATCTTCCTGTTTACGATACTGCTACAGTTTCTGCTTGTAGTAGTTGCTTTAGATTCGTTCTATTTATCTACTATTCAAGTAGATCGCATGATTAGTATAATTCTGGTTATTCTAGTCATAAATTATTTACTGTTTTCACGGATTAAATCAATAGCTAAATTGCTTATATTTTCAACACATTTTGATCACTGTGATCTTATTATCCTCGTTACTGGTATGATACCTTTTCTCGTTCTCGTATTCCGATATCCATGATTAATATCATGTCTTGTATGTGCATACTTATTTTGGATACCTTCGTACCGAGGAGTGGCCCTGGATGTATCTCTCTATTAACTAGAGAAGCAATTCTTATTCTTGAACTATTAAGATTGAATGTATGTTTTCAAGATTACCCAGTGGCTTGACTATACCAAAGTAAGCCTTCCAGAATACACGACCGTATATTCTCATGGTCAAAGGACATACTCATGTTATCCTTTCTGTGAATTACTATATGGCATGATCTCGTAGTAAATCAAACGGATGGGTAAGTCTAGTCACCATTGTACCGCAACAAGGTGCTCCCATTGTTGTTGGTATACATCATACCCATGACCAGGAAAATATGGTTATCAAACAACAATAATAGTCTATAGAGGCAAGACTAGAACCTTTATTAGATGTTCATGTTTCTACACCTGTGTGTAGGTTTTTTCCTTAATCTCATATTCAGAAAGCACATCAGTTATAGCATAAAATATGAACATTAATTATGAATCAGATATTATTATTGCCCTTGGAATATGTCAAACAGTTTCCCACTTGCACTAGAGCTTAATAATCTAGTCCTATTAACTCAGCACACAATAACATTGTGGTGTTGCTTGTGGTATAGACTTCGTTCTCGGATCTGAAACTCAGAACACATAGTAAATAAAAACGGAGGGAGTATTTGTGTGGGCTGTGAAGCAATCGAGCAAACTTTCGTGCAATTTGCTCCGCCGCCTCTCGCATTGCCAAGCTCCATTTTGATGGACATGACACGGTAAATCTCCTATAAATGCTATGAGATCACCATATCTGGATCAGATCATGGATTGGATCTGCTAGAGTTGCTCTAAAATCGGGAACGCGCGAGCGCTGCAACCCAGTTAGGGGTGGGCATATAACCCGAGAACCGAACAACCGGAACGATTTAACTCGGACCGAAGCCGAACTGACCGAAACCGATTCCATTGGTACTTAGATCGGTTAGCGATCTGTAAAACCCGAATTTAGTTCGGTAGTTTCGGTGCCTAGTCGCGGTCAACCAAACTGACCGAGTAACCGAGGCCGCAAAGGAGCTAGCGACGCGAGACCTTATCCCATCCTTTCCTCGTCTCGTAGCCCGCAGTTATGCTTCGAACGAGCTGTTTCTGTTATGTTTTTCTAGTCACAAATCATGATGTTTCACTTCGTTTGCTAGCCCAAACAACAGATTGTTAGTAGCAGCCCAGCCCATACACGCTAGCTGCCAGCAGGTCAGCCCATCAAGCGTGCCTAGCGCGACATGTCATAGGCCACAGCCCACGTCGGTCAGTTCGGTACAGAACCGAGTACCGAACCGATTAACCGGCGAACCGAACGCTCGGTTTCCTTTATCGATGATAACCGATTGGTGCACAGTTTCTGGGAACCGAAAAAATTGAAATACCGAAGTACCGAACCGATCGGTTCGGGGGAACCGAACGCCCACCCCTAAACCCAGCCCCCACCGACCACCGGGCCCCATGCATCACCAACCCACACGGTTCAGTACTCCAGGAACGAGGCTAGCGCGTCCGACTGCCGAGGTGACGGCTCCATATCAAAACGGCCACGGCCGCTGCCGTTTCCGGATACAGGAAGGCGCCCGAGGATCTATACCCGCCTACAACTGCAACGGCGTATCGCCGTATCGGTGGGTCAGGCCGTGTCAGCGACCCGTCGTCCCAAACCCCACAGAGGCGTCCTCGCTTGAAGCTTGCCTCGTACGAGGGGGCGATTCACTCATGGCGGAAGCGGGAGCGGCCGCCGGAGGCGGTGGTGGAGGTGAGGCGATGGACGCCACCAGTTCCACGGCGGCGGCGGAGGCGACCCCCCTCTCCGATGGTAAGTAACCAAGAGACACGGCTTGCGCGTGGTTTTGTCATTGGGGTTTTTCTGTTTGTTCTCGACTCGAGTTAGCGGCTGCGGCGACGTGCTGTGCCTGTGCTGATTAGGGCGTGATCAGGGCCGGGGCTTGGCAATGCGCGCTGGATCCCCTCCGCCTCCTTCGCGTTAATGTGGGCGAATCGGCGCCGGCTGCCATAGGGTTTTTTTGAGCTTAATCGGGGCATATTGGTGTTTTCATAAGCTTCTAGAACACCCAGGTGCGTTGGTTTCGATCGCGTCTTTCGTCTGGGGTTTTTATACTCCCTCCGTTTTTATTTACTTCGTGTTCTGTTCTGGGTTTAGTCAAAGTCAAACTTTATTAATTTTGACCAAATATAAATAAAAACGGAGATAGTACAAGGTGTTGATAAAGCCATAAGACACGACACAATTATTAGCTGAAAAATACTAAAACCACACCACTAAATGCTCCAAGCCAGCCGCCGAGAAGAAGCACAGGAAACACGCCGTTGCGTCCAAGGGACCCACACTCATCAAAGACGCCCTAAAAAAGGTCACAACATGAAGCGCTCCCGCGTCAGCCCGGGGCGGGCATAGGTTTTCATCCTGAGTGTCAGAACTCAGAAGGTAGGGAAAGGGTCAAAGCTCCGGCGTCCCAAGAGTAATGCAACACCGAAAAGGTATCGCCGCCACCGGAGTAAAGCACCCGGACAGGGACCCCACCACAGTGGACTGGGGACTCCAGATCTAGATTAGGGCTTGGCCGCCACCGACGACGGCAACCTAGCCAGGGCCACCCGCCATAGCACACCTCGCCACCCACATAGTTCGGCCGCGTCCATTTCGGTGTTTTGTGGTCTTGGGAGTTTTTTTGGAAGGTTTTGGGAGTTAAGCTACCCGAAATAGAACTCGGGCACTTTTTTGTTGGGTCTTCCCCTTCACGAGTTATTGATTGTTTCTATTATTATGGTGGATTGCATTGCCATTGACAACTCTTGTTAAATTGTTGTTGGATTTTGGCCTTTTTTTTATCCTAAAAAGATCTGTTGTTGGATTTGCAGATAACATGAACCCTCTGAAGAGGTCGTGGGAGCCATCTGCTCAAGAAGATGAACCGGACAGGCAGAAACGGCATAAGACAGAGTGCCAAGACTTCACTCCCAGAAGGTACTTTTTTCCTATTGTTTCCACGATCACTATCCTTGTATAATCTGAAAGGCAAGAGCGTTGTTCTCTGACGGTGCTTCGTGATACTAAAATCGGTCAGGTACCAGCTCGATGTCCACGAGGTTGCCAAGACGCGAAACACGATCGCGATGCTCGACACGGGAACTGGGAAGACGATGATTGCTGTGATGCTCATGAAAGAGTTTGGGAGGGAGATCGACAAATCCAAGAACGGTTGGAAGATCACCATCTTCCTTGCACCAAAAGTTCAGCTTCTAGAACATGTTGTATAGCAGCATGTAAACTGGTACTTGCACATTCACTTAAGTTTGTTCTGACTTTTTTTCCATAGCAATTCAAGGTGATTAAAACCCACACAGATTTTGGGGTGGAACTCTATTGTGGTGCGAATGGGGTTGATCAATGGACGGCTAATAGATGGAAAGAACAATTATCGAAATATCAGGCAAGTGCTGATCCAGGCTCGTTAGTTCCTGCGAACTTTCATCTGGGCTAATAATATACATCTGATTCTACCGCTTTATTGATTGGACGGTATTTCAAATTTTGATAAAAAAACCATACTTTGTTTCATTTGTACGTAGATTCTTTAGTCACTTACTTTGGAGCGCCATTGAAAAATTGCAGGTCATGGTTATGATACCAGGTGTCTTGCTTAACGCTTTACGCAAAGCTTTCTTGAGCTTGGACATGGTTAATCTTATGATATTTGATGAGTGCCATAATGCAACTGGCAATCACCCTTATTCGATGATAATGAAGGTACTGTGAAACACCAGGTCACCTTTTTTTATACCACTTTTTTTTTTGTATAATCCTTCTAATTGTCGTGTTCGCCATCTCCGTGTGCTGAGCAGGAGTTCTATCACAACTCTGAACACAGGCCGAAGGTGTTTGGTATGACGGCATCACCTGTTATAAAAAAAGGCAAGCATTCACAAATATATAGAGAACTCTTTCCTTTTTCTACATGGCATACAACACTACATACTCTGTATTGTTTCTCTACTTACATGTCAGATATAAATTAAATAAAGTGATGGACCTCCTGTCAGACACATAATTCAAGTTAAACCAATTATTTCTAAAAATAAATACGGTGACATGGATGAACTTGATTGAAAGCTATGACGAGTGGTGACAGGAGAGCTCCCAGTATCAAGATGGCTCACACAACTATAGATTGGACACTTCACTGTTTCATTCTTATTAACAATAGCATATAGGTCATGAGCTAAATTACTAAGCATGACCTGTGACGGCCAAGTGAATAAAATGTGAAACCAGAGAAGTAACACTTGAAGGGCATAATCTTCAGTTGTTCTTCTGCCATGGACTGCCAATATTTGTGAAGTCCCTTGCTTCGTACTCCCTTCGTTCCAAATTAATTGACTTTCATTTGTCCACGTGTGGATGTACCTAGACATGTTACATGTATAGATACATCCATATTTGGACAAATGGAAGCCATTTAATTTGGAACGGAGGGAGTAGTTTCTACCATAGATTTGATTTGCTCTCTACACCCATAAATCTTGTCTAATGATTTTTATTTTCTTTGTCATAGGTGTCTCTTCTGATTTGGATTGTGAATTTCAGTTCTCTGAACTGGAAAAGCTTCTAAACGCTAAGGTAAATCCTATTTTTCTGGTTGCACATGTTCCGTAAAATTATGCAGGATATTCTAGTTGTGATCACTGCAACACTCTGTTTTCGTATATTAAACTGCAAACGGATAGCAATATACAGATGTGTCTCCAGACTGGTTTTGAACATATCTCTTTATGATTTGCTCCTACAGATCTTCACTGTGGCCGATAGAGAAGAGATGGAGCTTTGTGCCCCTCCTCCAGAATATTTGAACAAATACTATGACCAGAAAACCGTTTCTTTCAGTGATTTGAGTGAAGAGTTGAAACTTTTGCATTCCAAGGTTTCACATCTTAATTTCCCTGCTCTACTCTTCAAGCATGTTAGAAAAGTTCTGTGGCTCAAAATTTTATGTCTAAGGACAGTTCATTTTTACGGTGCAGTACGACGCATTTATAACAGCTTTGCAGAATAAACCAAACTACCAGAATAAAGAAGCCGATGAAATAGTAAATGAATCACGGAGGTGCCTATCTAATTATTCAGCAAAAATCTTGTATTGCCTCGACGATGTTGGTCTTCTTTGTGCTAGCGAGGTATCTCTTAGACCTATTAGTTCTAATTTCTCATGTACAATACCTTTGTTGCAATTTTCATCTTATTGTATCAACATTTGACCTTAGAACTTCATGGTATAGTTAACTAATTTCTCTTGTAGGCCACCAAAATCTGCAGAGGTTGGCTGAAAGTGTCTGATGCCACAAATATTCAAAATGATTCAAATAGCTCATTCCTGCATGCAGAAATCTCAGCCCTTAATCTGAAGTTCTTCCAGGATGTGTCAAGTGTGTTAGACCTAGCTACTAGCTCTCACCCAGGTCTCACCCTTTCTAAACAGATGAGCTTCACACACACTTTCCTCTCTTTCTCTTGGTATGTTAGTGTCTCACACACTCACACAAGAGATGCAACTATAATTATTCTTCTCAATGCAGGATACATCCTTATATAGGATTTCTAGGTCAGATACTGTTCACTGAACGGTAGATTGGTTACATGAACTCCAGTTTGTAACAGCTGGAAACTATTACAAAACTGCTCCTTTACAGAGCTATTCAAAACTGACTTGGACACAAATACTTCGAATTCTCACTTCTACCAGGACTCCTACATACCATGGATACTTCAAGACTAAGCTAGCTCCATCTAACAACCAACCGGATTGAGCAAGCTAAGTCTTAAAGTATCCAGGGTATGTAGGAGTTCTAGTAAAAATAAGAGTCTTAAGTCTTTGTGTTCAAGTTAGCTTTGAATAGCTCCGTAAACGAGTAGTTATGTAATAGTTTCCAGCTGTTACGAGTTGGAGTTACTATAACCGAACAATACCTGTCCTAGAAAGCCTACATAAGCATGTACTCCCTCCGTTTTTAAATATAAGATGTTTTAGGCTTTGTCCACATTCACATGTATACAAATGTATCTAGACATGTTTTAGTGTGTAAGTTCACTCATTTTAGTATGTATCTAGACAACATGTGAAACACCTAAAACATCTTACATTTAAGAACGGAGGGAGTATCCGCTTATACTGCATTGAGAAAAATAAATATAGCTTCATCTAACATCCAACCAGATTCTCTTCAATGCACCACAATTATGGATATAATATAAATGTTGGAAATTTTTCATCATCCTATCCATAGTTGTGTTGTATCCAAGAAAATCAAGTTGGGTGTTAGATGAAGCTATATTTATTCTTCTCGATGCAGTAAACCTTGGATTTTGCAAAGGGAGTACATCCTTATATAGGCTTTCCAGGTCGGTATTGTTCACTCGGTTACAATAACTCCAGCTTGTAACAGCTGAAAACTAATACACGACCGTGCCTTTACAGAGCTATTCAAAACTGACTTAAACACAAAGACTTAGAACTCTCACTTTTAATAGGGCTCCTATATACCCTGCATACTTCTGGACTAAGTATACTCTTAGATACACTACAATTATGGATATTATGTCAAGATTACTGCTAACATTCTCCCCTTTATCTTGTCATGTCAATTATATCCACTAATCTATATCATCTAGACCATGTTATTCATCTTATGACATCCCTGCACCACTTCACGTCTAGCTAAGGAATCACAACGTGCTTGTCTGCCTTGCACTAACTCCATATAAGATGGCATCACACCACGATGTCGGTCACACACCACTCTTCAACTGACATCACAACGCTCTCATTTGGCTCCACACCAACCTTTCGGTTGACCATGGCTTCTTCGTCTCTCAAGAAAAGTACATCCAGGTTCTCCTTGCTCGTGCCGCTCTTGATCATGAGCGCACGGTTGTGACTCCTATGGATCTCAACGTTCAGCTTCGTGCTTCTGATGGTGATTCCCTTATTGATCCCACGCGCTATCGCTACCTGGTAGGGAGCCTTGTCTATCTAGATGTCACTCGTCCAGATATATCTTATCATGTCCACATTCTGAGTTAGTTAGTTTTTGCTCCCACCTCTGTCCACTATATCTTCGTGGCACGATCTCTCACCGTCTTTTCTTTCCCCGCTCCAGCTCCCTCCAGCTCCAGGCCTACTCTGATGCTATGTGGGTTAGTTATCCTTCGAATAGCCGCTCGCTTTCTGCTTAATGTGTTTTCCTGGTGGTTCTCTCATTGCCTGGAAGACAAAGAAACAGACTGCATTTCCCCGCTCGAGTGCAGAGGCTGAGTTGCGAGCGATGGCTCTGTTGACGGCTGAAGGAGGATTTTGGTGTTTCTTCCGCTACATCGACTACCCTATTGTCAGACAGTACATGTGCTATCAGCATTGCGCGTGACCGGTGAAGCATGAGCTCACCAAGCACATCGGTGTAGATGCCTCTTTTGTGCGTGTTGATGTGCAGGATCAGATTCTCGCTCTTCAGTATGTACCTTCTACCTTCTGAGTTACAGTTGGCAGATTTCTTCACGAAGGCCCAAACAAGAGTGCAGCATGGGTTTTTTCTCTCCAAACTCAGTGTTGTTGACCCACCATGAGTTTGAGGAGGGGTGTTAGAGATGTATAGTCCTCTTTTCTGTATATCCCCATTGTATAAGGGGTTTCCTGCACTTTGCCACATACCAGTTGCTCATTCTCCAACATTGTTCAAGTAGTTTTCAATATCTTTGTAAACGAGGAGTTCTGTATGTTACAAGCTGAAGTTATTGTAACCTACCTATTGTTCAGTGAACAATACCCGACCAAGAAAGACTATATAAACATGTATCCCCATTGTAAGAAAACTAAGCTTGCACTACATTGAAAAGAATAAATATAGCTTCATCTAACAACCAAATGGATTTTCTAAGATACACCACAACTATGGATATAAGGTTGGCAATAGTTTGTCATTGTCTTATCCATGGTTGTGATGTATCTAAGAGAATCTAGTTGACTCTTAGATGATGCTATATTTATTCTTCTCATTGCAGTAAAACTTGGTTTTCTCACCAAGGAGATACATCCTTATATAGGCTTCCTAGGTCGGTTATTGTTCACTCGGTTACAATTCCAGCTTGTACCGGCTGAAAGCTATTACAAACCGGCTTTACAGTGTTGAGTATCGTGATTAGTTAGGAAAGATAGGATAGCGTAGGATTTGATTCTACCTTGACTTATACTCCAAGCAGATCATGTACTCCTTTATATACGCCCACGAGGCTCAAGCAATACAACCAACGATTCCACCAATCCCTCTCTACCCTTCTACATGGTATCAGAGCGGCACGATCTGACCTAGCCGCCGCCGCCGCGCTTCCGCACCGCGCCGCCCCCAGGGAGGTCGATCACCATGATCTCCGCCGGGGGCCGCGCCGCCCGTACCTAGGGTTCGTCCGCCGATCGGTTGATCGGCTGCCCTAGCGTCTTTTTTTCCGATCTTTAGATCGGTTTTCTTTTCTCCGCCGGTCACTCGATCGGTGTTTTCTTTTTTGGTTTTGCCGATCATCGATTGGATTGCGTCGCCCACCGCCTGTCGTCCTCGCGCCTCTACTCCGACAACGGCATCGACCTGCACCGGCCCACTCCTCGACAGCCGGCTACCGCGGGCGACTCGCTGGTGCCGACTCCGCACCGGCCGGCTCCTTCCAGCCGGCTGCCGCGGCCGACTCGCCGGCGCCGACTCCGCACCGACCGGCTCATCTCCACCGACTCATCGCTCGCTCGCCTGCACGGTCTCCATCGCCGATTCGTCTTCGCCGTCATCGACCGGGACTTCATCGACAACTTCGCCATCGACTCCGATCTGCGCGTCGTCGTCGCCGCCATGGCGCGTTCCGCGCTGCGTCGGTCTGATCAACCGATCGCGCGCCTGCACCGCCAAGCACGTCCCCGAGCACGCGCCTACCACCGATCGAGCTACAGGATGCCGCCGCGTCGCCCCTTCGGGCCGTCGCGCCGCCGCCATTGGTCCATGTTGCCGGTAGCCAACGCGCCTTCCCAGGCGTGTATGCCGCTGGCGACACCCGCCGTCGCCCCGACCCGTGCACTGCTGCTGCGTCGCCCCTTCGGGCTGTAGCGCCGCGGCACGCGGTCCTCTTCGCCGTCCCTGCGCGTCGACTTCTACGTGGTATGCGCCGCGCCGACTTCCTCGGCGTGGGAACGCCACCGTCCGCGCATGGTCTTCGTCAAGCCGCCGGGTTCTTCCTCGCCTACTCGAGTAACGCCGCCGCCATCTACAGGTAACCTGCATGGCCACCTTAGGCCGTCGCAGGTCCCGCCGACCACCCCTTGTCCAGGCGTCCAGCATGGCCACCCCCGGCCGCCGCTGCCTTCGCCGCCTTCTACATCTTCGTCCAGCACGACCACGTCGCCAGCATCATCATCCTCGTCCCCGACTACGTCTACTCCGACAACCGCGGACGACATCGGCACCTTCTACCCCATGCTGATTGGCGCCACAATCGTCGTCGAGTCCTCCTCTGCTGGCCCCTCCGACGCTGGCGTATGGTTCACGGTGGTCCCTACCCCCGCATGCACGGTACTGGCAACACCGATGCGTGCCTTCGTCCCCGACGTGTCCCCGGGTCTGGCAAGCCCGGGTCGGCGCCTCGTCTACATCGGCCTCGACAACGTTTTCGGCATCGACTTCCTCCTCTACGACTGCCTCGACCACGTCACCGATTTCTTCTATGCGTACTCGGTTCTGGCAAAACCGGAGTATGCCTTCGTCCCCGACGTGCGCCTTGTTCCGGCAAAACAATGGCCGCACCTCGTCCTCGACGGCTCGTACTGTGTCGTCTCCGGCATCGGCATCCTCGACGTTGCCTCGACGCGTCCCCGTCACTCTCCTCGCATACTATGCGCAAGCGGCTGCGTCTACCTCGACACCGGCAACCCCGACCACGACATCGACCACGGCAACCTCTCGCACGGCTACCACGACCAAGGCTGCACTGCCTAACGCTCTCGGCTCCCTCGACATCGGCAACAAGGGCTACCACCTCGCTTAAGCTCCTCATCAGCTTCCTCTACAGTCCAGGCTCTGCGCCGCCCGTACCTAGGGTTCGTCCGCCGGTCCGGTTGATCGGCTGCCCTAGAGTCTTTTTTCCCGATCCTTTGATCCGGGTTTTCTCTCTCTCGCCGATCGTTTTGATCGGTTTGCGTCTTCCGATCTAAGATCGGTTTGCGTCGCCCGCCGCCGCCGTTGATCCTGGTGCGCCTCTACTCCGACATGGCGGCCTCTCGGGCTACGCTGCGGCCCTCGCGGCCGCCGTCCGCGTGTGCTCTTCACCGACTAGGCGGCCTCACGCGCCGCGACGGCCCGAAACGGCCGCCCTCCGCGCGTCTGCCCGCCGTCGTTTTGCGCCGGCTGTCGTCGTCTACCTCTGAACGGGACACCTCCATCAGCACCCCGCCTCCACCATGGCGGCCCGACACGGCCGTCCTCCGCGTGTCTGCCGCTCGGGCGCTTCCGCCGTGCGCCTGGCTTCCTCACGCCGGTGCTGCGTAGGCCGCCTGGGCGCCGAGGCTACGTTGGCCGCTCGGCCTCTTCGCCGCCCCGCCTCCCGCCGAGCGGCGCCTCCTCCACCTCGCAAGCGATCGGATTGATCACCCGCTCGCCCGTGATCCACTCCATCCGCGCCGCGCGGTCGACCCGTACAGTCGTCTGCGTGCGCCTTCGCAGGTTCCCGTGAAGATCGTCCTCGAGTTCAGCGCGCCTACCACCGATCAAGCATCGGGCTGCCGCTGCGTCGCCCCTTCGGGCTGCAGCGCCGCCGCCCTGTGGTTCTCCCCGCGGCTGCACCGAACCGCACGTCGCCGCTGCGTTGCCCCTTCGGGCCGTAGCGCCGCGGCCCGCGGTCCACACCGCCGCCCTGAGGCCGTCCCCGCGGTTGCACCGTCCCGCACGTCGCCGCTGCGTCGCCCCTTCGGGCCGTAGCGCCGCGGCACGCGGTCCACGCCACCGCCCCGAAGTCGTCCCCGCCGTCGCCCTGACACGCGCGTCGCCGCTGCGTTGCCCGTCCGAGCCGTAGCGCTGCGGCACGCGGTCCGCTTCGCCGTCCACGCACGTTGACGTCTCCGTGGTATGCGCCGCGCCGCCTTCCGAGGCGCGGGAACGCCACCGTCCGTGTTTGGTCTTCGTCATGATGTTGGGCTCTTCTTCGCCTACTTCGAGCACCGTCGCCGCGCCTCTACACGCGACCACCGTGGCCTTTTGCAGGCTATCGCCGCCGTCGTCGCGCTTCTACATGCGACCGTCGTGGCCCTTTACGGGCTACCGTCATCGTCGCCAACCACAACTTCGTCTTCGTCCAGTACCAGCTCATCGCCAGCGTCACCGTCATCTTCCCCGACCACTTCATCTACTCCGACAACCGCGGGCGACATCGGCACCTTCTACCCCACGCCGTTTGGCGCCGCAACCGTCGTCGAGTCCTCCTCTGCTGGCCCCTTCGACATGTCGTACAGCTTGTACTGGTCCCCGTCTACGCATGCCCGGTGCTGGCAACACCGACGCGTGCCTTCATCCACGACGTGTCCCGGGCTTGGCAAACCTGGAGCGGCGCCTCGTCAACACCGACTGACCTTCTGTCTACGCATGCTCGGTGCTGGCAACACCGATCCGTGCCTTCGTCCACGATGTGTCCCCGGGATTGGCAAACCCGGCGCGACGCCTCGTCCACGTCATCTTCCACTCGGCGCACCACTGCGCCCTGACTACCTGGCGCTACCTTGCGCCCGCGGCTCCTGACGGCTCCCTCTACACCGCAACCCCGACTCGACATCGACCACGGCGCCCCACGCACGGCTACTTCGACTACGGCTACACCACCCTACGCTCTCGCCTACATCGACATCGGCACAAAGGGCTACCGCCTTGCTTGAGAACCTCGTCAGTTTTTGCTCCAGCCACAACTTCCGCGACGCATCGACCGTTACGACTGTGGTGGGGATGTCCGTCGGCTCCACCTTCGGATTCTTCTCCAGTCTCACCGTCTGCGTCGCTACCGCTGTGACTGCGGGGGGATGTTGAGTATCGTGATTAGTTAGGAAAGATAGGATAGCGTAGGATTTGATTCTACCTTGACTTGTACTCCAAGCAGATCATGTACTCCTTTATATACGCCCACGAGGCTCAAGCAATACAACCAACGATTCCACCAATCCCTCTCTACCCTTCTACATACAGATCTATTCAAAACTGGATTGAACACAAAGACTTAAGACTCTTAATTTTTTATAATAGGACTCCTGTATACCCTGGATACTTCGAGATTAAGCTAACTTCATCTAACAGACAACTGGATTCTCTTAGATACGCCACCACTATGGATATGACGATGACAAAATTACTGCTAACTTTCTCCCCTTAATCCTGTCATGTCAATTATATCCACTAATCGAGATCACCTGGACCATGTTCCTCATCTTATGACTACCTTGCACATTTCTTTGATGAATTCTCATTTCAGGCAGCGATGTGCTTCTAAATTCTGAGAGTGGATGTGTGGAAGCAAGAAATATGGGTTATATTTCACCAAAGCTTTATGAACTCATCCAAATCTTTAACTCTTTCAGGTAGAATGCTATTATAACCTGTCATGACATAATTCTTCTTCTTTACACTTACAAGATATTCTTATGTTCCTAACAGTAACTATGACCATGTCCGATGCCTCGTTTTTGTGGACCAAAAGATCACTGCTAGAGTCATTGAACGTACAATGAAGAAAATTGGATAACTCTCGCATCTTACAGTTTCTTTTCTTACTGGAGGGGGTTCTTCAGTGGATTCTCTGACCCCTAAAATGCAAAAGGACACACTGGATTCGTTTCGCTCTGGAAAGGTTATTAAAATCTGTCAACATTTGGAGAAAGAGAAACTTAGCCTCGTGTTCTAACACTTTATTGTCTTCCCATCATTAACTAAAATTTTAGGTGAACATACTATTTACTACAGACGTTGCGGAAGAGGGTATCGATGTCCCAGCCTGTTCATGTGTAATAAAATTTGATTTGCCGAAGACAACACGTAGTTTTGTGCAGTCACGTGGACGAGCACGCCAGAAGGCTTCTCGGTACATACTAATGATTGAGCGGTAAATTCTTCACTTGGTCATCCATTGTAAACTTTTTGTGCTTGTGGTGATAAAATGGTTGCGGAAAGGAACGGTAAAAGGAGAAGACAAGAAGCCATAATTTTGATGCTTTTTACAGGGGAAATGCGAAACAAAATAAGTTGGTATCTGCCATTCTAAGAAGCAAGACCTCCATGGATGAGAATGCTTTGAACAGAGATTCCGAGGATCTACTCCCTGGTTTCTTCCCCGTTGAAGAAAAAATGAATACCTTGTAGGCACAACAGGTGCAAAAGTAACTACCGATTCTAGCATTGGTGCCATCGTTCAATACTGTAACAAGCTTCCAAAGTACAAGTATGGTGATCACATTTCAATTTTTTTGTCCACACATATAGCAAATGGTATAGCAGATTTATTGGTATAGCCGATCTAGCATTGCTATACCAGTTTGTTTTTATTCTTGTGTGGAGGGCCTTAGTTTCATGTTCTTACATTTGCACTCATGTCACAGGTACTACAGTACAAGACCTTCGTTTGAGTCCATCGATCACGGTGATGGTTTTGTGTGTATATTAACACTACCATCTAGTGATGTGTTGCCACCTTTGCGGGGTCCAAAAGCAAGAAGCAAGCTGAAGGCAAAACAACTCGTTTGTCTTGATGCTTGTATGAAGCTCCATCTACTGGGAGTACTTGATGACTTCCTTTGTCCAGCTGTTGAAAAGCCACTGCCAGGAATCTCGATAAAAACAACCGCTCACTCATCTAGTGATGGTGTTGGTACATGATTGCTAAGCTCTGAAAACATGTCATATATAGTAGAGCTGATTTTCGCAATATTGTTTCCTAAGGTAATACTGGTAAATAAGTAACCGAAATTTCTGATGAATATCTTTTATTACCTTCTGGAAGGTACAACCAAACGAAAGGAGCTGCATGGTACAACTGGAGTACGTGCCTTGTCTGGTACCTGGGTATTCGAGAAAAATGTTGTTAAGCTTCAAGGCTATAAGTTGAATTTTTCTTGTGATCAAGTTGGTCAGATATACTCTGATTTTGTTCTGTTAATGAACACAACTATAGCAAATGAAGCTGCTAATTTGGATGTTGATCTATATCTTCATGACAAGATGGTAAAAGCTTCAGTCTCTCCTTGCAGCCTTCTCGAGTTGGATGTTCAACAGGTCTGCTCAAGTTTGTGTTTTCTTCTTGCTACGTTTGTTTCTCCTTCTTTGCTTTTGTTTAATATGAAAGATTTCTTCTGTTTTTCTTTGTTAGATGGAGCAAGCAAAGCTATTTCAAGCACTTATGTTCAATGGTTTGTTCGGAAGGTTGTTCACTGGATCAAAATCGTCCGACGTGCCGAGGGAGTTTATTTTCAATAAAAGTGATGCATTTATCTGGAATAATGCAAACATGTATCTGATTTTACCTATTAATCCTACTGTGGACTCTCATGGCATTTCTTGCATTAACTGGAGAGTCATCGACGAAGCCGTTACGTCTGTCAAACTTTTGAGAAAGATCTATTCTGAAGACAAAATGAACATAACAGGAAGGCTTGATTTCGACCAAAACGATAGAGATCTAATTCATTTAGCTAACACGTCATGTAAGGCTCATGACCTTAGAAATGTGGTAGTGCTGGCTGTTCACACAGGGAGGATATATACTTCTCTTCGTGTTGCTGATTTATCTGCCAATAGCACATTCGATGGTGTATCGGATAAGAAAGAAACAATGTTCAACACCTTTACAGAATACTTTGAAAAAACGTATGTTTGTTGTGCGTACAGTTATGTTCTTTCTCAAGCATAGATATGTTCAACTCAGTTTCGATTAATGTATTTCATGTGCAGGTATGGCATTGTTCTTCGTCATCCATCACAGCCATTACTAGTGCTGAAACCCAGTCATCGACCTCACAACCTTCTTTCCTCAAAGTTCAGAGATGAAGGTACTTGTCTTTCCCTCTGTCGTCAGTTCCAATTTCAAGCACTTCGTATGTCAAACATGATTGAAAATAAGCTCATTTAGACAGGTGCATTCGTTATATAGCGTATCCTTTGTTCTTCATGTTTGTTTGTTGATTTTTCTAGGAGCCTGTTCCAATTATTCGTATTTGCTTGTTGCTTTTATAGGTAACCATTCGAAGATAAATGGTGGTACATCACATGAAAATAATACGGACAGTTGTGTTCACATGCCCCCAGAGTTGCTAATTCTCCTTAATCTATCTGAGGAAATTTTGGGAGCATTTTATTTGTTCCCCTCTTTGATGCATCGTATAGAGACATTAATGCTAGCCAGTCAACTAAGAAGTGAAATTTCATATGACGGTTCAAATATATCAAGCTTTCTGGTAAGAAATCGACATTGGTCAATTATATGCATATACATTTGTTATTTTCTTGAAATGGACGTAATCAATTTGCACATTCTCTTTAGATTCTAGAAGCTATTACAACACTTCGATGCTCTGAAGACTTCTCCATGGAGCGTCTAGAATTATTGGGAGATTCTGTGCTGAAGTATGCCGTGAGTTGTCACCTTCTCCTGAAATTTCCTGATAAGGACGAGGGGCAGTTATCATCCAGTAGGGCTGATATAATATCTAATGCTGCACTTTATGGGCTTGGAATTGAACACAAAATACAGGTAAATTGTGTCTCATCCTGGGAAATCTATACGAATGTTGCATTTTCAATTGATCTTTAACACTATCACAGACTAATCCCATAACTCGTGGCATCCATGTGACTCATAGGGTTACATACGTGATGCTGCATTTAATCCTCGGCGATGGCTTGCACCGGGACAGCTCTCGATTCACCCTGTTCCTTGTAATTGCCCAGTAGATTCTGAGGTCGTAACTCTGGATGTTCATGTTGTTGATAAGAAACCTATTGTTACAATTTGCCGGGCCTGTGATAAGGGACACAGATGGATGTGTTCCAAAACAATTTCTGATTGTGTTGAAGCAGTAATAGGTGCATATTATGTAGGAGGTGGCTTAAGAGCAGCTCTGGCTGTTCTCAAATGGCTCGTGTTGATACCGAAATCGAGGAAGAATTGATTATTCAGGCCATCTTTAGGGCACCCGTGAAGACTTATCTTCCGAAAATTGGTGTAATTGAAATGCTTGAAGCAAAACTAGGCTATGCATTTTCGGTGAAAGGTCTTCTGCTAGAAGCTCTTACCCACCCATCACAGCAGCAATCAGCAGAAAGATACTCCTACCAGGTATAGGTTAATTTTATCCTAGAACTTCATTTGTTAGCCATACTGGTGTCTTTTAATCTTCATTATGCAATTTCTCTACCACAAAACACTCAACATTCTTTGTTTCAGAGGATGGAGTTCCTTGGCGATGCTGTCTTGGATATTCTCTTAACACGGCATCTTTTCAATAGTCATAAAGATACCGATGAGGGGGAGTTGACAGATTTACGGTCTGCGTCAGTAAACAATGAGAATTTTGCACAAGTTGCAGTAAAGCATAAGCTCTATCAGTTTCTCCAGCATTCTTGTGGAATATTAGCAGACCAAATTACTGAATATGCGAATAGTTTGGAAAATTCTTTCATGGACAAAATCAAACTTTCATCAGATGCAGCATTAAGTGGGCCTAAAGTATGTTTCTCTTCCTTTTCCTTTGACTTGTGTGAATTACTCAAGGTGGCCTAGATAGATTATCAGTCACACTTTTAACTTATTGGTATTACATTGTTATTCAATTTTGTTTCATTTCCTAGAATCGCCATGCACCAGTATACTTGATCACCTTTTTAATTGTCTTTTTTTTTCGTGCAGGTTCTAGGTGATATCGTAGAAAGTATCGCGGGCGCAATTCTTATAGATGCCAAACTTGATTTGGATGTAGTTTGGGGTGTTTTCAAACCTCTTCTTTCACCTATTGTCACGCCTGCGAACCTGGAGTTACCTCCTTTCAGAGAGCTTCTCGAATGGTGCGGCAAGAATGGGTACTTTCTAGAAACTAACTACTGTGCAGATGGAGAGAAAATAGTGGCTACTCTGGATGTCCAACTGAAGGAGAAGCTTATTGTCAGGCGAAGCTGTGGCAAGAGCAAAAGAGATGCTAAAGCACATGCAGCTTCCATGTTACTCAAGACCTTGAGGTATTTTTTTTCCCTTTCTTACGCTTCGCTATTTTCGCGTCGGTTTGTTATGGTGGTTGTTTAAGTTCCAGCAGCTCAACCCCTCGGTGCTCAATTTTCTTCTGCAGGAAGGAGGACTTGTAATCCCCAAGACTGCAAGCGGGACGCAACAATTACAGAGGCAAGGTGGTGCTGCAGCTCGTTGTAACAACCTGTTTGATCCAATGGATATACAGCCTCCAACACCAACCAGCGTAAAAAAATCAGATGGTTCAGAGGTAGATAAACCAGGTAGGTTTCCGATTCGTTTTGTTTGTTCTCCCAATTACGAGCTCTTCCTTCATGTCCGGACCTCGCATATGGACATCAACCGTATTGACTCAGGAGAACTATGTGTATACCTACGCAGTGCACATGCTGGTGAAAACGAGTAAAGGGGGGCCTCGTGCAGCACTGCATGAGCTCTGCAAAAGATTACAATGGCCAGTGCCTTGTTTTGATGTGAAAGTAGAGCCAAGGTACTCTTGCCTCGTTCTGATCTCTGGCTGTGATGACTGATGATTGTCCTTCCGGGTAACTTTCGTCAAACTGTGAACTAACCAGCTTATCTTTTTTTTCCTTTTCCACAATAGCTGTGCAAAAGCTGCGCCTCAAGGGTTCTTCTTCGC
Source organism: Poa pratensis (assembly GCA_947311845.1). Taxonomy (NCBI): domain Eukaryota; kingdom Viridiplantae; phylum Streptophyta; class Magnoliopsida; order Poales; family Poaceae; genus Poa; species Poa pratensis. The sequence goes on from CAMZMU010000077.1 coordinate 15,456,585, forward strand.
TTCAACGGTAACGCTGAACATACCAAATAGCGATGTGATCAGCCTCAAAGGAGAGAGATTCGCGGATAAGAAGAGCACTATGGATTCCGCTGCACTGCTCATGCTCCACGAGCTTCAGCGGCGAGGTAAATTGCAAGTCCAGGAGGCATGACTGAAGCAGCCACCAGCCCAACACCACCGATTCATGGCTCGTGAAGACTACCAGGCTGTTAAGAATTTGTCAAGAATATTTTATGGAGGCTTCAGACTGCCTGAAGATTGACAACAACTTCGAGACAAATATCTGGGAATTTCTTCCACCTGAAAAAAGAAGTTAAACTGCAAATCTTGGAGAGGTCCGCCATCAGATCGAGGCTTCGAAGCAATGCAAGCTTATCACAAAGGCTGGGAAGCAAACGGTGACGCGCGCTATCTAGCCAAGAGTTCTGTTTCGTCGAGTTTTGGTCGTTGTCAGTGGCTGGCCAGCATATCTTCCGGGACGAAGTGACTGGGAAGCCTCCACAAAATCTACAGAGGTTAGGGCACATGTGCATTGACTGGAAACACAATGGCAATTAAACTTACCAAAAACAAATTGGGTGCACGTTGCCTCCACTCATGTGTCCATTTTATCATGGATCGGACTGCCATGATTTGGTGACAAAGCCGCAACTTCGCCAGAGAATTGCAATATTTATTCCATTTTAGTATAGAGTAAACTACATCAATTTTGGCATAACTATCTAAAGGCATACACATTTCAATTTGTTCATACAGCTATGCATGTTTTTCCTCGAAATATTAAAAAAGAAACAAGCATGCTTGGTATAACAATTCAATAAACTGAACAATGGTTCCCCACCAATGACTAATGGGACCTACATCAACTTTGGCATGGCTATCAAAAGGCATACACATTTCAATTTGCATTTCATACAGCTACACATGTTTACTCTCGAAAAAGAAAAGAAAAGAAAAGCACACATGTTTTCGCATAACAATACAAATAACTGTTCATAGCCGATGACCGATAGGACTCAGAAGGACAATGATTAACAGGTCGACCAACATATTAGTAGTTAGATGAATAAAGTACCAGAATGAAATTGAAATAAATGTATATAGTGCAAATTAATCAGTCATGAAGGTACAACAGTGCAAACTATACATGTTTTTTCAACAAGTAAACTTGAAATTTTTTAGAAGGAAAATAACTACTTCATAACTTACCATTCATAGATTTTTGAAAACTGAAGTACAAATTCAGTTTGTGCTGGGAGAAACAAAGGGTAATCTCATACACAAGATAAGAAAAATAAAACTGAAATCAAATTTGTTTTTGTCAAGCAGGAAGACAATAGGGCTATGAAATTTTAAGTTTTATCAAGCAGGAAATCTCATACAGAAAATTACAAATTTTCTTTTTTTTCTTCTGCTGACAACTGAGCTCCTTTAAGGAACCAACAAATGTATACTTTATTGAGACATTAGCCAAAATTACTGTGAAAGGAAAATTCAAGTGTGTGGCAGTACTTTAAACATCAGCTACTCCGATATAATTTATTTCACACCCTGGACTGATTGCAAACTCTGTTTCCTTGTTAAGAAAAGCCCAAAAATACTATCAGTGCGCTGTGGCTACACCGATTTGCTATCTTGGAGCGTCTGTGAGCAGCATTAAATTTCTTGATGAAAAAATATTGACCTATTATTGGCTTATTTCCACGTCCAAGAAATATCCTTAACTATAAAAATGGTGCAAAATCAATGTCAAACTTTAGATAATAGCAATGCAGATTTTTGCTGTGTAGGGTGTGCTGAATGCCGTGCCAATCAAACTTGAACATGTGCATGACACATCAGCCAAAACCAGGGTGGGTTTAGGCAAGGGGCTGCTATGCACCGGTTTTAACAATGGAGGGCTGCAAAGTGACCGGTTTTAGAGTTTAATGGACTTCATAACATATATTTTTATACCATATATTCTTTCATACAAGAGGACCAGGACTACACCTTTTGACAGTGACCACCAAATAGACAATATCAGTTACACTAACAAAATAAGGAAGCATCACAAGAAAAGGTCTTGCAAAAAGTTGGAATGCATTAACCAAAGATATGCAAGTATGCAATTAAGTTCATACAAATACAGGTGGGCTGCACTGTGAAGAAACATACCAACTACCAGCATCTTGTATCCAACTCATCAGAGCTGTCAAGGCATTGCAGCACACCTCTCTGTTATTGCAAATGGCATTATATCCTGCAGCCTGTAATCTCCATCAGCTTGGATGAATTAAAATTATTGCTGGATATGAGTTCAATAGAACAAAATAAGTAATATAATCTAGCCACTCAACGTTCGCGATTTTGATGATGGTTTGCTGGTAGTTGTTTGCTGGCCATTGCTAGCCCAAAGGGTCTAGCATTTGCATAGTTAGTCCTTTGGTTGGTTGCTCCCTTCTCCATGTCTTTCATTTTGTTTGTGTCTCGTGCGTGAAGCCTAGCGCTAGCACGTGTTCCTAAATGTAAGATGTTTTAGCTTTTTTCTAGATTCACATGTATCTACTTGTATCTAGACACGTTTTGGTGTATTTGTTCACTCATTCCAGATCGCATCTAGTCAACATGTGAAATAGCCAAATAGGTAAAACATCTTATATTTACGAACAGAGGGAATACTACATTAGACATTATGAGGCTTTCTTTCTCAAATGCACAGATGTGCCGATCCCCTGTGTATTATATGTAGTAGAGAAAACCAAGAGTTATAGGACATGCAATTAGTCAACGGAGATACTATTTTATAGCTTTGACAAGAATTAACTAAACTGAAAGTAAATATGTTTTCCTGTTTCTCTGGAGCCAATGCAATCAAAGGCACACTAGATAGAACTAAGAAACATGACTATTCTGGCCCGACGAAGATAGCTGGCCCTCAAAAGCAAGTTTTTATTCCGGTACCAAACGCCTACCCTAGCCGAGCAAGGCTATAACTGATTTTGCTGGGGAACCAAACACACCCTAAGACACTCCAGGTCATCGCAATCTATATCAATGCTTCACAAAAATATGGATAAGGTTTAGTAACTATATTTACTCTGCAATGGTATTTCAGAGACTGGAACATGCACTATCCATTTTCTTTTAAAAAATAAAACAAAAAATAAATTACAGAACATCAATTACGAACAGTCTGACAGTGGTTCATGTGATGTTCAAAAATCTCCCATTATATACCTAACTGGCCCAAGAATTCATCAAGAAAAATTAAGACACATCATAACAATTATGAAGATGTTCATGTGAAGTTCACACCAGTTCTGCATATCAAAAAACTCAGTATGCTAATCATCTCTAAATTGGTGGTCATGATACAATGCCATGAAGATGTTATAAAGAACAAATAAGGCCTATCAAACAATAGAATGCGCGACACATCGATTTCATCTTAGCTTAAACAATGAGAACTTAGCTTTCAACCACAGACTCGTCATCAATGCTGTCGCTTGTTTGGGAGTTTTCGGTGCCTGAAGGCACGAGTTTGTTCTCTTCACACTCAGAGACTGCATTGGAAAAATGGTTCTTCAGCACTGTGGAGATATCTGATTCTGAAGCGCCAGCCAGCTTAAACCTTTCGACAGAAGCATCGAGATTCTTCTTCCAATCACCAACACCAAGTTTGAATTCCACTTGAGAGCGCTCAAAAAGCATATTGCCCCAGAATAGGTGAATCTGTTGCCTCATTACTGCTGCCTGCTCAGCTGCCTCATCTGGTGTCAACTCCCCTTGACCATCAGCACTGTGCTGTTTTCTTCTTTTTTTCAATACCTCATCCTTCTCACTCGCACCAGGTGTTTTTAACTCTAACATTCTCTGTTCTTCCACTTTCTCCCACATCTCTGTTGCAGCCCTCATTTTCTCCTCAGCACTATCAAAAAGCTTAAATGTCTCTGAAGAATCCCAGGTAGTCAGGTCAACCTTGTCTGCCAATGCAAATGACCAATGAAGCTTTGCAGTCTCAAAGTGTTGCTGGCCTAAAGCAAGAAGCCCTTCATAGAAATCTTGCTTGATTTTCAGGGACTCCTCGTACTTGTGCCCTGCAAGAGCATACCTCTCTCGCACCCAATCATAAGCTGTGCGGAGCTGTGCAGACATGATTTCCTTTGGAGATGATTCATCAAGAGGGATGCGCTTCCTTGCTGCACACATATGCACATTACCCCAGTTAAATAATGCCAAGGCAGCGACCTCCTGGAATTTTGCTGCAGCCATCTCAAAAAGGGACTGGGCCTCCTCGCTGGTCACTGTTTCCTCAAGTGCTTCGGAACACAGCTCCATTCCCAGTTCATGAAGGTCCAGATGTGCATCAGCATCAATCCCAACCTGGTTTCGGAACAACTCTGCAAACTGAAGCAACCAATCATCAATCTCAGCTTCCTTGCACTCGGCATGGCCACAATCTTTCTTCCCTGTAAGAGTGGTCTGTTCAGCAACTCCGTTCTCCAGATCTGGCTTTGTCACCTCTGCATTAGTTAAATCTGCGGAAGTTTGTGAAGAGCTATCTTCACCGGTGATCAACAACTCCTCCTCCTCCTCCTCCAGCTTGAGCTCTTCTGTTGGCAGAGGAGGCTCCTGCTCTGGGCTTACTTCAACAATGTGGAGCCTCAACATAGGGAGCTTGTTATTGTTATCACCTTCAGTTACATCGGTGCCAGCACCACAAGCCTCGGCTAATCGGAGCTCTGCTGTGCAAGTGATGGTAACTAGATCCCCGTCGGCATCTTTATACTTCATCAACACCGCCTTGGATGACGGGAACCGCTGCAAGACAACTTCCCGGAGCGTCTGGAAGGTGCATTTTTCCGGCATCTGCCCAAGCCTAATGTCATGGCCGTACACCAGCTTGAGAGGCCTCCATCTGGTCACAACCTTCCTGTCAATGAGCGCTGTCCGCGTCACTGGTTGGGACGAGGGTACTGACAGTGCTGACACAGTCTTCTGGGAAACATCAGCGATTGAAGCCTTGGCGGAAGATGACGGGGAGTTGGAGAAAGGCACCAACTTGGGCGCTGGCGAGGGATTGAATTTAGACATCGCCGGATGCTGCGGAGGAGGAGGCGGCGATGGAGGTGATTGTTTCTTCGGGAAGGGGCGGGAGGGAGGGACGGGCCAAGGCCGGCTACAACGGCGGAGGCACCGAGGGCGGCGGGGGAGGGGCGGCTGGTGGGTTCGTGGGCGGAGGCCGGGGTGGAGGAGGAGGATGAGGAGATGCGGGAGCGGAGGCGGTGGGCGAGGTCGACGGCGTCGCGGTGGTCGGGGTCGAGGGCGAGGAGCGCGAGGGTGTCGGCGAGGGCTAGCTCGTAGCGGCCGAGCGCCTCGAGTGCGCGTGCGCGGCGGAGGAGGGCCCGCGGGAAGCGCGGCTCGGCCTGGAGCGCGAGGGAGCACTCCTCGGCGACGGCCTTGTGGTCGACGGGGCGGAGCTGGAGGAGGCAGGCGGCGCGGTTGCTGTGGAAGACGGCGCGGTCGGGGTGGCCGCGCGGGGCGAGGCGGAGCGCGAGCTCGTACTGCCGCAGCGCGCCGGGGTAGTCGCGCGACTGGAACAGGCGGTTGCCCTCCTCCTTGAGCTCGTGCGCGCGGCGCAGGAGCACGCCCGCGTCCACCTGGACCTGGTGCTGCGCCGCCCCGTCCGCTACGGGGGCGCGGACGGCGGAGCCTTCTGCTCGGCTGCGGCTGGAGGCGATTTGGCGGTGGTGGTGGCGGCGGCGGCGGCGGCGGAAGGGGAGGGCTTCTTCTTTCTGGCGCCGGACTTGCCCATGGGGATAAGTCGAGGAGACGACCCAGCAGCAGTGGTGGGAGTGAACCCTAAACAAGACGGAGGGGTCTAGACGGAGGGGCTCGTTTCCAATTAGAGGGACAAGGTGATTTGAAAAGCAGCAGCATTTGGGGCCTCTTTCGTTTATTAAAGGATTTTCAAAGGAATTTCATATGATTCTAATCCATATGATTTTTTTCTATGAGTCCGTTTGATTTAAATAAATGAATGCTCCAAAATTCCTATGGAATGTTTTCCTACACTATAATTTCATAGGAGTTCGAGTAAGAGGTTGGACCTTATGGAAAAATTCATATCACTATGACTTGTACCCAACTTCATAGGAAATTCCTGTGTTTTTCCTGTGATGGAAACAAATAACTAGTGTGTGTTTTCATTTCCCGTAGGATTACACATGTAATGACATTCTATTCCTGTGTTTTACCTATTCTTGTTGTTTTCAATTCCTGTGAACCAAAGAGGCCCTTGATGTGTGGCGGCCATAGGAGATTTCTAAATTTTAATCCTTCTCAAAACACGCTTTCGCTCTGCTTTATAAATAAAGCAAGCACCCACAATCATAGTACAAGTAACAAGTTCGAAAAGAGAAAGCAAAATTTGTAGGGGCAACAACACAAACACACCCAACATGGAAAGAGAAGGTATCGATACAACTCCACAAGGAGTACAACTCAGCGACTAGACGATGCAGAAAGTTGGTGTGCCACCATCAAGAGGTTCTCGATCATGTCGTCCAGGCGTTCCTTGTCCCGTTATCTACAGAGCGGGTGCCACTACTGCAAGAAGGACAAGAATTTAAACACAGAGTCAGAGCCACGCCTAAGAAAGACACGCTCCATAACCATATTATTTCATATAGTCCATAGCGTCTAGGTCATCGTGGCAAACACTAACCAGAAGAGGCGCCTCCTCTTACCGGTACGGTTTGCCTGCACTTGCAGGAACTCACCAAGGTCTCGAGGTTGCCACTCAGGCCCAAGCGCCTCAGACACTGAAAGTGCATGTGCCCTCATGTGTGGTTTTGGTAATTAATGACAATCTCTATGGACTAATGTTTGCATTGAGATATCTTTATAGATCTTGTCCATGGGAAAAGATTGGGATTCATGTGTTGGACTCTAGAAGAGTATATGAAGACCAAGGTTCTATCCAAAGGGTTATATGAAGAATGGCCATGTAGAGTTGAGTTTATTGCAAGCATGGCTTGGAAAAGAAGACTGGGTGAACATTCATGTTATCTCCAAGCCATCCTATACATAAAGAGAAGAAGATGAAGTGCAAGTGGATACATGAAGACGTGCTAAGCGAGGCTCTCCCATAATGGAGTATGGGGAGTATTTGGAGAAGTCTTCATCGAGCATGTGCTAGCAAGCACAATCAAGAAAGGTGTTCCATCTTGAAGAGATCAACAGCGTCATCATCTAGCTCAAGTGGAATGCGCAAGGCAAAGGTATGATCTTGATAGGGTTTCTATTTTACCGGTCTCATGGCGTTAGTGGGAGACCGGGTTATAGGATAGACGGCGTACTATCAAGAGAGGCTCTCAAGTGAGTAACTTGATCGCATCTTTGGGAGAGCTCAAACCTTTGCATACTTGGCATATCATTTTTCTTGGTTCTTATTTGGCTTTTTGACTTGTTGGGTTTTGGGTGCTTGTCGTGATCCTCATGACAAGCCCAAGTTTTTCGAAAACGGATTTCGTGTTGGAAATATTATCGGTTTATCCATGAGGAAAGTTCCACACCTTCCCATGTGTGTCAACTTAACTCTTTTTATGGTTATTAATATTTCCATACCTTCCACACCTTTCGTCATTATCTTTCCAACCTCGTTGGTCTCATCTCGTTTGGAGATTCCTTGCTTTTGTTATGACAGTTCTGTACTATGCATAATTCATGTCTGGCAGTAGTACCGTGAGTGCAGTGGTAGTACTGCTCCCGCTGGGAGCAATACTGCTACGGCACTCTAGGTGCTTCCCCGGGCGGTAGTACCGTGGAGGTACCACTGGTACTACCGCCGGTGGTACCGCCAGAGGTACCGCTAGACTCCTTTTTGCTTCTGTATCCCCCGGTACCCCCGGCGATAGCTGCCTCATTGTACCGTTGGGACTCTTCGAATTAGTTTGAAGGGTTCCAGCGGTAGTACCGGCAGATCCGCGGTAGTACCGCTGGTCTGGAGCGCAACGGTACCTCCCTGAGGTACCGCATCCGCTGGGTTCTGCGGTGCACTGGGTACCGCCCAGATACCAGCGGTGGTAGTACCGTTGTTCCAGAGGTAGTACCGCCGGGCACGAAAACTGCACATAACGGTCAGATTTTCGGGGAACCTATTTAAAGGGCTTTCTTCTCCAACGGTTCCCCATCTCTCGAGCACGGTTTTGACCTCCATTATTGACCTCTTGAAGCTTTGCTTTCTCTCTATTCCTCCATGATTATTGCCTCCAATTAGAGGGAAAAGAGAGAGGAGATCTAGATCTATTATTCCACCAATCCATCTCTCCTCTGAGTGAGGGGAACCCTTTAGATCTAGATCTTGGAGTTCCATTTGTTGAGTTTTTCTTTGTTCTTTCTCTCTTCTCCCCCCATAAGCATTAGTTGCTTTTGGTGATATTTGAGAGTGAAGGATTTGAGCACTTGTGCTCTTGCTATTGCATTGTGCATTGGTTTGTGCTCTCCACGAGGATTCGTGGAAGTTGAAAGTTTGTGAGCTTGTTACTCTTGGGTCATTGGACCCTAGACGCCATTGTGGTGATTGAGACCTTTTGTGGTCACTTGTAGCCATCCGGGAGCCCCCAATCCAGTTGTGGGTTGTGTCCCGGGTTGTTGTTGTAAAGGCTCCGGTTTCCACCTCGAAGGATTCCGTTAGTTGAAGGTGAACCAATCCTTTGTGGTGCAGTTCATCGGAGAAGAAGGTGAGACTTTTGTGGCATTGAGACCAACCTGTTGTGGTGGTCTCACACCTCTCCAACAAGACGTACTCCCCTAAAAAGGAGGAACTCGGGAATACATCTTCGTCTCCGTGTGCCTCGGTTATTCCTATACCCGAGCTCTTTACTTATGCACTTTACATTATGATAGCCTTCGTGCTTGAAGTATTCTATTGCTATCACCTTGTTGCTTGTCTTGCTTAGCATAAGTTGTTGGTGCACATAGGTGAGCCTAGTATATTTTGGTTGTTGGCTTGTTAATTTAAACACCTAGTTTTATTCTGTAATTATCAAGCCTAAACCAGAAAAGTTTTAACCGCCTATTCACCACCCCCCTCTAGGCGACATCCTTGTCCTTTCAGACACAAAGCTCCATATGAAGCGAGCTGCAGAACAAGAGAAGAGGATGTGAAGCCCCGTTTCAGGGACCTCACATAAAAGGGCATATGACATCACCTGGCCCATGCCGCTTAGCAACCTCCACGCCCAAAGGGAGGAGATCCCTCAGTAACTGCCACGTGAAGATTATGATCTTCAACGACATCGGAGCCTTCCATAACGGGGAGGTCCAAGAAAGAACGGAACCTCTAAATAGGGTCCGTTACATGGATCCTAGGGTGTAGCAACCCGAAGGGGAGAGAGACCACGAAGCACTATCTAGAGAATCTGAAAGTGACTAAACTATGGGCTTCCGCAGGGCCAAACGTACGGCGGAACCCAATATCCCAACTCAAATGTTGGGCCATATCGGCAACCAAGAGCATCGGGTCTGAGCAGATAGCAAAGAGTGCAGGGAATTCATGTCGTAGGGGTCGCCCGCCAAGCCATGTGTCCAGCCAGAATAAGGTACCTATTCCGTCACCTACAGAAAAGGTGGCCCCCAGCCAGATCTCATGTTTGATGGACTGAAGAAATCTCCAAAACTGGTATCCCTCCTTCCGCTCGCAGGCCATCAGAGGGCAACCTCGCGGGTATTTGGCGTTCACAAGCTAAAGCCATAAGCCCCCTATCGTCCCTAAGGATCCGTCATACCCATTTCAACATTAAAGCCTCATTCATGCGCCTTGATGCCAAAATAGCTATGCCCCCAAGCTCCTTGAGGGTACAAATAGGTGATCTAAATTTGAATCCTAAAGTTGATAATCAGCAAATTGAGTTCTAGGTGATTCTACGCAAAACATAGATAAACATAAATATCATGTTAGACAGACTCAGAAGCAATATGAGGAAGGAAAGAGAACAAGTTCGTAGAGAATCGCGGCAGAGACATTTTTGGCTCCTAGTTTTTGAAATTCGAACGCATTTTGAAATCTAAAAAAACTAAAATGAAAAAAGTCGGTACATTTTGATATTCTATGCACTCACAAAGTCAGAACATATTTCGTGTTGGGTTGATAAAAGACAATTTTTGGTGCTCCAAAATGCTTTTAACGAGACTTTTTGGTCTCACTTACACATGCCATAAAAAATGTTGGTTTTTCATGAAAGTTGGCATTTTCAAGATGTAGGCTCAAAAAAACAGAATATAACATCTTGAAATGTTGTTCCGGTGGTGGCAGGATCATATACTCCCATGTGCCAAAGTGGATTTCAGGAGAATGTCTTCAACTCAGGCGCCGACCCCATGTCCAACTTCCTCGTCAGCTTTGAAGGTGTGCACATCGACCTCGCCAAGCCATCACCTTCCCACTTTATCCACAACCATTGGTTCTTTCTTTCTTTGCAGACGATTCTTAGCGGACTTTCCGCCACTTTGCTCGTCTTGTTTGTCGAGGGAGAGTTATTTCTCTCCACTCTCTCGAAAATTATGTTTGGTTATCTTCTTTCCGTCGGTGAGTAATATATGTCTTCACGGGGTGTCGACCTTGTCGGGGACGAATTGCTTTGGACATGGAGCCATCTTAACATGGTATTTGCGAGTAGCTTCAGTGTCAGAACATCGTTCCTACAAACGACGCCACTTTTGTTGAAATTGAACACCGGGTGATTCGGAGGTGTCTCAAGTAATGTGGTCAAATAGCGATTAGGTGTGTGTACGTCATTCTTATGTCAGATGTCTCCTTAAAACAATGATGACTCATTGGAGCGGCTTAATTCTACTTTAGGAGAGTGTCAAAGGGTTTGAGGATCAACCCTATACTGAACGGGGCTTCTTAGAGGCAAAGTCAAAATCCCACTCAACGTCGGTTGTGAGTTGAACTAGACTTCTTGGATCTGATGGCGTGTTAACGGTAGAGTGTTTTATTACTTCCCAGAACAGAACCAGAAGATCTGCTTGTTGACCGTGACAACACATGTTCATTGAGAGACCCCAAGAGGAATGTATGATGTAGTGCAGCAGCAGTTTTCGCTTGAAATATGACCAAGGTTTATCGAACCAGGAGGACACAGAGGTTCTTCAGAAGGTTATCAGCGGCGCAACTGACGTGGAACCTGCACACAACACACGCAAACTACTTTGCCCCAACGAAACAGAGAGGTTGTCAATCTCTCCGGTTTGCTGAAAACAAAGGATTAAACGTATTGTGTGTAAAACAGTAATGAGTGCAGAAAGTAACAGAGAATAAATGATTGCAGTTGGTGGTTTTATCAGTATGAGGAAATGGACCGGGGTCCATAGTTCACTAGTGGTGTCTCTCCATAAAAGATAACTAACATGTTGGGTAAACAAATTACAGCTGGGCAATTGACAAATAATGAGCGCATGACAATGCAATATATGACAAGATGATTATTATGAGATTTAATTGGGCATTAAAACAAAGTACATATACTTGCTATCCAACGCATCTATGTCTAAATAATCCACCTTCCGGTTAGCATCCGCACCCCTTCCGGTATTGAGTTGCAAACAACAGATTATTGCATGAAGTAAAGTGTGTAATGTAAACAATGCAAATGACACGTAGACAATGCATCATTGTTTTATCCCTAGTGGCAACAACACATCCACAACCTTAGTCGTTTCTGTCATCTCGAGCCCAGATTACTGGAGGCATGAACCCACTATCTAACATAAATACTCCCTCTTGGAGTTACAAGCATCTACTTGGCCAAAACATCTACTAGCAACGGAGAGCATGCAAGATCATAAACAACATAAATAGATAGATTGATAAACAACTTGCTCATAGTATCAATATTCATCGGATCCCAGCAAACACAACATGTAGCATTACAATAAGATGATCTTGATCATGTTAGGCAGCTCACAAGATCTAAACACGGAGGTACAAGGTGGAGAGACAACCATCTAGCTACTGCTATGGACCTGTAGTCCAAGGATGAACTACTCACGCATCACTCCGGAGGTAGGCATGGCGGTATAGAGGCCTCCGGTGAGGATCTCCCCTCCGGCAGGGTGCCGGGAAGAGCTTCAGAACCCTCCTGGTCTAGGGTTGACGACGGCGGCGGCGACAGAACTTTTCATGGAATATGATCGGTGTTTTTAAGATTTTCGGGACATCGGGAATATATAGGCGAAAGGGCGGTGTCGGGAGGCAACCGAGGCGGCCATGCCAGGGGTGGGCGCCACCCTCTCCTAGGTCGCGCCCTAGGGTGGCGTGGCTGCCTCGTGGCCCCACCCCATCTCCCCTTCTGGCTTCTGGAGTCTTCCGATGAGATATTTGCACACGTTGATTTTCGTCCAATTCCAAGAATATTTTGCGACTAGCCTTTCTGAAGGAGAAAAACAGCAGAAAACAGGAACTGGCACTTCGGCATCTTGTTAATAGGTTAGTCTCAGAAAATGCATAAAAATGCTATGAAGTGTAAATAAAACATATAGCAATTGGTATAATAACAGCATGGAACATCAAAAATTATAGATACGTTTGAGACGTATCAGATCCAAAACTACGACTCTCCGAACGAGGCTTGAAGCTCTAACCCTCTCCCTTGTTGTATTGACTAAGGAGTGGATGAGCCCTCTGAAAGTGCATGTGCCTTCATGTGTGGTTTTGGTAATTAATGACAATCTCTATAGACAAATATTTGCATTGAGATATCTTTATAGATCTTGTCCATGATGAAGATTGGAGTTCATGCGTTGTACTCTGGAAGATTATATGATGACCAAGGTTCTATCCAAAGGTTTATATGAAGAATGGTCATCGAGAGTTGAGCTTATTGCAAGCATGGCTTCGAAAAGAAGATTGAGTGAATATTCATGTTTATCTCCAAGCCATCATATATATCAAGAGAAGAAGATAAAATGCAAGTGGATTCATGAAGACGGAGCTAAGCGAGGCTCTCCCATAATGGTGTATGGGGGAGTATTTGGAAAAGTCTTCACCAAGAAAAGCGCAATCAAGAAAGGTGGTTCACTTGAAGAGATCAAGATCGTCATCATCTAGCTCAAGTGGAATGCGCAAGGCAAAGTTATGATCTTGATAGAGTTTCTATTTTACCGGTCTCATGGTGTTGTGGGAGACCGGGTTATAGGATAGACGGCGTAGTATCAAGAGGGGCTCTTAAGTGAGTAACTTTATCGCTTCTTTATGGAGAGCTCAAACCTTTGCATACTTGGCATCATCATCTTTCTTGTTTCTTATTTGGCTTTTATCCATGTGAAAATTTAGAGCTTGTGTTCATCTCCACATCAAGCTCTAGTTCTTCGAAAACGGATTCCGTATGGAAAACTTGTTGTGTTTTCGGTGTTGGAGGTTTTACCTGTTTGTCTTTTTATAGAGAGGTTTTACCTTTATAAATTTGGCTTCCTTCTCACACGATGGACTATGATGTTTCTCTGCATAATCTTGAAGAGCTCTTCGTTTCGATTCCAACGAGCCCAAGATCATCGAAATCGGAGTCCGGATGAAAAAGATATTGCAGTTTTCGTATTGTTGTTTCTGTCAGTTTTCAGCAGACCGGATATTCCGGGTCAAATTCAGACCGGAATATCCGGCTCCCATGAAAATTGGGGAACTCATTTTTGCGTCGCATTCGGCGACTCTCTGGACTAGGCCGGGTATTTTGGCCGGAAATTTGCTCCAGGGCCGGAATATTCCGAGAGATCGGATATTCCGGTCATCACTTGGGCCGAAATATCCGGCCTCCGTGTTTCCAACGGCTAGTTTTTGGGAGGGGCTATAAATACCCCTCCCCTTCTTCAGCCTTGGTGCTGCACATTTTTTCCCTCTCTCTCCTCCATTGTTGACCTTGGAAAAGCTTGCCCCCTCTCAATTCCTCCCATGATTCTTGCATATCTTTGAGGGAAAAGTGAGAGGAGATCTAGATCTATAATTCCACCAATCCATCTCTCCTCTAATTGAGGGGAACCTAGTAGATCTTGATCTTGGAGTTCTTGGTGTTTCTCCTACTTTGTTCTTCCTCTCTTCTCCCCCCATAAGCATTAGTTGCTTTTGGTGGGATTTGAGAGTGAAGGATTTGATCACTTGTGCTCTTGCCATTGCTTTGTGCATCGGTTTGTGCTCTCCACGAGGATTCGTGGAAGTGAAAGTTTGTGAACTTGTTACTCTTGGGTCTTTGGAGCCTAGATGCCTTTGTGATGGTTGAGACCTCTTGTGGTCACTTCTAGCCGTTCGGGAGCCCCCAATCCAGTTGTGGGTTGTGCCTCGAATTGTTGTTGTAAAGGCTCCGGACTCCGCCTTGAAGGTTTCCGATAGTTGAAGGTGAACCAAACCTTTGTGGTGCGGTTCATCGGAGAAGAAGGTGAAGCCTTTGTGGCTGTTGACTCATTGTGTTGACTCACATCTCTCCAACGAGACGTACTCCCCTAAAAAGGAGGAACTCGGGAATACATCCCCGTCTCCGCGTGCCTCGGTTATTTCTATACCCGAGCTCTTTACTTATGCACTTTACATTGTGATAGCCTTCGTGCTTGAAGTATTCTTTATTGCTATTGCCTTGTTGCTTGTCTTGCTTAGCATAAGTTGTTAGTGTACTTAGGTGAGCCTAGTATATTTAGGTTGTTGGCTTGTTAATTTAAACACCTAGTTTTATTTCGCAATTATCAAGGCTAAACCGGAAAAGTTTTAATCGCATATTCCCCCCTCTAGGCGACATCCTTGTCCTTTCAATTGGTATCAGAGCCTCGGCTCTCTTTTTGGGCTTTACCGCCTAGAGAGTAAAGATGTCATTTAGAGAATTAGTGCACGATCCCACTCTTATATTCGATGGCACAAATTATGATGTTTGGAAAATTCGCATGCTTAATCTTTGTAGGGCCATGGGTCCAATTTATATCAAGAGTATTGTAGATATGAGTTTTTCTCCTCCAATGGATTCCCAAGAATTATCTATAGAGGATGAGGAAAATTCTTATCTCGATACTCTAGTATCTAATGGTCTTATATGTGTTTTGAGCGATGTAGTTCTTGCATCAATCATGCCTTTTCGGAACGCTCATGAGCTATGGACCAAGCTTCAAGATAAATATGAAGTGTCCAACATTTTTTAGGATGATTGTTTTCCTTCCACCTCCGGCCGTGACGAGTTCACAACTTCTTGCACTTCACCAACATGTGATTTATCACAAGGTAATGATATGGTGAGTGGTGATAAAAATTGCTTTGTTGATGCTCTTGATGAAGAACAAGAGCTTCGAGTGTCTCTTGAGGAGAAACTTGAATATCTTGATGAAATAAATGATATTATTATTGCTAAAATCATTAAGGAAAGAGATCATGCTATTGCTAAATATAAAGTGCTTAAAAAGGAAAAGTTAATTTGGTGTTGGCAATGCAAGACTAATTGAGAACATAGAGAGACTTGACAAAGTCCACAAGGCTTTAAAAGTGAACACTCTCTCCTTATCAAGTCTCATGATCAACTCCAAACTCAACTATCTAAAAATGATGAGCTTGCCAAGTTGTCTTCTTACATTTCTAATATTGATGATGCTTGTGCTACTAACTCCATTTCTCGTGAAGCATCTATTTTGAAGGAGAATGTTGAGCTAAAGTCTCAACTTGAGTTGCTAACTAGCAAGTATAGTAAATTGGAAGAAAGTCATGAAAAGCTCTCTATCTCTAATGAGGATCTTCTAGCATCCTATGCTAAGCTAAAGTTAGCTCATGAGGCTATTATGTCAAAGGTAACATCTTGTGAGCCTCATGTGGACAATGGCACAACTTACTCTCACAATGCTTTATTGTCATGTGCTAGTCCTAATAATTCTACATCACATACTATTGCTAAATCTTGTGATGAATTACTTCCTTTCCTTGTTGCACTAACAATAAAGCATCTACTTCCTCTAATGTTTGTGTTGATACTAATCATTTAGAGGAATTAAAAGAGCTCAAGGCCCAAGTCACTTCTTTGAAGAAAGACTTGGAAAAGCGTCATGTTGGGAGGTCCACACTTGACAATGTGTTGAGTGTTCAAAGACGCCCCAATGACAAGAGTGGACTTGGATTCAACTCCAACAACAAGAACAAGTCCAAGCCTTTCAAGAAGAACAAGGGCCAAGAACAAGTCAAGGATTCAGCCAAGATTGTTTGCTTCAAGTGCAAAGTTGAAGGGCACCATGTTAGATCTTGCCCTTTGAAGAAGAAACCTCTTAGTGAGAAGCAACAAGGGAAGCGGCCTCAAGTTCAAACTCAAGTTCCTCAAGATAAAGCAAGGCCCCTTCCCAAGAAGAATCAAGCTACCCCTCTTCAAGTCAAGATTCCAACTAAGAAGAAAGGAGGAAGCCAATGTTGCTACATATGCCGTGAAAATGACCACTTTGCTTCTTCATGCACTAATGGTACAATATCCAACACCATTATAATTGATGATGTTTATTCTCTTCGGAAGGATAATGTTGGCAATGTGTTTGCCAAATATGTTGGTGCTCAAAGTGGTTTCAAGAAAAGCACCATTTGGGTTGCCAAGCCTATTGTGACTAACCTCTTTGGACCCAACTTGGTTGGGGACCAACAAGCTAAAACTTGATCAATAGGTGTTGTTGGAGGGCATTAGAGACTTGGCTACATCATGAAGAATTAAGGGATCTTCATCAATTATATTCTCTCGAGCCAAGTCATTTGGGTTATATTTTTCTATCTCTTATCCAATGTTTCTCCTTGCGGTAACTTGTTTATATCATATATACATTGAAAGTTGCTTGCACCCTTGCATGTGTTAGGTTTTATACCTTGCTAGTGTTTGTATGTGTTGTGCTCTCTACTTACTTATCTTGAGTAATCAAGTATGTGTATGTTGGTTTGCACACCAATTACTTGTGTTGAGCCTTATTGGTTTTATTTGATATCTTATCTTGTTGGCTCTCCTTGTTGAGAGATTAATGGACTATCCCATTTTGGGGGAGTAATATGCTTCATGCACTTCACCCTCCTAAAATGTGTATACATTATGAATACCAATTAGTGTTGATATATCAATATTATATACTCTATATGTGGTATGTCATTCTCACAAGAAATTCAAATTCTATAATGTCCATTAATTATCTCTAGTTGGTTTTGTTTGCCTCGTGTTTAAAAAATTGGATTATCACATTATGGGGGAGTAATAAGCTATGTGCATATTACAAGCCTAGAAAATGTGAACATATAAGGTATTGCCACCTAGAATTGATATTCTTCATTATCTTATTCCTTTGTGGCATGTTTCTCAAACAAGTTTCCTTTTGGCTTAAATGATTTTATTTTCTCACTCTTTTGGATCTTGTTTGTGATGGACATTCTTGGTACGGTTTTCCCCAAATATGTTCGCATATCTTTTTGGAAAATCGATTGCTTCAAGCTACTCTTTGTAGTGGTTTTGCATGATCGCGTGAATACTTGAAGCTATCAAGAATATCTATCTATTTAAGTTTTGGCCTTTAAATCTTATCCTTTGCCATATGCTTATTTGCTGTGAAATTGGTCTTCAATATCATTCCTACATACCACCGAGAAATATCTCTATATACTCCTTGTCCATGACAAGTGATACTCATATTGTGGTGGAATTTGTGGACCATCTTCACTTTGGATTTTGCTTTGCATTTCCTTATTTTTATTGACAAGGATTTGGTTTGATCTAACTCCTCTTGTCTTCCTTGTATCTTTTGAATCCATATTGCTCTACTCAAAATTCGCTTTGTGCTTTTTTGAGTTAGGAAAAACAATGATCTCATTCTTGGGGAGCTATCCTACATTGAGTAGAACATCATTCTTTAAATTGGCTTTATATCTTATTGATTTCTTTGAACATGACTAGTGTTTGGATAATATGTATGAAGAGTGATGATCCCATTTGTGTGCATTTTGTATTCAAATGCAAGATCATAAATAATGCACAAATCTTGGAGGAGCTATCATATATGCTTTTGAACATTAGTTGTCTTCAATTGACATTTGATCCCGATGACGTGTCTCTTTGGAAGACAAACATTTCTCGTCTTGGTACTTTGTACCATCATGATAAGTGTAGAGGGTTTGGTTTATTCCTTGATAGTATTTTCATCAATTGGTATTTTGCTTTCATTTGGTATCAAAGTGGTATCTTCAATCATGTGTTGATTTGTGTTTTAGATATAATCTGGACAATTCTCTTTCTTGTCACACTTGTGTGTGCTTTCTTGGTTTAATTGGTGTTTTGTCTAATTTGTATCTCGTTTGGTTCTTGGAAGTCTTGTGCATGCATATTTACTATATGTATATCTTATGGCATGCTTACTCTCATTGATCAATATATAGGATAAACTCCATCAAAACCTAAATGGCTAAGATGTGCATGAAATTCAATTTTATATCAATATGCACATATTTATGTAGAGTTGGTCTTATGTATTGTAGTTTCTCTAACTATTTTGGACCCAATGAGTTTTGGTACCATGTTGTACTTGAATTTGTTTTAACTACATTGGAGGTGCACACCAATGCTATCTCGGTAACAAGTATCTACCCCTTGTAAACATTTTTAGCTTTTAACCTTGTGTAAGTTGTATCTTGCCATGAATGTGGTTCTTGCTAAGTTCTTATCAAAACATCCTTATTGCAAATGTGTGAGCAAGCCAAGATGATTACATATCAAGGAGAATATATATATTCTACAGCTGGTTGTAGATCTCCCGGAGCACACCGGTTCGAACCGAACCCACCTCGTCGTCCTTCCCCACCAAGAAGACCTTCTTCCTGTTGCCCGCCGCCGCTCGCTCGCTCGCCCCGCACACGGCACCTCCCCCACCCTAAGCACCTACTTGTCCGACGCGGCGTGGGCGAGAGAGGGGCGCCCGCCTGGCCCGTTCCCCCACCGGAACGGCTCGTGGCCGGCGTGCCCCGAACCGGAGCGGACGAGCGAGCAGCGCGAGGGATCCGCTGACGAGCGAGCAGCCCTGCACCGCTGCCTGCATCTTCCGCGCGCGCCGCCCGGCTTCTCCTCCGGCCGCCGCGTCCTCCAGCACGCGCGCCGGCCGCCGCCTCCTTCCCCGCGCCGGCCGCCTCTTCCTCATCCTAACGTCGGGTCTGGGCGTGGCTCCCTCCTCCACAGGCGCCGGCGATTCAGGGCGCCGCCGGCTCCGTTTTCCTCGATCCAGGGTGCCGCGGCCCAGTCTTCTTCGCTCTAGGGCGCTGACGGCCTGATCTCGCGCGGTACAGGGCGCCATTGGCCAGGTTCCGTGCATCCTCCACGCTGCTTCTCTCTGATGGGTCGTGGACCTCGTGGTGCCACTCTGCCTCTCTGCTCGAGATGTAGTAAGCATTTCTTTCGTTTTCATTCGTCTCGCAGCAGCAGGAGAGCTCCAGATTTCAGTGAAAAAGGGCAGTACAGGCAGCAGCAATTCGTGCGACAGCAGTACAGGAAGCCCTGGATTCTCCGCCGCCGGCTGCCCCCGCGCCTCCCCGGATTCTCCGCCGCCGGCGGGCCCCCGTACCGTCCAGCTTTCTCCGCATCCGGTGCCCCGCGCCGCCCAGCTTTCTCCGCCGCCGGCGAAGCCGTCACGCCGCTCAGCTTCTGCTTCACCCCTCGGCCATCCTCCATTGAATGGAAATGCCGGCCCAAGTCCAGCGTGCCCGCACCTGCCTCGGCCGTGGTAAAAGGCGAGCACGGGAACAAGATAAGATGATTTCCCCTTTTTTTTTCAGAAAAGTGCCGCATGCATTTTAGTCAAACAAAAGATGAAATTCAGTTTGTGGCCACCGGGCAGCACACACAGTAGAATATGGCAGTGCAAATTTCAGCTTGGGGCGCCGATGTCTGCTCCTCCCATGCTCCTGTATGCCCTCGGGCGTGGACAGCAGCGCCGGAGCAGGACCAGTGTGCGACGACGCTGCTTATCTGTATGTCCGCATCCGGATGCTGCCTGCGGCTCCGGCTACTGCATCAGCTACTTGCGGCGTTGGTGCTGCAGGCCGCTGCTGCTTTATTCTCTCAATCGCTCTTGCTGTTGCTACTTCTCTCAGCTCACTGCTCGCTCTATTCTTCCTCTCCCGGTTTACAGGTATTTATTTTTTATGTTTCTACTTGTGTGTGACTTGATGCCATGTCCCTGTTCGATGTTATGCTCACAAGAAGTAAAACTAAATTTCTTCAAGCATGTCTTTTTGGTTTATGACGGCTCCGGTAATACAATATTGCAATACATTGGAAGTAAAATTCAGAAGTACACCTTGTTTTGACATCATTAGTTCGGACAATAATGATAAACATGTTTGGAAGCTTTACGTGGAAGTTACTTATAGTTTGCAACGTTCTAAAATACACTTTCTTCGACTGTTGTGTTCGGCAGTACAAGCATGTTGAAGAAAGAAGTGCAACTAAAAAAAAAAGAAGTAAACACATGCAATTTTAGATGCGCTAGTCGAGCCTCTTTAGCTTGGTGAAATACATGTATTACCGTCAGGGGAAGTTAACAAAACAGGGAGTTGGACACTTTTTACATGAGAGTTGGCACTATGAACATGAGAACTGAATTTGCTTAATCCAGATTTCACTTTTGCAGTGTAATTGTTGGAGTATTTTTTTTTCTTGAATCGTTTCCTTCATTCAAGTTCATTGACACAACTTGGTATCCACATGATAGCACGTCATTTCACCTTTTCTCACTGTCCAGGCACTCTATTGAGCAACAATACACTCTGGGCGAGGTTGGGAGCGCTGGACCTAGAAGTACGTGCCTGCTGAATGGCGTCCTGCCCCTGCACCTGCTCGCCGCCACAGCTCACCCTGCGCTCGTGCCTGCTGAATGGCTTCTGCGGAAGGACGCTGCTCCATTCCCTCCTGTGTTCACGCGCACTATGGCCATAATTTTTTTCGGAGCTGCTGCTTTCTGAACTGATACGTGTGAGGAGCTCTCAGGTGTCAGCTGCTGCCGTTTTGCTGAATTGTGTGTGAGGAGCATGTGGTGGGGTGTAGCAGCGCAAGTTGTGTTAACGTGGTGCTGAGGCAGGACATGTTCCTATTTGATTTCTTGTAGCCAAATGTTTCCGGTGAATACATATTCAGTTGTGGTTAATTTCTTGTGGCATAGTTGATTCGAGCAACTCCAAAAACAGTGTAGTATTTCAACTAAATCTCGTGCACTCTGTTTGTTTTGTAAATTTGTCTAAAACAACTGACATTATATGTTTTAAAAGCAGTACACACATGGTCTTCCAGCAGTACAACCTTACGTGTGCGGAAGTACATAAAAACAATTATAAAAATCACAAGCAAAATTTCGATAAACCCAATTCTACAAAATAATTAGATTTAAATCTCTCCTATGTATACCTGGCCATGAGGCGGGCCGGGCCGGGCTTCGGGCCGGGCCTAAAAAAGCCCACGGGAAAAAACCCAGTCCCAGGCCCGGCCCGGCCCGACCATCGGGCCTAGATTTCATGCCCAGGCCCGCCCATAACTACAAAATCCCGTCGGGCCTCGGGCCGGGCTTTCTTCCTGAAAACACGAAAATCTGTTGCCCAGGCCCGCCCAATAACAGTCGTCGGGCCTAAATCTGCTGCCCAAGCCCGCCCAGTGGTTAGGCCCGTCGGGCCCAAGCCCGGGAATTTCGGGCCGGGCCGGGCCGCTCGGGCCGGGCTGCCCATGCCCAGGTATACTCCTATGTAAAGATATATAAGTTGAGATTACTACACCCCTACCCCCAACCATAAGTCACAATGAATACACATTACAGGATTTGGTTGATCCAACGGCTCGGCTTCGTCGCCCGTCGCCGCTTCCGCAGCGTACGGGCGGACTCAGCCTCGGTGGCGTTAGGGTTTGGAGCCGCGTTGATGGCGACGAAACCTCCAAACCCTAACGTCATCGCTAACGCACCATGGGTTAGACATTTCTCCCATTAATTGGAGAAAAATAAAACATGTGAATTAGTTACCTTCACATGTGGGCGATGCACAAAACCAATAGGAGTCACAAAAAATAATCACAACTTAGACTCACAAAACAAAGGGCAGTACAGTATTGCCAACGTAGACAGTATAAATTTTAAGCACATGAAGTACATGTACAGGACATAATATTATATTAAAAAATAATAATAAATCGAACTTCTTGTTATTACCTTCGCGTCGACGATGACTCAACCGAGCCCGTTATATTGTTCTAGAAAAAAACGACGACACAAAACAAGGCAGTACAGGATTGCAACAATCGGCAGTACACACGAATCAACAAAGAAGTTCAAGTATGTTTCTAGGAAAGTACAAGTATTTTGTTTGTGAATTTCACATCCCACCGGAAAGTTTAACGAAACGGTAGATATAAATCTTAGAAGTACATATAAATAACCCGGGAAGTACAGAACTCACTTTCGAGAAGTACAAGTGTGGTATGAACAAGATTTGACCAAACTTTGACCGCACAAAAAACCCACATAGAAATCGTTTTTTGAAATATTTGTTACCGGTTCTACCGGTAAATTTAATAGATGTGTATTCTCCGGCTGAACATTTCGAGTGGTCATACACCTAAAATGGACACTGTATGAGAAAGTTGTCGCTAATTTACTGAACTCTAATCGTGAAAATACCCGTCGACAGTACACACGCATAAACCGAGAAGTTCAAGGATGTTTTTAGGGAAGTCCAGGTATTTTGTTAGAGAATTTCACATATCACCGGGAGGTTTAGTAAAACAGTAAAATATCCCGCCTAGAAGTACACATAAGTAATTTGGGAAGTACATAACTCACTTCTGGGAAGTACAAGTGATGTATGAACATGTTTTAGTGAATAATACTCGCAATTCTATTATACATATATTTTTAGTTTTCATTTTCAGTTTTGGTAGATAGCCACTGACTTCATCTTTCCAACGTAACAAGAATCACCCGATTCCGAGGTCGGATGGGTTGCCAAATAATTTATCAAACGTGTAAAAATGGTTTGACCGAACTTTAACCGTCAAAAAAGCCCACCTAGAAATTGATTTTTGAGATTTCCGTTACCGGTAATAGATGCGTCTTTTTAGTCCGAACATTTTGAGTGGTCATAGAGCTGAAATGAAGATCATATGAGAAAGCTATCATTGTTTTACTAAACGGTAATCACGAAAATTACGGCGACAGTACACGTGAATCAACCGAGAAGTTCAGGTACATGACGAGAGAAGTTCACGTACCCTGTTTTTTCGGGGCGGAAATATATCATACTAATCTCGCCGATTTGAGCTTTGTACGCATCAAATGTCAGTAGCCAAGGCTTCATATGGTGTCATATGACTCGAACTGTGATAATTAGTGCATTTCATGCCGAATTAAAGTGCTAAACTCATCAATTTGATCTCGCCACTCCCGTGTGATGTCTACGCACGCTTCTATTCTTGTAGACAGTGTTGGGCCTACAAGAGCAGAGGTTTGTAGAACAGCAACAAGTTTCCCTTAAGTGAATCACCCAAGGTTTATCGAACTCAGGGAGGTAGAGGTCAAAGATATTCCTCTCAAGCAACCCTGCAATTAAGATACAAGAAGTCTCTTGTGTCCCCAACACACCCAATACACTTGTCAGATGTATAGGTGCACTAGTTCGGCGAAGAGATAGTGAAATACAAGTAATATGGATGATTATAAGTGGTAACTGCAATCTGAAATAAAGATGGCAGCAAGCAAACATGTAGCAGAACTTGTTATAAACGGTGTTTCAATGCTTAGAAACAAGGCCTAGGGATCATAATTTCACTAGTGGACACTCTCAACAATGATCTCATAACTGAATAAGTAAAAGCTACTCTTAAACACTCTCTTGTTGGATAACAAACACTATTCATTGTGTAGGGCTACAAAAGCACACCTCAAGCCGGAGTAAACAAGCGCCACAACGTCATAAAGGAGTCACACACGGTGCACACACTGTCACCGTTACACCGTGAGGAGTACCGGAGTTCATATTAAAGTAACATATAGAGTGCATAATAGATAAAGAGTAACATCTACATATTCAACTAGATTAGCATAACTGAACACAAGTAAATACTACTCGGGATTATTCTCCTTCTTGATGAAGCAAGAGCACTATGCGTAGGGCTGCAAGAGCACACCTCAAAGTCTGAGTAAACAAACACCACAATTCCCAAGAATAAGCCATGATAAATGTCTAAATTATTCATAGAGTCACACAAGTACCCACACTGTCACCTTGATACCATGTTGTCACAATGACTCCAGAAACTAGACAAAATCACTTGAGTAGCATAAACATTATTAATGTATTCAGCGATACTAGCAATACACATGATTACATAAAGATCACACCATCGGAGAGAGAGATGAACCACATAGCTACCGGTAGAGCCCTCAGCCTCGGGGAGACTACTCACGCATGGTCATGATGAGCACACTTGATGGAGAGGTTGATGAAGAGGTGCAGCCCGGAGAGGAGACGGCGGCCCGCTGCAGCCACGGCGCGGCGGCGGCGCTGGAGATGGCGATGGAGTCGATGGAGATGGCTCCGGGGGCACTTCCCCGTCCCGACGGCGTGCCGGAACAGAGATTCTGTCCCCCGAAACTTGTCGTCGATGGCGGCGGTGCTGCGGAACTCTTCGTGGAAATTGGCTGGATCTTTTAGGGTTTTCGAGTCTGAGGCAATATATAGGCGAAGGGGCGGCGTCGGCGGAGTCCGGAGTGGCCCACACCATAGGGCGGCGCGGCCAGGGGCCCCACCGCGCCAGCTGGTGGTTTGGCCTCCTCGGAGTCCTCCTTCATATCTCCTTCGGACTCCGTGTACGTGTTGGAAAAATAGGGACATGGCCTTTTGTTTCGTGCAATTCCGAGAATATTCGCAGAAATACTTTTCTGGAATCAAAAACAGCAGAAAACAGGGAACTGGCACTTCGGCATCTTGTTAATAGGTTAGTCCCAGAAAATGATAAAAGTGATATGAAGTGTATATAAAATATGTAGCAAATAGTATAATATAAGCATGGAACATCAGAAATTATGGATACGTTGGAGACGTATCACCGTGAAACACCGGTAGCGTGATGCTAGAACTTTTAAAATTACTTTTAAAGTGTAAGGAATTTGAAAATTCGATCAACACGAAAAAGTTGCGTATCGTTGTTATCTTTCCAACGACATATCATTTGTATCATTCCGATAAGCGGTTGAGAAACGCCGGACAATTTACTGTCCGCCCGTATATGACACGTTACAGATTATTGTATTTTTAAAATTACTTTTAAACGATGAAGAATTTGGAAACACCGTAAAAGAATAAAAGTTGCGGAATTTCAATAGCTTTCCAACAGCATATTATTTGCATCATTCCGATAAGCGGTTGAAAAAATATTCAAATAATACGCTCTCTGTTGTATTTTCAGATTTGAGTATATTCAAAATTAGTTTCAAACCGTAATGATTTTGGAAAAACACCGTGAGATATAAAAGATGCGGAATTTCATTAGTTTTTCAACGGTATAT
Organism: Poa pratensis; assembly: GCA_947311845.1. Taxonomy (NCBI): domain Eukaryota; kingdom Viridiplantae; phylum Streptophyta; class Magnoliopsida; order Poales; family Poaceae; genus Poa; species Poa pratensis. The sequence goes on from CAMZMU010000077.1 coordinate 15,482,136, forward strand.
TATTTGCTAAATTCCGACAAACGGTTAAAAAACTACGTAAAAAATACGGAACTTGTACTTCTCGATCACATGAGCAGTACATGTAGAACAGAAGGACAGTCCAACTTCGGTTGTAGATCCTTATTCTACAATTGTAGAATAGCTCACACACACACATATATATATATATATATATAGGAAGCTCAATTAGGCCACCCAGGAGCCTGGGCAACATGCATCATGACCGTCAGATTAGGTATCTGGATAGAGCATATGTAATCGTTTTAGTTTGCCGGGTTGACCCGTTAGCATAGGCAGTTAAAGGAAATATTAGGCATTTACGTGAGGAGAGAGAGAATGGAATTTCAAATTGCCAAATAAATGTTGCCTGGTTTGATCGGCACAAGGTCAGGATACCCATATTTCCTTGTATATGGAACGTGATTCAAGGTATCTTTTATGGTTGAGAATAACGGAGTATTAAATACTGACCATTTAATAGACGGCAACTAATAAAAGGTGATTAATCGTCATGCTGATGGAAACATTTGACTAAATCGGTGGACTACGCATTTTTTTTTTTGCTAAAAAGGGCTGTTCAATTAAGTGAAGTCATGTTTAAATAAGCGCAACATACCCAGATTTGTGGGTATGTTGCGTACTAGTCTTCTTGAATTTTAGTGGATACCATTGGCCTGAGTTTAATATCACAAAAATCAGGTCATATCATATCCAATTAAAATTCAAAATTTGTTCAGATAACAATCGATACCCTAAGTTGTGGGTATCGTAATATATCACGTTCAGCTGTCGCCGCCAAGAATGTTATGTTGGGGTATCGATATTGCATAATCATGTCATATGATATCTACTTAAAATTGAAATTCAGCTCGAATAAACATTCGGTACCCTCAGTTGTGGGTATGTTGGTATCACATACTCAGGTTTGTAGATACCCTGAGTCGGATGTGCGGCTTGGCTCTATGTGCTTGTGCCATGTCGACGGTAGCCAGCACGACCAAATGGGGGCATGTTTAGCCCTCGCCGTCGAGAAGGTTATTTGGTTGTATCGATTTCTTTCTCATATTGTATGATATACCCACTTTAAATTGAATTTTGGTCAAGTAAACATTAGGTACACGGTGTTGTGGGTATATTGTTATCACATACTCAGGTCGTAGATACCATGTTATACTTAAGACTTGACCAAAATAACAACCGGTACCTGGAGTTGAAGCCCAAACCTTCTGGTTATAATAATGGTGGAGTGTGTATAAGGTTTGGGGTTAGTGGCGCAAACATCGAGTGGGTATATTGATAGCTAAGTCGTAATTCTATTAAAGGTTATGGGGATACTTGCATACTCAGATCGGATGCCTCAACAAATAAATCTTGAAGATTTGATTAAATAAACAATCGATACCCCGAACTTTGATGTAGATGGATAGGTCGATGCACGAGGTAAAGAAACAAGCTGACCGCGGGCTTGTAGAGAGGAACCGGGTGCCACAGGGCCGACTTAGATTTGCGGCGTGGCTCTATACGCTCGTGTTGTGCCAGCACATCCAAGTGGGGGCATGTTTAGCCCTCGCCGCCGAGAAGGTTATTTGTGTGTATCGATTTCATAGTCATGTCGTATTACATACCACTTTAAATTGAATTTTGGTTCAAGTAAACATTAGGTACAGGGTGTTGTGGGTATATTGGTATCACATACTCAGGTCATAGATACCATGTTATACTTAAGACTTGACCAGAATAACAACCGATACCCGAAGTTGAAGCCCAAACCGTCTTCGCGGGGTCGGTGGCGCGAACATCGGGTGGGTATGTTGATAGCTAGCACATAATGCTATTAAAGGGTATGGGGTACTTGCATACTCAGATTGTATCACATACTCAGGTCGTAAATACCAGGTTGTACTTAATACTTGACCAAAATAACAACCTATATAGACCAAAATAACAACTGATACCAACTCCGGGTACGATATCTGGTTAAAAGTGAGGTCATGTTCAAATAAGCACAACATACCCAGATTTGTGGGTATGTTGTGTATTACAGTAGTATTATATCCATGTAGACATGAAACTCGGAAATTTATGGTTAAGATCATGTTTTGAGGGTATGTAGGTGCCAATACTGGGTACGTTCGTATGTTGGTACCTTGTATGAAATGTTAAAGGCGAGTCGGAGGCGTGGAGTGACGTTATATGAGCTTGTCACGGTCAAGGGGGGCACTTTCGGCTAGCTCCGCCGAGAAGCTGTTTATGGATATTGCATACTCATGTTATATGATACCCACTTAAACTGAAATTCGGTCGAATAAACATCCCGTGCCCAGAGTTGTGCGTATGTTGATATCACATACTTAGTTCGTAAATACCCTGAATTGGTAAAAATTGGATTTCTAAACTGTGATTAGCTTGTGGTATGTTAAGTATTTATAGGTATCGATGCATACTCAGCTTTTGTGAAGAATTGGTTGTGGGCACATGAGACAGCCATTATCAGTACCATAGAAATTTGAAGAAGAAAACTTATTGTACTTATTACACAACACTCTCTTAATAGAGCACATTGTTCCAGAAGAAAAACATTTAAATTATTACATAGACATTTCTTAATATGAAAGATAATTGTAGCTAGCCAGCGTCTTCTCAGTTCTATGCCTATGTCAGACATCTTGTAATTCTGGTTGCTCTCTACTATAAAATTACGGTATGCGAATTTGGCATACTCTCTAAAAAAACTAGAAAAAGAGAGTAACCAACAGCAATATTTTTTTTGAAAGACCCAACAAATGTTGGCATTTCATTGATAGCAGGGGGGAAACTGACAGTGATCATGTGGTCACGAAAATTCGTGGTTAGCCTGACTGGAAAAGGTGAACGAAAAAAAAAACTAGAGCTAGGAAACCAGTTCAGAAAGCAGAAAATTCATGGTGGCTCGAACAGAAGCTTGCTCAAAGCCTTTGCTCCCGCAAAAGCCCAAGCGCGTGCTTTGTCTCGTATCCAGGAAACCGAAGCTGGGCAGGGAGAGCGCCTGTCTCTGAAGATTCTGCTGTTTTGCTCTGTCCAGATGCCCCAGCAGATCAGCATGATCAGAGTTTTGAACCCCATGCGATGCAGCGGCGCCGAGGCGCTGATCATGGGCGTCCAGGAATCCCTGAAGCAGGCCGCTCCCTCCCATCTGGCTGGTTCGAACCCAGCGCAGTTTGGCCATTGGGCGATCGCTGTCCAGATGTGGCGAGAGCATGGGCATTTGGATACCTGCATTTTAAAAACAACGGGATTGAAGGAACATGGATCTGGAAGTGAATATGTATGCGAAGATGTGAATGCGAAATCGATGGTAACATCGGAAAATGACAGCCATGGCCACGCCGACGGTGGCGGTGGCCATGACATGTGATCCTACCAGGTCTTCAAGGCCAATCACATGTGATCCTACCTGGTCTTCAAGGCCAAAAGCAAGCACGTACATGACCTGGTATTGGAAACAAATACGGAGTACAAGGCAATCCTGAGCGTCGGGTGCCTCTCCCACTAGCTCATGACGTGATGGTGGGATCCAATTGTTTTTAAAATGAGGTGAAGCTGTGATCGTGGAATGATTGAGGCGCATATAAGTAGCATGGATCCGGGATACCTAATTTTTGGCAAGAATCTGACGATGCAATTAATTTAGCATGATTGACGCACGTACATAAAAAGGAAAATCATCATTAATGGCCGATTGGCTCCATGTATGGAAACTATACCACGGTTCAAAAATTCAAACATGCCAAACGGGTTTACTAACGGGTATCCTTAATCTCACATACCCGGATTTGTCCCTGCCCTAATGATCATGATCAAGAAATCCAGCGGTTGATGATCTAGGAGCCCATACACCATGGAGCTCCTACTAATTTAACTATATATATATAATCATTTTTATGATTCACCCATCCCAAATATGTTAATCTAGCAATTCTACTCAAAAGTCTCCCATATGCAATATTGATGAATTTTCAAAATCATTTGCCTTTTGTGATATTTGTTATTTTTCTTGGAGCATCCCAACTATCATTTTTCCCTTGTGGATATTTTTGATGCTATGATGAGATTGTGTTGGAAGTTCATCTATATCCTTTTAAGATAAAATTGAGCTTTGTTTTATGCTTTTAAGCAATGATCTTACTGGTATAAATATGACTTCCACTTGGATATCATGTTCTCCACCGTAGTATCTATTTTGTGTGTGCATGTTTCTTTGTGGACTTATATCTCCATGATTGACGTCTATTTAGAAACTTAGACACATGAGATTAGTTACATCTTTAATTGGTATTCCAATTCTTTAGTGACCACCTTTTATTGCTTTTGTTTCATTGGTGGTCTCTAAAAGGCACAAGCTTTGTTTTTCATTTGGTATTCCTTATTGGACCTTAATAAGCTCGTGGACCATTTTGCTTCAACTTTTGGGTTGTGTTTATGGAAAGACATGATATGCACTATGTGCCACTTATATTGAACGACTATGTTGATGCTACGCTCATCTTTGCATTAGTCTCCTAAAATGTCTCTCCTTATCACACCCATCTCTTTTCGGTTGAGCAAGTCTTTATTCGTTGCTCATTTCTCTTGTTGCTCAACATCTCTTTGTTGCAAGTTGCTTTGCTTCTTTTCTATCTATATGCTCTCTTGCACTTGTTTGTGTTCAAAATTATCTAGGAGGGAGTGAGGATTCCATGTTGTGCACACCATATTGAAATGCAAATCCTACATTGTGCACATACCTTGGGGAGCTCTCTCTTGATTTTTAGAACACTTGGTTGATCTTATCATAATATCTTCTTGTCTCCAAATGATGTTTCAGATCCTTTGATTGCTTGCCTCTTTTGTTGAGGTATCTCTCCCTTTGCTATTTAGTTGGAATCTTTGGATTCTCAATATAGTTTGATTTCCTCCTATTATTGATCAATGGAAATTTCCATTTGATTCTACTGATTTTATGAGAAAAGTTAAACTTGGCGAGGAACTCTCACTATGTTGGCCTTCGAATCTTGTGCCCATTTCGGCAATTGTTGCCAATGGGGGAGAAGTTTTGAAGGGTTTATAGAATTCGGCTTTGTACTTTGATTGGTTCTTATGTATTTGCCTTTCTTACCTTTGCATTTGTTGCTTGGTTTTGTATATAGTGGAAACTCCACCACCGGTAATAGTTGACAATATATGCAATGAATTCATGTTCATACACACATGCATAGATCGTGGGGGAGTTTGCCCTATATATGGTGTTGGACTAACATCACATACTTTTGTAGTATTTGATGTTAGTACAATTGGTTCTTGTTCTTTAATTTGCATATTATAAACCCTCTCAAAAGAGATTGTCATCAATTACCAAAATGGGGGAGATTGAAAGTGCATGTGCCCTCATGTGTGGTTTTGGTAATTAATGACAATCTCTATGGACTAATGTTTGCATTGAGATATCTTTATGGATCTTGTCCATGAAGAAGATTGGAGTTCATGCGTTGGATTCTAGAAGATTATATGATGACCAAGGTTCTATCCAAAGGTTTATATGAAGAATGGTCATCGAGAGTTGGGCTTATGGCAAGCATGGCTTGGAAAAGAAGATTGAGTGAACATTCATGTTTATCTCCAAGCCATCATCTATATCAACAGAAGAAGATAAAGTGCAAGTGGATTCATGAAGACGGAGCTAAGCGAGGCTCTCCCATAATGGTGTATGGGGGAGTATTTGGAGAAGTCTTCACCAAGCAAAGTACAATCAAGAAAGGTGGTCCACTTGAAGAGATCAAGATCGTCATCATCTAGCTCAAGTGGAATGCGCAAGGCAAAGGTATGATCTTGATAGAGTTTCTATTTTACCGGTCTCGTGGTGTTGTGGGAGACCGGATTATAGGATAGACGACGTACTATCAAGAGGGGCTCTCACGTGAGTAACTTGATCGCTTCTTTATGGAGAGCTCAAACCTTTGCATACTTGGCATCATCATCTTCTTGGTTCTTATTTGGCTTTTATCCATGTGAGAATTTAGAGCTTGTGTTCATCTCCACACCAAGCTCTAGTTCTTTGAAAACGGATTCCGTATGGAAAACTTGTTGCGTTTTTTGTGTTGGAGGTTTTACAGGTTTATCTTTATATAGAGAGGTTTTACCTTTCTACATTTGGCGTCCTTCCCACATGATGGACTATGATGTTTCTCTGCATAATCTTGAAGAGCTATTCGTTGCAATTCCAACGAGCCCAAGATCATCGAAATCGGAGTCCGGATGAAAAAGATATTGCATTTTTCGTATTGTTGTTTCTGTCAGTTTTCAGCAGACCGGATATTCCGAGTCAAATTCAGACCAGAATATCTGGCCCCCAGGAAAATTGGTGAAACTCGTTTTTGCGTCGCATTCGGCGACTCTCTGGACTAGGCCGGATATTTTGGCCGGAAATTTTCTCCAGGGCCAGAATATTCCGGTCATCACTTGGGCCGGAATATCCGGCCTCCTTGTTTCCAACGACTAGTTTTTGGGAGGGGCTATAAATACCCCTCCCCTTCTTCAACCTTGGTGCTGCACGTTTTTCCCCTTTCTCTCCTGCATTGTTGACCTTGGAAAAGCTTGCCCCCTCTCAATTCCTCCCATGATTCTTGCATATCTTTGAGGGAAAAGTGAGAGGAGATCTAGATCTACAATTCCACCAATCCATCTCTCCTCTAAGTGAGGAGAACCTAATAGATCTTGATCTTGGAGTTGGTGTTTCTCCTACTTTGTTCTTCCTCTCTTCTCCCCCCATAAGCATTAGTTGCTTTTGGTGGGATTTGAGAGTGAAGGATTTGAGCACTTGTGCTCTTGCCATTGCTTTATGCATCGGTTTGTGCTCTCCACGAGGATTCGTGGATGTGAAAGTTTGTGAACTTGTTACTCTTGGGTCTTTGGACCCTAGACGCCTTTGTGGTGGTTGAGATCTCTTGTGGTCACTTCTAGCCGTTCGGGAGCCCCCAATCCAGTTGTGGGTTGTGCCTCGAATTGTTGTTGTAAAGGCTCCTGACTCCGCCTTGAAGGTTTCCGATAGTTGAAGGTGAACCAAACCTTTATGGTGCGGTTCATCGGAGAAGAAGGTGAAGCCTTTGTGGCTGTTGAGTCATTGTGTTGACTCACACCTCTCCAACGAGACGTACTCCCCTAAAAAGGAGGAACTCGGGAATACATCCTCGTCTCCGCGTGCCTCGGTTATTTCTATACCCGAGCTCTTTACTTATGTAGTTTACATTGTGATAGCCTTCATGCTTGAAGTATTCTTTATTGCTATCAACTTGTTGCTTGTCCTGCTTAGCATAAGTTGTTGGTGCACATAGGTGAGCCTAGTATATTTAGGTTGTTGGCTTGTTAATTTAAACACCTAGTTTTATTCCGCAATTATCAAGTCTAAACCGGAAAAGTTTTATTCTTCTATTACCCCCTCTAGGCGACATCCTTGTCCTTTCACCCTCTAATGACCAAGTCTACCCTTACTGGTGATAGGTAGGAGAGGTATAAAGGTAATGTTTGGCTATAGACGATACCTATTATTGTCTTGGCCTTTGATGATAGCGACCAGAGATAACCGAGCAAAAGGAATCGAGATAACCTCTACACTATAAAGAGGCACATCGAGGTTATGATTCTATTCCCACGTTTGGCTCCTTGTTTCGTTGACCGTTAACATTCAAATTTGTGTTCATGTTTGGAGTTTTAATACAAAATTTGTCAAATTTGTTGCACACGATCGACTGTTTGAAACTTTCTTTTAGGAGTGGTTGCATCTCGCTGTTATACACAACTTTCATGTTGTAATCTTCCCTTTTTTACTCTCATAAACGAGTAGATTTACATCCCATCCTACACCTATAAATATGTAGATGTACCATCTATGAATTTTAAAACGGAAGTTATGCTAAACACCAAGATAAAGCTACTCCTCAGAGGAAATATTCAAACAGTCAACCGTACGGGACAAATTTGACCAAATTCATATGAAAGCTAAACAACAAACACAAAATTGAATTATAAACAGTCAACTAAACTAGGAAGAAATAGCCTGAATGGAATCATAACATCGATGGCATCTTTTTTCGTGTATCTCGAATCGAAACACTGTGGAAGGTAGAGTGCATGCAGCTGCCGAAAAAAGAAAAGAAAAATATCGTCTAGGTCTTGAATCTGTAAGTAGTGAATAACTATTTGTTTTGTAGCCTAGAATATGAATTATTCTGGACTATTGTCTCCGTCCGAGTTTTGTTCAGATTTTGTTTGGAATTTTGAAATATGACTTTTGAATTTTGCAAAATAAAGGGCTCTGTGTAGCTCGGCCTCTGTTTTGACTTTCCGTATTCATGATAATGTACAAGGAGGTACAATGGCTACTAAAACAAAGTAACCTCACTCACTCAGTCATTAGGAATTATATAACCTATACCCCTCTGTCACAGTTTACAGAACGGGCATGTAGTTTAAGAACACACCTTGACCATTAATTTTGTCAATGATATATTTTTTTGTATAAAATTTGAATTTTGTTGACGAAATTTAATGGTCAAACTATTAGAATTGGTAACATAGGATTAGTATCCCAGGTTATACGTGTCTTGGGGATTACTTCACCGATCCACATGTTTAGGGATTGTGGTGATATCCTACCAAACTTGTAACGATCTGATCTGATCGCATGTAATCTGTATGGTATATAATGAGAGGGAGAGCCTACGGGCAAATCACGGCAAATCATTCTTTTCAACTTGGTATCAGAGCTTGACGCTCTAAGATCCGATCTCCCTCTCAACCATGGTCACCCATAGCTCCTTGACGTCCCAAACCGCCGGAGCTCTCGTCTCCGTTCCTACCACCATGATCGCAGCCACACCATCCACCACCCTTCCGCAACCTGCCGTCCGCCTAGATCGATCCAACTTTCTCCTATGGAAAGCCCTCACCCTGCCCAACCTCTCCGGCCAAAATATGCATGGTTACCTTGACGGAACCACAACTGCACCCTCGAAGACCATCACGGAGGGTGAAGGAGCCGCTGCTCGGCAGGTGCCCAACCCTGCCTACCAGCTTTGGTGGCAGCAGGATCAGTGCGTACTTGGAGCGCTGCTGTCCTCCATGCATGAGGACATCTCCACCCAGATGATTGGGATGGACACGGCGGCGAAGGTCTGGAGCGCCGTCCACAACATGTTTTCCGCGCAGAGTCGCGCGAGCATCCGCCACATCCGCTTCCAGCTGCAGACGCTGAAGAAGAAGGACATGCCGACGGCTGAGTACTTTCAGAAGATGAAGGCACTGGCTGATACTATGGCCACCATCGGCAGCCCGCTCTCGGACGACGAGATCATCGACTACATCCTTGCCGGCCTCGGCCCCCAGTTCGACGCCCTTGCCGCGTCACTCACCGTCTTCAACGCCTCTGTCTCATTGACTGACTTCTACGCCTACGTCCTCTCCTATGAGGCCATGCAGGAGCAGCACGGTCAGGCGGACGAATGGTCGTCATCTGCCAACGCCGTGACCCGGCGTGATGATCAGCGCGTCAGCAACAACTACGCCGGCAACAACTACAACCGCGGGGGCGCTCGCCAGCAAGACGGGCAGTACAACCGTGATGTCCAGCAGCCGCAGAACAGAGGTGGATGACAGCAAGGCGGAGGACACCAAGGCGGCGGAGGCGGCCGTGGCCGTGGCCGCAATGGTCGCCCATGGCGTCCCAAGTGCCAGATCTGCAAGATCTTTGGGCATGATGCTCTCCACTGCCGCAACCGCTACAACCAAGGGTACCAGCCGGAGGAACCTTGCTTTGGCAACGCTGCTGATCGCCAGGGCTATGTCGCCCCTTACGTCGCTCCTCCGTGGTACATGGACTCGGGGGCGACAGACCATATGACTCACGATCTCGAGCGCATGTCTATGCACGAGCGCTATGCAGGGAAGGACCAAGTGCAAGTGGCCAACGGCGCAGGTTTGTCAATTTCGCACATTGGTCATACTCAATTAGCCGGTTCTTCCTTAGATCTTAAAAACATTCTCCACATTCCTAAAATCAGCAAAAATCTTATATCTGTTCATAAGTTTGTTCTTGACAATCATGTTTTCATTGAATTTCATCCTGAATGTTTCTTTGTTAAGGACAAGGTCACGAGGAGAGTTCTTCTACACGGTAGAAGTCAAGGAGGCCTCTATCCTATTCCGTTTGCTCGAGCTTCCAATAATCGCCACGCCTCTTCCAGCATCAAGGTCTCCTCGCGCCAATGGCACCGTCGCCTAGGCCATCCATCAAATAATGTCGTTCAATCCATTGTTAGGAATAATAATTTGTCGTGTGAGTCGTTTGTTTCTGAACCATCGGTGTGTGATGGGTGTCAGCGGGCCAAAAGCCATCAGCTACCATATAAAAATTCTCATCGTGTGTCTACCATGCCTCTTGAACTTGTTCACACCGATGTATGGGGTCCAGCAATGTCTTCTTCGGGTGGATACAAATATTATGTCAGTTTCATAGATGATTATAGTCGTTTTTGCTGGATCTATTTGCTGAAGTTTAAATCTGATGTTGAAAATATCTTTTATGTCTTTCAAAAACATGTCGAGTTACTCCTTAACATGAAAATCAAATCTGTCCAATCTGACTGGGGGGGGGGGGTGAGTACCAACGCCTCCACAAATATTTTGAGACCACGGGGATCTCCCACCGTGTTTCTTGCCCTCACACGTCCCAACAGAATGGAATAGCCGATTGAAAACATCGACACCTTGTCGAAACAGGCCTTGCTCTTCTCACCCAGTCTTCCCTTTACGTTTTTGGGATGAGGCGTTCCTCACAGCGTGTTACCTCATAAACCGCATGCCTAGTGTCACCATCAACAATGATACACCTATCCAACGTCTTCTCAAAGTTCCACCCAATTATTCGTTTCTCCGCACCTTCGGTTGTGCGTGCTGGCCCAGCTTACGCAAATATAATCCCCGCAAACTTGATTTTCGGTCCACCATGTGTGTGTTTCTTGGTTACAGTCCAATGCATAAAGGCTATAAGTGCCTAGATCGTAAGAATGGCCGTATCTGCATATCTCGAGATGTCGTTTTTGATGAAAAGGTCTTCCCCTATGCTACACCCGGTGTTCATATCGATATATCCAAACTCACCGACCAACTGTCGTTCCCATCCACTGAACCGGCTATGAGTGACTCAGTGCGAAATTATAACTTGTCGCTTTTACCCACTAATGCTATGGATCCAGTTCTGTCTGTCCCTGTGTAGGTCTCGTCTTTGGAGCCGATCGACGTAAGCCTCCAGTCCCAGCCGAGCGACGTGCATGCGTCGCCTAGGGTGGCTCCCGAGGAGCCCATGATGCAATCGCCTGCCGCTGGGCCACGATCCACCCCAGCAGCCTCGCCGATCCCTTCCACTGGGCCGGCCCATCCGGATGTCGACGCATCCTCGCCATCGACAACTGCTGCGCCTCCCGTCACGACGACTTCAGCTGCGCCCAGAGCGCCTCTTCCTGCACATCCGATGACAACTCGTCTTCGCGACAACACACGCCGCGAAAGAGTTCTGACGGACGGCACGATGCGCTATGATCCTCGCCGGCGCGCGTTTCTTGCAGCGCCCACATCGCACCGTGACGCCCTTGCTGAACCAGCCTGGCGAACTGCAATGGAAGATGAATTTCTGCTCTCCGCAACAATCAGACCTGGGTGCTGGTCCCTCGTCCTCCTGGCAAGAACATCGTGGGCAGCAAATGGATTTTCAAAACGAAGCACAAATCTGATGGCTCGATTGACAAACACAAAGCGCGCCTCGTCGCGAGAGGATTCACACAGCAATATGGAATCGATTACCTGGACACATTCAGTCTAGTCGTAAAGCCTGCAACCATCTGTCTTGTTCTCTCGCTCGCGGTCACTCGGGGTTGGTGCCTCCGTCAAGTGGATGTCAGCAATGCATTCTGGCATGGTTTTCTCTCGGAGGAAGTATATATGCAGCAGCCACCGGGATTTGAAGATTCTCGTTATCCTAATCATGTTTGCAAGCTCCAGCGTGCATTGTACGGACTCAAACAATCTCCTCGGGCCTGGCACGCCCGTCTCAGTGAGCGGCTTCATCAGCTCGGGTTTGCATCATCAAGGGCGGACACCTCCTTGTTTATTTTCAATGAAGGTGGAGTGCAAATTTTCATGCTTGTGTACGTGGATGACATTGTCATCGCCGGTTCATCGTCTGCTGCTGTGGATCGTCTCGTGACAACCCTATCTGCCTCTTTCCCTATCAAGGACCTGGGCCGTTTGGAGTACTTTCTTGGTCTCGAAACGGTTTACAATTCAGGGGGGCTGATCTTGACACAACGCAAGTATGCCTCAGATCTCCTTCATCGTGCCAAGATGGAGAATTGCAAACCGGTAGTGACTCCCATGGCTACAGCGGAAAAACTGGCCAAGGACTCCGGCATTGTCCTTGGACCTAATGATGCCTTCAGATACCGCAGCGTAGTAGGCGGTCTGCAGTACCTCACGTTGACCAGACCAGACATCTCATTCGCAGTGAACAAAGTATGCCAATTTCTCTCAACACCAACAGACTTGCATTGGGAGGCTGTCAAAAGAATCCTACGCTATGTCAAGGGTTCAATGGATTTTGGTCTAAAATTTCGGAAAGCCGCATCTCCTCAGCTCAGTGTGTATACTGATGCGGATTGGGCAGGGTGCATCGACGATCGTCGTTCCACTAGCGGGTTCGCTGTTTTTCTCGGTCCAAACCTGGTGTCATGGAGCTCCAAGAAGCAACCTACAGTGTCTAGATCAAGCACCGAAGCCGAATACAAGGTTTTGACGAATGGGACAACTGAAGTGATGTGGATACAGTCCATTCTTAAAGAACTTGGAGTTGTGCAGAATTTGCCACCGGTTATCTGGTGTGACAATTTAGGGGCGACGTACTTGACTGCAAACCCGATGTTCCACGCACGAACGAAGCATATCGAAATCGATTTTCATTTCTTAAGAGAGAAAGTTGCTCTCGAGCGCTGGATGTTCGATTCATATCCACCAACGACCAAGTTGCTGATGTGTTCACCAAGCCAGCAACCAAGTTTGTGCTAGACCGATTTAAAGGCAATCTGAATCTTGTAAAGGTCGGTTCAGATTGAGGAGGTGTATTAGAATCGGTAACATAGGATTAGTATCCCAGGTTATACGTGTGTTGGGGATTACTTCACCGATCCACATGTTTAGGGATTGTGGTGATATCCTACCAAACTTGTAACGATCTGATCTGATCACATGTAATCTGTATATAATGAGAGGGAGAGCCTACGGGCTAATCACGGCAAATCATTCTTTTCAACTCAAACTTATTCTTAAACTACGCGTGCGTCCCCTATAAACTGTGACGATGGAGTAGTAACTTCACTCAGAGGAAAAATCACATGGTTTACTGCGCTACATGTGCAATCCAAATTCTCACGATTCTTTTTTAGATTCTGAATCGTAATGTGCTGCTCTCTTCTCCGGCGAGGTGGCGAGAGCGAGACGACTCGCTGACCTCGACGGGTTAAAATAGTGGCGGCGACCTACTTTTGAGGCGAGATCTGCTTGCGAAGGCGCCAACCCCACCATTCCACCACCAAGCCCAGCCCAGATCTACGTCGACGTACCACCCGCCCGCCCGGACAAGCCAACAAGCCAAGCCATTTCCCTCTTCCCCGTCATCACTCGAGACACGCGCGGCGCATGCGTGTGTGAGCGCGAATCGCAAACCGGTCTCGGTTCCCTCCGTAGTCGCCGGACCGGAAGCGCTCGAGGCCACGCCATGGGGTGCTCCTTCTCCGGCCTGAACGCGCTGTACGGCGGCGGCGGCGCCGACATCTGGGTCAACGACTACCGCTTCCGCGTGCTCCGCAGGCTCGGCGACGCCGGCCCCGCGGGCTCCTCCGTCTTCCTCGTCAAGGAGGTCGTCGACACCGCGGCGGCCTCCGACGGCACCGGCGGGGCGGGGCCCGGCGCCGTCGGGCTCGCCAAGAAGAAGGGCGTCGACCCGTCGCACATCTCAGGTCCGTACCTGTCACATCCAGCTCGCGTGCTCGCCCCTCTCGCTCAGATCTGAGGGTGCTTCGGTTAGATCACCCACGAACTGGGTTTGAAACAGGCGTGTGGCGTTGTCGGGCGAAATGCCTTCCTTTCTTCATTGGTTGGATGAATCCAGATGCGCCGTCCTGAAGAATGGAGATCGGCTCCGCAATTGTCTCATTTCATTGAAATCCAATTGAAAGGCTAAGAGCGCTTCTCTTTATCTGGTGTGCGTGGCGATTCTTGCTTCTCATTTCATTTGAGATTCCGTTAGCACTTGGCTTAGTTGTTTACTTAACTGGATTGCTTCCCACAGTGTCATCTCGCGTATACACATTTCGTTGCCATCCAAAAATTTCAGATGGATCAAACCACGTTGTTATAGATCTTTTGACATATCTTAATTCTGAGAGACAGCCCTAGCCTTGTCCTAGCGAAAGTTTCTGTGTTCAACAAATGTCACTTGTGTCTATTCTGTTATCAGGACCAACAACTGCAGCTTGCTAAACTCATAATTCCACTAAATTTGACTTGGGATCCAAGATTTTAACCAATTGACCATCATGTGTGTTGCATATGGTCAACCAAATTTCATCTCTCAAAGCTAGAATCTACCAAACTGCTTGCTAAGTTTACGATACTGTTGCATAACAGCCAAGTATTCTCCTAAAGGGTGCACCACAAATGACATGCCATTTCAGTTTAAATGATCACTTGAGGAATACTAATCTGTTGATGACTTTTGACTCTTTGTCTTTTGTGGGTCTTCATGCATTGGCTGTTGTATTGTGTGTTTTTTTCCAACTATTGTTTGTTAGACTTATTTATTATCATCTCATTTTCTTGGATTTTATTTTCAGCTGATGGAACATATGCTTTGAAGAAAGTTCTCATTCAGAGCGACCAACATTTAGAGTTAGTTCGGCAGGAGATCAAAGTGTCGTCTCAATTCAGCCATCCAAATCTACTTCCACTTCTCGAAAATGCCATTATTGCAGTCAAGGTAAGTTAGATACAAATGTTCCATGCCTGCTTCAAAATCATGATAGTAGTAATATATCTTGCATCTTCTGTGTGTGTGTGAGTCAATGGGTTAGTAACCCGCGTGCTACGCCAAGCTGGCCCTAACCTGCTGAACTTAAGAGCATGTGGTGCCGTGGTGATATTTTATTTCGTTTTTTAAGCATTTGGTAGCTGATGTTGGCCAACATATTGACCATCGGCTGGCAGAGATTTAGCAGCTCTAATTGGCATCACAATACGCATGCTTTAAGTATTTGTGTTGTTACCAACAGTTTTGCTTTTATATGTATGTAGGGTGTGCAAGACGGGTCGCAGAACCATGAGGCTTACTTGTTATTCCCAGTTCACTTAGATGGAACATTGCAGGATGTCACTAAAGCCATGCAAGAAAAGAAGGAATATTTTCCAACAATTACTATTCTCCAGATATTTCGTCAAGTAAATACTTCTTCTTACTGCTCTCTTCTGTACGATGCAACATTTTATCCTTATTGGACAACTACAGTGCAATGGTTGTTTTTCTAACTGAATGTGCAATGGTAGCTCGACATACCATGTTAGAACAATCAGGCATGACTGAAATTGCTCATGGTCTTCTACTCTTTTGTTCGGTTACGTTAAACCTCATATCTTTGTATTTATATCGAAATTGAGATCCAAACTTCAATCTTGTTCTTTGTGTTGTATTTTACTTGGTACGAGCTTTGTTGATACCTTTTTCTGTGTTATCCATTAATTTAAGATTCCTTTTTATGTTACTAAATTTAGTATATACTGAAAGGGGACTGTACAACTAAGGTTGAATTGTGATGTTAGCAAAATTGATGTATTTATGGTTGTATACTCTTATTTTGTTCTGTTAGCAACTTCCTGTGGGGATAAGCCTGTTAATTTATGTGATCTGTGTTGCCTACAGCTATGTGCAGGACTGAAGCATATGCACAGTTTTGAGCCACCATATGCTCACAATGGGGTTAAACCTGACAATGTCCTCATAACTCAGAGGAAGGAGCAGCATCTTGCTATCTTGATGGACTTTGAAAGTGCTCGCCCTGCAAGAAGAGCTATTAGATCACAAGCAGAAGCTTTGCAGCTGCAGGTACCTTTATATTTAAGGGTGCACATTTGAATTGTTAATATCATTTAGTTTAGCAGCTCACTGAGATAGCGCCGATGGCAAGCCAAGTTGATAGAATGGTCAACTTACGTGTTACTTTAGATCTATTTTCTTAGTTTGACTATCAATTGTTTTAATGTAGGAATGGGCTTCAGAGCACTGTTCTGCGCTTTACCGGGCACCTGAATTATGGGAGTGCCCAAGCCATGCCGATATCGATGAGAGGACAGATGTATGGTCTTTGGGATGCACCCTTTATGCTATGATGTAAGCTCTCTCGCAGAAACTTTATGATCTGACACATGGCCTCACTAGTTGGAGTTAATTATTTTGTGACTTATAGTTGGTGCCCATGGCTAAAATTTGCCTACTCATTTATGTTCTCATAGAATTTTGAACGGATGATTTAAGTAGCATCTTTGATAAATACTGCTGCAATTACGTAGAAATCCTGCCATGTGTATGACACCCTTCTTGTATTGCCTTGTGTCAAAATATGTGCTCAGGTATCTTAGTGACTAACCTGATCATATCCCATTTATTGCCTTATGAGGTGATCAGTTAGAATGCAGCCCCCCCCCCCCCCCCACCCCCACCCCCCCCCCCCCCACCCCATTGAAAGGTTCATTAAGATGTTTGCCTGGTCAGTATATTGATTTGGTGTCTGACTCTTTCTTCGGTGTTATGTGCACGGATATGGCATGAACAGTGTCCTAATACACTTGAAATATTATTAATATAAGAAGAGTTATTAAATACTCACTCAGTTAACTAATATAAGATGTTATTACGACCACTATATTGGTTGTAATAACATCTTATATTATAGGACGGAGGGATTAGGAAATAAATAATACTTAAGAGACATAATTGGTACCCTTTGGATTATTATTACTTAAAGGTCCGATAAGTCCTATAAGGGGCACAGCATGTATCAGTTGTGAATCAGGCGATGCAAGTTAATCAATCCCCTCAAACCCATGTTCTACTCCCAGTTCCGTACGCTGTGCCATACGGGCATCTTCATGGCACTAGTTACCTAGTTTCTTCCATTTGATTCTTGAAGACTGTTCATGAATGTCTTCCATTGCAAGGATGATGCTAAAGCTAATGTTTCAAACTTGTCCACAACTGGAAGTAGCCTGTAAGTTATTTAAATAAGTCTGTTGCAACATGGAAGTCCTCTTCAGTCCTAGTGCACAAAACCATGTTCCAGTGGTTTTCTGGATCTGTCCATTAATCATCTTATTACAGAATCTATTATTTAGGGCAAGTTCGTCTATCTTGAGGGCTAATTTTTTTGTTATTTGTATGTACTGGATTAAGACAAATTGCTCAACAATGCAGCATTGCTTTGGCATGTTGTTGTATGTAGTACCTAGTTTATACTGTCTTTAGTGCAAGCTGCAGATCATCTGACCATGTTGTAAAATTTTGCAGGTATGGAAAATCACCATTTGAATACGAGCTTGATGAATCTGCTGGTGAGAGCTTAGCAACGGTCATGAAAAGTGCGCAGGTTAAATGGTCTGCTGAGGCTGGTTCGTCCTACCCTGACAGTCTCCGCCAATTCGTAACCTGGATGCTGCAGCCACAGCCCGCAGTGCGTCCCCATATCGATGACATCATCATCCACGTCGATAAACTCATCGCCAAGTACTCGACCTGACAAGTAAATGCAGCAGCCTCGACAGAAAGGAGAAAAGGAATTCCTATGTAAGTTTATAGAACATCTGCTTGATTCATTGAAAGTGAAAGTTGATTCCTCAATAGTCATTGTATTAAAAGGAGAAAAAGGAGGATGTTTTCTGTAGCAAGATTACTGGATGTTGTTCCTGAGTACGTTATGTTCTGTAGATGTATGTATTTTTTGTGCCGATGTGGGAGACCCAGGGATCAATAAATGATATCATCGTTCTAATGATTCTGATGCTCTAGTTCTTTTGAATAACGGTAGGAGAGCTGCCGTGCTGGTCAAGATGACCGTGTCCAAAAACTATACGAGGGAAACTGAGTTAAAAAAAAAACCGCACAAGCAAAAGAGACCCATTGCCCACACGACTCTGGAGCTGTCACCTTGGCCAACTCGCTGGGACGCAGTGGCAACGCCGCACGGCCTTGACGCCTTGTAGCCTGAACTACGCAAGATGACCACCTGTAGACCATAACCGCCACATGAAAGGTCCAGGGGCGGGGCGCAACCCGTCATGCCAGCCAGACCAGTCGCGTCACAGACTCGCTACCCTCGTAGCACCAGATTGCCACCCATATGCCTTGCTAGGCCACGACCACACCACATATAGCCGTCGCTGCAAAACCATCCGAGGCCCCTGCCTCGTGCATGTCCACCGTCTGGAGTCGCCATCCTCGACTGCAGGGTCTGTTCGTTTTTGGAATCGGAAGGAACGGAATGGAACCATTCCATTCTCCTGTCACGGAACCATTCCATCCCTGTGACAAAAAATTGTCACGGAACCGTTCCATTCTTGTGTTCTTTTCTGGGATGGGATGGAATGGAATCAGAACGACATCAAACTCGATTAATTATTTCCTAATCTAGATTAATTATTGCTAAACTTAATTAATTATTGCTAATCTTGATTAATTATAATTAATCTTGAGTTAATTATCCAGCATTACCGTGCCGTTCCACCCGTCCGGCCGAATCGGTCGGTTCCGAATATTGAGGGAATATTCCTTTTTCTGGAACCATTCCATTCCACTCCATCGCAGAAAAGAACATAATAATAGGTTCCGGGAATGGAATAGTTCCATTATATTCCCTGGCATTCCAAAAACGAACAGACCCCAAAGTAACCATGCATAGGTGTTGTTGTCACCGCTCTAAAAGGTAGCAGAGCGAAGTTTTTGCTCGGAGTAGCTCTAGTTCTTGTTAGCGTGATACCACATGTTTTGCTGAGCAAGTGCATCCGTTCCAGCGGGAATACCCCCGTGCCAAACGAGGCCTACTGGAGTGAATGGCGCGTGTGATGCCCGAGTGATATTGATGCAAGAAAGAACAGGCTAAAGAACAAATAATCAAGTGGCACCATGAAGCGGCACGGTCCATGCCAGCCCAAAAGCGCAAGAGGCTACATTCAATAACCAAAAGAACCACCCTTGTCTGTATTTTATATTTGAAGCAGCACCCTTTAAATACATATGTAACCAGCTGCATCTCTGCAGCAAGCAAATAGCCAACTAGCAAGCAGAGCTAGATCAGCACTAACAAGAGACGAGAGAGTGAGAGACCGTAGCAAGGATGGGTCAGTCCCCCTCTATCCGACAGCCAGAGGCGGAGTACATTCGCCTGCTACCGGCAGCTGGCGGCAGAAACAGGTGATTTCCTGAATAGCTTGGTTTATATATTCATCCGAATCGGCTTTAAATCAATAGTTGTTGCTGCTGGCAAATTGCAACTGTTCCAGCTTCTTATTTCCTTCGAGTCTAGTGGGCGTGATTACGAGGAATCTGGAACTATCTCCTGACATTTTTCTGGGTCCAACATGCAGGAACCAGCAGTTGGGGAAGTCAACAAAGGTCAAGAGTAAATACTACAAAAGGTCAACCAAGGACGATATTGTTCTGAGGGCAACGCTGGAAGCTATCACAAGAATGGGATAGCAAATCTGAATAAAAAATATGTCATGTTTTCTCTAGGCGTCAATTCTGAATCCAGAAAGGCTTTCGAGTTACTGTGATTTGTGTTCGTAAATATATTGGTAAAAGCCGTACGGAAATTGTTATGGAATTTCTTACATGAGCTATTGCTTAGCGCTGGAACTCTTGCACTACACTACTTTTATTGCTACTTGTTCTTTAATCTTTAACGATGTCATGTTTGCCTCTTTGATACAAATGGTGGTGACCGATGAACCATACCTACCCTATAATATACAAGAGGTTGCAGCTGACGAAACTTTTGTCATATAAAATTTGTCTAGAAAATAACATGTTGTGTCTCCAACTCTCTATCGCTACCGGAATATCTTTTATGCTTATTAAGGAATTTTGTACTCGCTAAGAAATTTATATTAATTAGATGATCTAGTACTTTCAAAATCAGTGTTGCATATTGTTCAAAATAGAACTATGCCTTGGTTGGCGTCCTATCCAGCTGAATCAGATGACATCCGTCTAATAGATTGTACTGTGCCTCAAAACTAAGTACTCACTCTGTTCCCAGGACAAATATGTCTTGCAGACTGTAACTTGAGAAATTATACCCCCCCTCCCCCACCCACCAGACGTATACATGGTTGCCGACTCGTCGTTGCTCAAACGGGGCAGAAGGCGGTGTCAGTTCGGCGCCAACTCGTGTCAATTTGATGCCACACAACTTGTTAGGGGCAAACTGAACGTTGACAACGAGGTGCATTTTTAATTTCCGTTTGTGCATATAGAACTTGTGTGTGATCATATGAATTAGCCAATATTATTTTCCATACATAAAATTTGTGTGAAATGGAAATGTTCGACATGATCGACGGTGGAAGTGGGGCCACACATGAGATTGATGTGGATCAAGCACAAGTCAAGCTTTTGGTTGATGCCGAGACCGAAGGCATTACCATTCCGCGGCCGACCACAAAAGAGGACCTGCATACACGCAAATGGAAGATCTCTTGTTGTACAGATGTTTTTTTTTTTTGCGGGAGCTTGTTGTACAGATGTTGGATGGAAATAGGCACCGATCCTATTTGTTTCATAGGGCAACATTACGGGACATATTGGAGGAGGATATGGGATCAATACCACGAGCGGAAACACTATGTCTCCGACAACATCACTTCCGATCGCTGAGAGCTCATTGGCCCATAGGTGGGGCACCATCCTCGAGCATTGAAACAAATTTAGTGGGTGCCATGACAAAATTGTCGCAAGACCAAAAACTGGCATGGGTGAAAGTTCACAAGTAATATTTCTCTATGTTTACTTCCTCCTATATAAATTGTTTTTTAGGTGCCCAAAAATAAACCCTCGGCTTGATACGTTGTTGGCTCGCAATTCACATATGTGAAAAGTGGAAACAACTCGAGCACAAATCAAGCGTCAAGAGGCCATGGAGAGTGAGCCAACAAAGAAACGTGCTCAAGACGGCTCTCTTTCGGATGAAGGGGAGGTCTAGGTGGGCCAGCCACCCGGCCAACAGAACTCCAAGGCGTCCGCAAAGGGTGCGGTGTCATCAAGCCTTTTCCAAGAATCTTTGGGTGTGATGGCGAAGGAGGTGCCGAGCTCGAAGAGAGTCGAGTTGAGGGATCTACAAATTATGAATGCTTCACTTTCTTCATGGAGATACAAGACGAGAGGGTGGCCGTGGAAAAAAATCGCTTTGTCCAACAATTTGGCTATAGAAACGAAAAAGCTAACGTAGAAAAGGTCACAACCGAGAAGATCATAGCCGAATCTAGTGCGGAAAAGCTTAGGATTGAGGTGAAGCAAATTGATGTTGCATTGATGATGAAGGAGGATCGAATCTTGACCACTACACAAGCAACAAGAAACCAAGGACGAGAGCTTGGTTTGATCAACAACGGGACCGGATGTTGGCTAAGCCTCCCGAGCGATATTTGTGATCATTTTCATATGTATGTTATGTGGCCAACCTTGATTTTGATGGTCAAATTGATGGCCGAACTATGGACGAAATTTATGTGGGTGGCGAAAAATTGATGGCCTAATTTGATGGCTCAATTTATTTTTTATCCGATATATTTTTATCCTTTCTCTTTTGGAGTTGTCGTGGAAGTGCCGATCGACCGGTTTTATCAGGGCAAGGCGTCAGCCCCATACGGATAATATATGAGAGAATCCAGATACTAATTGCCCCTTGCCTGTTGGAGATGCTCTATTCCCCTCAAATACCTCGTGCCAAAGGAGACCTAATGGAGTGAATTGCGCGTGTGATGCCCGGGTGATGTTGATGCAAGAAAGAACATGCTAAAGAACAAATAAACAAGTGGCACCAAGAAGCAGCACAATTCATGCCAGCCCAAAAGCGCAAAAGGCTATATTCAATAACCAAAGAACCAAAATATCAGAGCACTTTTCCCTTGTCTGTATTTTATATTTGAATTAGAACCCTTTAAATACAGATGTAACCAGTCGCATATCTGCAGCAAGCAAATAGCCAAATAGCAAGCAGAGCTAGATCAGCACTTGCAAGAGAGAGTGAGAGACCGTAGGTCCGTAGACAACTAGCAAGGATGGGTCAGTCACCCTCTATCCGGCAGCCAGAGGCGGAGTATATTGGCCTGCTACCGGCAACCGGCGGCAGAAACAGGTGATTTTTAGCTCGGTTTATATATTTATCCAAATCGGCTTTAAATCAATAGTTGTTGCTGCTTGAAATTGCAATTGCTCCAGCCTCTTATTTCCTTCGAGTCTAGTGGGCGTAATTACGAAGAATACGGAACTATCTGGTGACATTTTTCTGGGTTCAACATGCAGGAACGAGCAGTTTGGCAAGTCAACAAAGGCCAAGAGTAAATACTACAAAAGGTCAACCCAGAACGATCTTGTTCTGAGGGCAACGTTGGAAGCTATCACAAGAATGGGATAGCAAATCTGAATGAAAATATGTCATATTTTCTCCCTTGATATTGTAGGCGTCAATTCTGAATCCAGAAAGGCTTTCGTGTTATTGTGATTTGTGTTCGTAAATATATTGGTAAAAGGCGTTTCGGAAATTGTTATGAGAATTTCTTACATGAGCTATTGCTTAGCGCTGGAACTCTTGCACTACACTACTTTTATCGCTACTTGTTCTTTAACGATGTCATGTTTGCCTCTTTGATGCAAATGGTGGTGACCGATGAACCATACCTACCCTATAATATACAAGAGGTTGCAGCTGACGGAACTTTTGTCATATAAAAATTTATCTACAAAATAACATATTGTGTCTCCATCGCTACCGGTATATCTTTTATGCTTATTAAGGAATTTTGTACTCGCTAAGAAATTTATATTAGCTGATCTAGTACTTCCAAAATCAGTGTTGCATATTGTTCAAAACAGAACTATGCCTTGGTAGGCGTCCTGTCCAGCTGAATCAGATGACATCCGTCTAATAGAGTGTATTGTGCCTCAAAACTAAGTACTCACTCTGTTCCCAGGACAAATATGTCTTAAAGACTGTAACTTGACGTCTAATAGATCGTAATGTGCCTCAAACTAAGTACTATCACAAGGATGGGATAAAGCTGCAAATCTGAAGAAACAAAAATGTCATATTTTCTCCCTTATCATTGTAGGCCTCAATTCTGAATCCAGAAAGGTTTTCAAATTATTGTGATTTGTGTCTTAGTGCATATATTAATTAAAAGGCGTACAAATTGCTATGAGAATTTCTTACATGAGCTATCGCTTAGCCATGGCTCTTTGCGTTACACTTTTTTTTTGAAATGATGGCAAAATATTTGCCATTTTCGATTAATAAGGAGAGGTCAGTACAATACTTTTATTGCTACTTGTCCCTGAAGGATGTCATGTTTGCCTCTCCTATGCAAATGGTGGTGATTGATGAACCATATCTACCCTATAATATAGAAGACGCTGACAGACCTTTTGTCATATAAAAATTTGTCTAGAAAATAACATACTGTGTCTCCATCCCTACCAGTATATTTTTTCGCTTATTAAAGAAATTTTGTACTAGGTAAGAGATGTCTATTATCTGATCTGGTAATTTCAAAATCAGTCTTGCATATTATTCAGCATAGAACTATGCGTTGGTTGGCGTCCTGTCCAGTTTTTTTTTTTTTGAGTCTCTGTCCAGCTGAACTAGATGACATCCGCCTGATAGAATGTGTAATGTGCCTCAAAACTAATTATCCAATGATTTCCCAGCAAAAATATATCTTGCATTCTTTAACTTAAGAAATAGGTAAAGAAATTATTATGTGTCCATCCAAGAGCAGCGATTTGGAGTCCGGGCTCAGATGCTCCCGCACATGAACAGTAAATTGGTAAAAGTAGAAAAAAATTCAAAAATCTGAATTTTTTTGGCATGCAAGATGATTGGGTGCGCAATGCGTGTAAATTTTCGTGATGTTTCGACATTCGACGAGCCGTCGGCAAAAAAGACAAATTCCGGGTCTTTGAGAGACTTTGAAAAAGTGCACGGTTGAGAGCCAAATTTTTTTTTTTGCCGTGAGGTTCTCGAATGTCCAAACACTACAAAACTTTGCACGAACCTTGTGCAGAGCATCTTGCATGCCAAAAAAAATCAGATTTTTTATAATTTGTTTATTACATTTTTCGAATTTACTGTTCACCCGCTACCTCCGGGGGAAACTCTAAATCCGTTGATCGCATGATGGTGGTGTCCTTCATCGTTCCCCTCCCGAGGGCATCATTCTTGGAGGTGTGCATCAGTCGAAGGGACCAGTGGATGTCTACGGTGGTGGATGCAGCGGTCTGCGTGGTGGTTTGCGCGACAACAACGACGGTGATGAGCGATGGTTTGGTTGTGACAAGATCTTGGTAGTCGGCTTTGTTCCGACGCGTCCGACTCGTCTCTGTGCTGGACTTCCCCCGTTGCGAAGTTGGAGCTTCTGACCGGAGTATCTCCAGCGCCGACGATGACCTGCGTGGGGGCGGTCCGATCGTGGCGAACTTCGTCGGCGCGGGTCGTGTCCATCTTCTCTTCGGAGCTTATCTTCAGAATCGAAGCTGCCAGTCTTCTACACGAAGGGCCATCTGTTTGGCATGGGCCGGCGTGGGCTTCACGAAGCCAATACGGTGAGGTCTTCTTTGGCGGTCATCTCTTCGGTGAAGTCGGAGTCGCTCTCGGTGGAGTGATGGCGATGACGTTGGTGGACAATCTTGACGCTGACCTTCGTCTTCATCGGTGTGTGTGGTCTGCCTTTGGTAGCCAGGGTGGCCCGTGTGTGCCTCGCGACGGTCGTGTTTCATGGCAGTCGGCGAGGATGTGTGTATCGGTTTTCGGCCGGTTACCCGCTAATTAACCGGCCATCTCTCTTCTTCTTAATTAATGAAAATGACAAGTCTTTTGGCTTGTTTTAAAATAGGAGAAAAAGGAAGATACTTTCTGTAGCAGGCTTAACTGATCTAAGAAACTGGTTGTTCATGAGTACGTTATATCTGTATAGATGTATGTATTTTTTGTGCCGAAGTGGGAGACCCAGGGATCAATAAATGATATCATCGTTCTAATGGTTTCTTCTGATTCTGTATTTTTTTTGAAACTAGGCAAAATATTCTGTAATTATTTTACTAGCGTGATCGTACATGTTATGTTGTACACTTGCATCCGTTCCAAGATCGCTTGATTATGTTGTACATTTTTTTTTTGAGGTTTATGTTGTTGTTGTTGTTGTACATTTTCCTAGCGTGATCTAACAACTTGTCCCAAGTTCGCTTGACATGCTGATTAAGAGCGTGAGTTGCTGGAAGAAATCAAACGTAAGCAAAAACAGACTAAAAGAACAAATAAACAAGTGGCACCATGAAGCAGCACAGTTCATGCCTGCCCAAAAGCGCAAAAGGCTACGTTCAATAACCAAAAGAACCAAAATATCTTGGCACTTTTACCCCTTTGTCTGTATTTTATATTTGAATCAGAAGCCTTTAAATACAGATGTAACCAGTCGCATCTATGCAGCAAGCAAATAGCCAACTAGCAAGCAGAGCTAGATCAACACCAACTAGAGACCAGAGAGAGAGAGAGAGACCGTAGCAAGGATGGGCCAGTCCGCTTCTATCCAGCAGCTAGAGGCGGAGTATATTCGGCTATTCGCCTCCTACCGGCAGCCGGCGGCAGAAACAGGTAATTTCATGAGTAGCTTGGTTTATATATATTCATCCGAATCGGCTTTGTATCCATAGTTGTTGCTGCTGCCAAATTGCAACTGCTGCTGTTGAATACGTGTTTTACTGAAGAAACGACTGAGAACTCAGCTTCTTATTTTCTGTGAGTTTAGCGGGTTTAATTACGAGGAATCCGAAACTGTATGGTGACATTTTTCTGGCTCAAACATGCAGGAACGAGCAGTTTGGCAAGTCAACAAATGATAGGGTAAAGGTGCCTGATTTTTCGATGAGATGGATAACTCTCGATTTGGGTGGAGGTCGACGTTGACGATCCGACTACAAACGTGCGGACGTTGCGCCTTAGCAATCGCTACACCAACTTCCGAGGCTATTGATCTCGCCGGGGCTAGATCAACCTGATCCGAAGATCAATTCCTGCAAGCAATCGAAGAACTAGCAAGAATTATAGATGCAATCAAGATATTGCGGATAAAAGATGAAAGCTTTATAGTTGGGATTCTGCAAGTGCGTAGTACAAGAGGTCTGAACCGACACTGT
Organism: Poa pratensis; assembly: GCA_947311845.1. Classification (NCBI taxonomy): domain Eukaryota; kingdom Viridiplantae; phylum Streptophyta; class Magnoliopsida; order Poales; family Poaceae; genus Poa; species Poa pratensis. The sequence continues at coordinate 15,508,702 of CAMZMU010000077.1, forward strand.
TGCCTATGGCGAAGAATAGCAATGGCTAAGTCTTAAACTAAACAAAATCCGAGTCTAAACGACGACCTAACGGAGGTATATATGGAGGGACAGAGGGGGATTCGGCCAGCCTTGGAAAAGGAGGTCGAATTCCACCCTAAGTCGGTTTCCTTCCACTTATACGGACTCTAATTGTTCACGTACTTAATTTGGACGAAAATACATGGGCCTGGCCCATAACTAAAAGGTGACGCAGCACCATATGAATATATGGACGAAATTATGAAGTGGGAAACTCTATATTTCGTCCAAGTCTTCTCCTCTTATTATGGTGGCTTCGATGTTCTGAAATCTCCAGTTGTGGCGTCATCTTCAATCCTCCCACGCTTGCTGCCATCCTCTCCATGCGTGATCCGGCTCCATTGTTTGTCCCTCTCATCCATGCTAGGGCCATCATTCCTAAGTGTGACAAACACATCCGATTTAGGCAGCATCATATGTTCATGTATGTGAGGATTGATTCCAAGAAACGAAAGTACCTGATAATTAAGTTGCCGTGCACGAGCTCGTGTGAGAGGTCCTTGTATTGTGGCTGTAGGTGCAACGGTTGTATCAACATGTGGGATGTCCTCATCATCCTCCCCTTCTTGAAATGAAGTCGTCCTCGACGCAATGTCATCATCCTCTCCCAAGTATGGCTTCAAATCTGCAATGTTAAATGACGGACTTACCGTACCAAAATCTGCAGGAAGCTCAAGTTTGTATGCATTATCATTAATTCGTTCTAACACTTTAAAAGGACCAGCAGCTCGTGGCATTAATTTTGACTTGCGCAAATCAGGAAAACGCTCTTTGCGCAAATGTAACCAAACAAGATCTCCAACATCAAACACAACATGCTTTTTCCCTTATCACCGGCAACTTTAAATTTAGCATTCATATGTTCTATATTGGCCTTAGTAGTAGCATGCAATTTCAATATCAATTCAGCACGTTGTGAAGCATCTAAATTATTTTGCACCGAAGATGGTAAAGGCAATAAATCAATTGGTGCACGAGGAACAAAACCATAAACAATCTCAAAAGGGCACATCTTTGTGGTAGAATGCAGCGAACGATTATAAGCAAACTCAATATGAGGTAAACACTCTTCCCACAATTTTAAGTTCTTTTTTAAAACAGCCCTCAACATAGTAGACAATGTTCTATTCACAACTTCAGTTTGTCCATCAGTTTGGGGATGACATGTAGTACTAAACAGTAATTTAGTCCCCAACTTAGCCCATAAACATCTCCAAAAATGACTAAGAAATTTAGTATCACGATCTGAAACAATAGTATTTGGCACACCATGCAAACGAACAATTTCACGAAAGAATAAATCAGCAACATGTGCAGCATCATCACTCTTGTGACAAGGAATAAAATGTGCCATCTTAGAAAATCGATCCACAACAACAAAAATACTATCCCTCCCCTTCTGTGTACGAGGCAATCCCAAAACAAAGTCCATCGAAATATCCTCCCAAGGAACACTAGGAACAGGAAGAGGCATATATAAACCATGTGGATTAAGGCGTGACTTAGCTTTTTGACATGTAGTGCAGCGAGCAACGAATCTCTCAACATCCCTACGCATCCGTGGCCAAAAGAAGTGTGTAGCAAGCACGTCCTCCGTCTTCTTTACTCCAAAGTGACCCATCAAACCTCCTCCATGCGCCTCCTGCAACAACAAAAGACGAACAGAGCTATCCGGAATACATAGTTTGTTAGCACGGAACACAAATCCATCATTGAGGACGAATTTGTTCCAAGTTTTGCCCTCTGTACAATGTTGCAACACATCTTTAAATTCAGCATCATGCACATATTGTTGCTTAATTGTTTCCAAGCCAAAATTTTGAAATCAAGCTGAGAGAGCATGGTATAACGGCGTGACAAAGCATCAGCAATAACATTATCTTTACCCTTTTTGTGTTTGATAACATAAGGAAAAGATTCAATAAATTCAACCCACTTTGCATGACGCTTATTCAATTTAGCTTGACTACGAATGTGCTTCAAAGATTCATGATCAGAATGTATAACAAATTCTTTGGGCCATAAATAATGTTGCCAAGTTTCTAATGTACGAACCAGCGCATATAATTCTTTATCATAAGTAGAATAATTCAGACTTGGCCCACTCAGTTTTTCACTAAAATATGCAACAGGTTTACCCTCTTGTAATAACACACCTCCCAAACCAATACCACTAGCATCACATTCAAGTTCAAAAGTCTTATTGAAATCAGGAAGTTGCAATAAAGGAGCATGAGTTAACCTGTCCTTTAGTAACATGAAAGCCTCGTGTTGTGCATCTCCCCAAACAAAGGGAACATCTTTCTTTGTAAGCTCATTCAGCGGCGCTGCAATGGATCCAAAATCTTTCACAAACGCCTATAAAACCCTGCGAGTCCAAGAAAACTCCGCACTTGTGTGACCGTTGTAGGTTGCGGCCAACTCCAAATTGCCTCAATCTTGGCTGGGTCAACTTCAATACCCTGTGCTGTAACAACAAAGCCAAGAAAAGCAACTCGATCCGTGCAAAAGGTGCACTTCTCAATATTTCCAAACAAGCGTGCATTGCGCAAAGCAGTAAAAACAGCACGCAAATGATCCAAATGTTCCTCTAAAGATGTGCTATATATGAGGATATCATCAAAGTAAACTACCACAAAACGTCCAATAAAACTACGCAAAACTTCGTTCATTAAACGCATGAATGTGCTGGGCGCATTAGTTAGACCAAAAGGCATTACTAACCACTCATATAAACCGAACTTAGTTTTAAACGCTGTTTTCCATTCATCCCCTAATTTCATACGAATTTGGTGATAACCACTACGCAAATCAACTTTGGAGAACATGGTAGAGCCACTCAATTCATCAAGCATATCATCTAAACGCGGTATAGGATGACGATAACGAATAGTAATATGATTGATAGCTCTACAATCAGTACACATGCGCGATGAACCATCTTTCTTAGGGACCAAAATAATAGGTACAGCACATGGGCTAAGGGATTCACGAATATGACCTTTGTCGAGTAGTACTTGGATTTGGCGCTGAATCTCCTTGGTCTCCTCCGGGTTGGTACGATAAGGCGCACGGTTGGGTAGTGATGCTCCAGGAATTAAGTCAATTTGATGCTCGATTCCGCGAATAGGTGGCAATCCAGGAGGTACATCTTGTGGAAAAACGTCCACGAACTCCTGCAAAATGTTAGCAACCGCAGGTGGCAAAGAAGGAGGCATGTCCTCAAAAGAAAACAGCACCTCTTTGCAAATAAGAGCATAGCATGTAGTAGTACTCGCATCAATTTCAGAAATATCAGATTTGCTAGCAAGCATGCAATTACTTTTCAAACGAATTTCATTAGCATGTTTCGGATCAGATTTGGAAGTACTTTTAGAGGCATCAATTCTTTAGCAACAATCTGATTTTCACTCAGTTTTTCTCCTCATTATGTGCTCTACTAGCTCTAGCAAGATCATCTTTTAAAATATTTTCAGGAGACATAGGAAGTAACACAATTGGCTTATCATTATGAACAAGAGAATATGATTTGTGCTACCATGATGGACAGAATTCGTATCATATTGCCATGGTCTACCAAGTAAAAGCGCACATGCTTGCATAGGGACAACATCACATTCAACATAATCAGAATATGCAGCAATAGTAAAATGCACACGCACGGTACGTGTTACCTTAACTTTGCCGCTGTCGTTAAACCATTGAATGTAATATGGACGAGGATGAGGTCGTGTCGAGAGAGAAAGCTTCTCAACCATCTCCACACTCGCCAAATTGTTGCAGCTCCCTCCATCAATAATAATGCGAACACAACGATCTTTGACAACGCCCTTGGTATGAAACAGATTATTGCGCTGACTTGGTTCGGCTTTTGTCACTTGTGCACTCAAAGCGCGATGCGCAATTAAGGTCGGGTACCGCTCCGCATGTTCCGCAGCCATGTATTGCGGATCTTGCTCCGTGTTGGTTGCCGCAGATTGCTCATCATGTGCGATTAGAGCCAATGTTGTTTCATCATAATCACTGGCGGAATCGTATCCACCATCGTCAAGAGCAATCATCACACGAGCGGAGGGGCATTCACGTGCAAAGTGACCAAGCCCGCTGCATTTGCGACACTTAATGTTGCTGGTCTTGCCCGTAGAAGCCATGGATGACGAAGAGCTTGTGGCTGGTCCAGCGGATGTACTTGGCTTGGCTGCAATGGTGGGAATGTAGACGATGTAGACCGTGTGGGGGTGGCCGTGGAAGGAGTCGGAGCAGCAGTCGGGGCGACGACGTAGACGGCGTTCGTGGTGTCCATGAAGTAGAACGCCCTGCAGAAAAATTAGATCGTGTCGCCGCTCTCCGATCCTGCACTTCACATTCAGCTTTGCAAGCAAGATGAAACAAACGAGTGATAGTTGTATATTCCTTATATTCCAGAATCGTTTGAATCTCTTTATTTAACCCACCAAAAAATCTAGCAAGTAAAGCTTCCGTATCCTCTACGATACCACAACGAATCATGCCAGTTTGTAATTCCTGATAGTATTCTTCTACCGAATTTTTACCTTGTTCAAGTCTAGTTAATTTCTTTAGCAAATCACGTTGATAGTATGGAGGAACAAAGCGAGTACGCATAGCACGTTTCAGATCAGTCCAAGTAGTAGGTGGATTATCATGATGCAAACGACAATATTCAGACCACCATATGGAAGCAAAACTAGTGAACTCACAAGTAGCAGCCGTAACACGTCTCTCCTCAGGATAATCTAAGCATGAAAAACGTTGTTCTAATTCTAATTCCCAAGAAAGGTACGCATCAGGATTATAACGACCATCAAAAGGTGGAACATGCAACTTCAGTTTTGCAACATGGTCATCGTCACGTACCAGCGGCCGTGGAGGCAGGCGCGCGTTGCGGGGATGGACGCGTGGACGTCCAAGTGCCGGTTGGAGGCCCCCATCCTCTGCCTCGTTCTCGCCTTCGTATTCGTCCTCCCCGTCATACGTCTCGTGGCGCGCATCGGCAGCCGCAGCGCCCGCAGCAGACGTCTGCGCATGGTGGAGAGGAACTCGCTGGGCGCGGCCGGCGTGCCTAGGAGGGGTGGAAGGCGGCGCAGCAACTCTTGAAACTTTTCGTCGAGCTTGGCGGTGAAAGACGAGTCGAGGCCCTCGATCTTCTCCATGGTTTCACCAAAACGTTTATCCACGTCTTGCATATGGTCGCTGACAATGCTCGTGAAGTGGCCGTGGAGCTCCGCGTTGGTCATCTTGTCCAGGTCGGCAGCCGTCGGAGAACCTGACATGGTTAGTACTTCAAAAGCACAGAAATATGGTGTATGGGTGACAGGAAAGTGGTGGAATCAACGCGCTATCAAGCAAGCAAACCAATATTCTTACTCGTTCTTACCCTGCAGCAGGTGGTGCCTAGCAACCGAGGGGACCAAACGTCAAGAAGATTGAGAATAGCGATTACCAGGTGGTGTCAACGCACGGTGTAGGAATATGTGGAGCTGTAGGAGGCTGTAATATCTGTAGCAACAATTCAAAACAGCAGTGCAACAAGTTGAATAAATGCTCAACGACGGTACCGTGCTGGCCGTAGGCTAGACCCAACTAGAGACGCGAGCCTAGAACACCAACGAGTCAAGGCGCGGCCACAACAAGCACAAAATGATAGCTCAACAGCAAGATATAAGTGAAGATCGCAGAAAATTTCCGACTATTTTACTAAAAGGCCAAAAACTCGACCTTCCCGAACTCTTTTGGCAATTCTGAGAGATTTTTTGGGCAAACAACTACGTCGTTTGGGGTTGGACAGATCTTTTTCCGCTGAAAATTTTGAGTGGTCGAACGTCGAAAACGGAGTTCGTATGCAAAAGTTATGGCCGGTCAAAGTTTGCTGTCCAAAACTGACCAAATCGGACTAAATTTGGACTGGACTAGTAGAAATCGTGGTAGAAACAGAACGAAGAACAAACCCTAATCCAAGTCAGGGAAGGAGGGATGGATGGGTGTGGTGGCGGTATAGATGGTGGTGGTGGTTCGGGGTTTCGGCGATGCGGAAGAGATTACCGTGGATGGATGATTGTGGTGGTGGTTCGGGGTTTTGGGCGATGCGGAATAGATGGTGGGCGGCTAGGGTTTGGTGGTGGCGGTGCGGCGGCGGCAAGACGAATATGAACAGAACTCGAAACTCTAAAGATCAAGACGCTACGACCAGCACTCGACACGACGATGCAGACACAAACTCAACAATGAAAAAACTGAAAAGAAAAGATGCAAAGGCTCGAATTGTTTCTGGGAAAAGATCTACCCTAATATTTTTGGCTTTTTCGAGGACTGTAGGACAGACATATGCAATCTACACTAGGAAAACTGTAAGATCTCACCGAGAAACCTGAAATCTGATACCACTTGATAGGGTAAAGGTGCCCGATCTTTCGATGAGATGGATAATTCTCGATTTGGGTGGAGGTCGACGTTGACGATCCGACTACAAACGTGCGTGACGTTGCGCCTTAGCAATCGCTACACCAACTTCCGAGGCTATTGATCTCGCCGAGGCTAGATCAACCTGATCCGAAGATCAATTCCTGCAAGCAATCGAAGAACTAGCAAGAATTATAGATGCAATCAAGATATTGCGGATAAAAGATGAAAGCTTTATAGTTGGGATTCTGCAAGTGCGTAGTACAAGAGGTCTGAACCGACACTGTTGCCTATGGCGAAGAAAGCAATGGCTAAGTCTTAAACTAAACAAAATCCGAGTCTAAACGATGACCTAACGGAGGATATATGGAGGGACAGAGGGGGATTCGGCCAGCCTTGGAAAAGGAGGTCGAATTCCACCCTAAGTCGGTTTCCTTCCACTTATACGGACTCTAATTGTTCACGTACTTAATTTGGACGAAAATACATGGGCCTGGCCCATAACTAAAAGGTGACGCAGCACCATATGAATATATGGACGAAATTATGAAGTGGGAAACTCTATATTTCGTCCAAGTCTTCTCCTCTTATTATGGTGGCTTCGATGTTCTGAAATCTCCAGTGGTGGCGTCATCTTCAATCCTCCCACGCTTGCTGCCATCCTCTCCATGCGTGATCCGGCTCCATTGTTTGTCCCTCTCATCCATGCTAGGCCCATCATTCCTAGTGTGACAAACACATCCGATTTAGGCAGCATCATATGTTCATGTATGTGAGGATTGATTCGAAGAAACGAAAGTACCTGATAATTAAGTTGCCGTGCACGAGCTCGTGCGAGAGGTCCTTGTATTGTGGCTGTAGGCGTAACGGTTGTATCAATATTGGGATGTCCTCATCAACAAAGGCCAAGAATAAATACTACAAAAGGTCAAACAAGGACGATCTTGTTCTGAGGGCAACGCTGGAAGTTATCACAAGAATGGGATAAAGCTGCAAATCTGAAGAAACAAATATGTCATATCGGATATTGTAGGCGTCAATTCTGAATCCTGAAAGGCTTTCGAGTTATGATTTGTGTCTTTGTAATTATATCCATTGAAAGGCGTACAAAGATTGCTATGAGAATTTCTTACATGAGCGATTGCTTAGCCATGGAACTCTTGCAAGACACTATTTTTGTTGCTACTTGTGCCTTAACGATGTCATGTTTGGCTCTTTCAAGCAAGTGGGTGGTGATTTGTGAACCATATCTACCCTATAATACACAAGAGGTTGCAGCTGGGTGACCTTTTGGCATATTAAATTTTGTCTACAAAATAACACATTGTGCATCCATCCTTACGCCAGAGACGAAACCTAGCTAGCGCCGCCACCAGCCAGTCTCATGTCGGCTATCTCCTTCGATGGTGGCGGTCCCGTTACCGAAGGGTGGCGGGGTGTTCTTCTTCTGGGGGAGGCCGCCTCATGTGCGGTGATGGAGGCCAAGGGCGGGAGTTTCCGGGGCGGCGGCCCTGCGGCGGGTTGGTTGGAAGACGGAGACGTGAGGCTGCTAGTGTGTAGGAGGCGACACCGGTCTTTAGTTCAAATATTAAGACAATCTCCGAGGTCTTTAGTTTTTCAACTATGAATAATGAATAGTTCAAGTTTATTTTATATGTGCTCATAATTAGAGAAATCCCTGCGATGTTCTGTAAGACGAGCAAGGTTAGATCAATAAATATATACCATAGCAAAAGTGAAACCATAAAATATAATTTATCGCATATTTAGAGTTGGTTTCGCCACCCCTATAAGCTGGCCAATATACTCTCGAGTTCTCATTAAATACTTTGCTTAGGACATTGTTCAGACTCGAGTTTGTTAGTATGAGAATTAGCAATTGTAAAGAGATAGAGTTGGTTTTGGACTAGACTAGATCTAGACCCTCTTTTTGGTTCGGAATTTGTTTTACGCAGTGTTTATACAAAAATAAAGTAATCATAACTTTCTCATACAGAGTATGATCATAGAGATTGTTCTATCTGAATATTTTCGCCAAAAAATCAAAATAGGGCGGACGTCCCGCCTTGCCCGTGTGAGAGTTCCACCCCTACATCAACCTGTTATGAAGGTCCTCCGCTGAACACCTCTAGCACTTAGAGCATCTACACCGCAAAGCACATATGCTTAAAAAAAAAAATCCGACCATGCACAAGCGTTCGGCGCTAGTCTGTATTCTGTATGCGTTTCTCAAGCATCCGACTCCTCTTGTTGCGTCGACGGCGGAAAAACAGCCAGGAATTTCCTACAAACCGCTAAAACAGTCAGGATCTATTTCCTAGTGCCTCTAGATTAGGGCCCTGTTGTGGATGCTCTTAGGCCATGTCCAATGGAAAGCCGCTTGCGCGGACAAAAATAAACAATATGAAGTGCTTTCATAAGAGTTGCTCCTTTCATTTAAACGAAGTGTGAGTCCACGTTCATCGCTGAAGTGTCGGCTCCTATTTGAGCGTCGGTGGCAGCCGCCAGGAATTGGAGCGTACCCAGGCAAAACGGCATGGATTTTATTCCTTACGCGCGCCTCGCGGTAGCACCTCCAATGGACATGCCCTAACCCACCGAGCTCCAGCTACTCTGTTGAGGTTTCATCCCCTGCTCTGCCACTTCCATGTTCGCCGGTGGCTCTGCCTCTCGCGACTATTACTCTGGCAAGGTAACCGGGTTGAAAAACATGAACTGACTGCGACTAGCGAGCAACACAGGACCCCCTGACAAGTAGCAACAGCAGAAATAATTCAACTTGAACATGAAGTAATTTGGACAAGGTGAGTGGGATTATCCAAAGTTATTTTCTCGACTTGTCGATGTTAGATTGATCTCCAACGGTGCGGTCCAACGGCCACACCGGACCCTGATCCTTGCGCCCTGATCGGGGGCGCCCAACCAATCCATAGTTGGTGGGCCCTTGTTGGCCTGCGCTATATAGAGAGGTGGGGGGCCGGCAGCACAACTCACGAGGTTGATCGTGCGCCACCACCCCACCGACATACCCGACCCGATCTAGGTCAAGCGCAGAGTCACGGGAAGCATCACCGCCACCGCTGCCCTCTCTGCCACCACCGCCGCCGTCCACCATGGCCGGCAGCTCGAGCGCATCCGCGCAAGGAGAAGGTACCAATCCTCCTCCCCATCTATCCCTTCTACCGGTATTGATCTAGCCTAGAGATCTTGTGGATGTAACATTGGTATCAGAGCTCCTAGCGTCTAGATCTTACTCGGGTAGATTGAATCGAAAAGCAAATCGAATAGAAAGAAAAGAAGAAAATTCCCCTCCCGTAGAACCCTAACCCTAATCGAAAAGGAAAAGGGAAAAGAAGAGAAAGCTCACCGGAGGGCCTCGAGCTCGCCGGCAAAATGCGCCGCCGTCTCGGCCGCGCCATTCCTCTCGATCCTGATGCGCACCAACTGGGCATCTGAAAGAAGAAATCAACTCCTTCGGGGCAAAGGGCACCGACGCCGTTCCTCTCCCACCGGAGAGGGGCGCGGAAAGGACGCACGCGTCGCCGGCCCTTGTACTGGTCGTCGCCGTCGTCACCAAGAGGCCGCCGCTCGTCGGCGCGCACCACCATCCCCACCAGCAACGAAGGAGACGCCACGGCCACGTTCGGCCGAGCAACGCGCGGGATTTCTCCGCAGCACGCTGCTTGGTCGAACAGGCTGCAGCGCCGCCATGGATGGGAACGGGTGAGCTCCGGCTGCCGGACAGTTGCGGAGCAGCGCGGTTGCCGTCGGCGCCGTCTCTCCTGCGAGCGAAGAACGGGGAGGGAAAGAACAGAATGGTGGTTAGGGTTTCCGGCGTTGACCGTGTGCTGGTTTTGATCCAGCGAGAGACGCGCTGGACCATCGGATGGAATCCGACGGCCAGCAGCGAGCGGCGCCAGTGGGCCGTGGGCCGAGAGCGCAAAAAGGCCGATGGGCTGATTTCGGCCAGAAATAGGAGTGCGACGGTGCGGTGGCGCACTGTAGGCCGTGGGCTGGGCCGCGAAAAGAACATGCCGCGTTTTTTCTCCGTGTTTTTTATTTTACAGTAACTTGTTTTATTTGTTTTGTCCAATTTGGGCAAATTTCATTCAGTTTTTCTATTCAAAATTATCCAACGAAATTTTTGTTTAGAGAACTGAAAAGTGACAGAAATAGTTCTGAAAAGTATTAAGTTCATGAATTTTTATTCATGTTTTTCCGCTGCATATAAATAAAAGTGCACTTAGAGTGTAAAAAGAACTAAAGTAAGAATTAATTTTAAAGAGCACGTTAAAGTAATTATTGAAACAATTATGATTCTGTTATTTTATGACCAACGTTGTTGATAACATAATCATGATTTATTATTATTATAAGTGCATTTATTTCTATTTTCTGTCCAACTGTGATATAGTTTTAATTGCACAAACAGTTGTATGTTTTAATTTTGACCAACGTTGGATTATTGCATGCAATTGTTGTTATGATCTCACTCCATTGTGGTTTTCAGGAGGGTACTACTTGATGAGCTGCATCAAGGATGTTCCAACCCTCAGAGGTGATAACTACACTGAATGGAGAAAAAAGGTCGACTTTGCTTTTGTTTGTGCTGAGGTGGACTGGGTTGTGGACACTCCACAGCCGGTCAAACCTATAGAACCAGTCAGAGATGCAAAAGATGATGATGATGCATGAGATAAAAATAGGAGGGATTATGCTCCATTGGAGATGTCATATACCCTCGACAACAAAAAGTGTCTCACTGCCAATAAAAAGTGCATGGCTTTCACAACGAACACAATTGAGCACGCTATTGTGGGCTCAATTGCAGAGCATACTTCCGTAAGGGAGTTTCTTGAAAAGATAAAGAGTCAGTTCACTGGTTCTTCAAAGATATATGCTACCCAGTTGCCAAAGCAGCTGGTGACAGAAAAGTACGCAGGAGGTGGACATGGCATAAGAGAGCATATCCTCCGGATGAGCCACATGGCAGCTAAGTTTAAGCCGATGGACGATGATTTGGAGCTCAAGCCTGCACTCCTTGTTCATCTGGTTATGCCTTCACTGCCAAAAGAGTTTGACACTTTTGTTGTCAACTACAACATGTCGCCTAAAAAATGGGATATTGAAAAGACAATAGCCATGTGTGTGTAAGAAGAGGAAAGACTTAAAGCCTCACATGGTGGTTCTCTGAAGGGAAATTTTGTTTTTGCCACACTAGTTTTTGCCCATTTTGCTTTTGCCACTCTAAGTTTTGACATTTTGCTTTTGCCCTGCCAGTTCTTGGTAATTCATCACTTTTGCCCTCTGTGGGGCAAAAACAAAATGAAAATGCCGAAATTTCGTTTTGCTTTTGCCCCTATTGATGTTGTTTTACTTTTGTTTTTGCCCCTCAAAATGGCAAAAGCAAAATATCAAAACTTAGAGTGGCAAAAACAAAATGGGCAAAATCTAGTGTGGCAAAAACAAAATTTTCCCCAATCTGAATTATGTGAAGGATAATAAGAAAAAGAACTACAATCAAAGTAGAAATGGTTCCCCTTCAAAGCCACATGGAAAAGCTCCCACGCATTATCAGCATCAGCAGAAGTCCCTTCCAGTGGATAAAGATACATGTCTCCACCGCAAGAAGATTGGGCATTACAAGAAATATTGCCCTGTTTGGCTAAAGTCCATAATGGCAAAGAGAGGTAACAACATTGTTTCCTTTGTAAATGAATCCTTGTATACACAGTTTTCGAAATCTACTTGGTGGATTGACTCAGGTGCAACTGTTCATGTTGCAAATTTATTACAGGGATTCCATTCGACGCGGACTACGCAAAGAGAAGAAAGATGCATTGAAGTTGCAAATGGAGTCCAAGCAGACGTTGAAGCTCTCGGCGACATCTCCCTGGAGTTAGCTGATAGATTCACGATCCTGCTTAGAGATGTTTTATATGTTCCTTCATTACACAGAAACTTGATTAGTGTTTCACGTTTGCACAAAGATAATTATGAATGTTATTTTGGACATTGCAAGTGTGCCATATGGTGTAATAATACTCATGTGGGTGTTGCTTTACTTCACAATGAGCTTTATTTATTATCCCTACGTGAAAAAGTGTATTCTGTGTGTAAAGTGAATGAGCATGTTTCCGCGCCGGATAAAGAACAAAAGAAAAGAAAGAGAACTCATGACTCATCGAAATTATGGCACTGTCGTTTGGGCCATATTTCGAGGGGGGAGAATAGAAAGTCTAGTTAAAAATGAAATTCTTCCTCCATTAGAGTTCTCAGACTTAGAACAATGCATAGATTGCATTAAAGGAAAGTATGTAAAACAAATAAAAAAGGATACAAACCGAAGTACATGAACACTAGAAATCATTCACACTGACATTTGTGCACCATTTCCTGTGAAAAGTGTGGATGGCTATGACTCGTTCATAACATTCACAGATGATTACTCCCGATATGGTTATATTTATCCAATCAAAGAAAAGTCTGAAGCATTGGATAAATTTAAGATATTCAAAACTGAAGTAGAAAATCAGCATGATAAAAGAATAAAGATAGCGAGATCTGACCGTGGGGGGGAGTACTACGGCCGGCACACTCCATATGGCCAAGTCCCTGGACCTTTTGCGAGGTTCTTACAGGAGACTGGCATAGTGGCCCAGTATACAATGTTGGGCGACCCTCAGCAAAATGGAGTAGCTGAAAGGCGTAACCATACACTTATGGATATGGTGCGCAGCATGATGAGTTACTCCACCTTGCCATTGGGATTGTGGATGGAGGCGCTTAAAACCGCCATTCACATTCTAAATAGAGTACCAAGCAAGTCGGTGCCCAAAACACCGTACGAGTTGTGGACAGGAAGAGTACCCTCTCTACAACACTTCAGAGTGTGGGGGAGCCCAGCTGAGGCCAAAGTATTTAATCCAAATATTGCAAAGTTAGATCCCAAAACAGTCAGTTGCCACTTCATTGGCTATCCTGATAGATCAAAAAGTTTGTAGAAACAAGATATGCAGTCTTCTTAGAGGACGAAATGATGAGGGGGATCATGGTAGCTTGAAAATTGATCTTGAGGAGAAGAGGGTGTGCGCACCTTTTCCGATGATTCAGGAGCCATTTTTACACTACCTGTTGTACCTGCACCAACAGTCCCTGAGGTTGAGGTGCAAGCACCTGTTGTAACTCCACCTGTGACAACTGTGGGTGAAGATCCAGAACCTGTCCGTCAGGAGCCGACTGAACCCACTGTTGAGCATGAAAGGGAGGTGCAGCAGCCACTTTTAGAAAATGAGGCCCTTAGAAGGTCTAAAAGAGCTAAAAGATCTACTATTTCTTCTGATTATAAAGTTTATAATACAGAAATAGCTCATATGGAATGTGATCCCACTTCATATGAAGAAGCCATGAGAAGCCCTCACTCATCGAAGTGGGTGGAGGCAATGGAAGATGAGATGAAATTGATGAGTTCCAACAATGTTTGGGACTTAGAAGATATTCCTAAAGGAGCCAAAATAGTAGGCTGCAAATGGGTCTACAAAACTAAATATGACTCTAAAGGGAATGTAGAAAAGTATAAAGCACGACTTGTGGTAAAAGAATTTACACAAAGAGAAGGGGTAGATTACAATGAGACATTTTCCCCAGTCTCATGTAAGGATTCCTTCAGAATCATAATGGCACTAGTTGCACATTTGATTTAGAGCTACATCAAATGGATGTAAAGATGACATTTCTAAACGGGGATCTAAAAGAAAATGTTTACATGAAACAACCCAAGGGTTTTATCATGGAAAGCAAGGGAGATATGGGATGCCGCCTGAAGAAATCCATTTATGGATTAAAGCAAGCCTCTAGACAGTGGTATCTAAAGTTTAATGAGACAATTAAAAGTTTTGGATTTAAAGAGAATGTTGAGGATGACTGCATTTATGCAAAGTTTAAGAATGAGAAATATATTTTCCTAATCTTGTATGTGGATGATATCTTGCTTGCTAGCAGTGATGTTAGTCTGCTACAAGAAACAAAGAAGTTCTTATCCTCAAATTTTGATATGAAAGATCTTGGTGAAGCATCATATGTTTTGGGCATAGAAATTCACCGAGATAGGCAAAATGGAGTTGTAGGACTATCGCAGAAGGCATATTTTGAAAAGGTTTTTTAAAAGTATAATATGCATAAGAGTAGTGCCACACCTGCACCTATAGTCAAGGGCGACAATTTTGGGAAATTCCAATGTCCCAAGTGAAAGGTCGACTAGAGAGGGGGGGTGATTAGGCGACTACCAATTTTAATCTTTTTTCTTTTTTAATTAGGGATAGAGCGAGTATAACAAAGGTTGACTAGATGTGCACTAGATGAATACAACCTATGTGATACAAGCAAGATATAAAGCGTAGCGGAAGCAACAAGTAAAGGATAGAAGTAACCGCAACGTAGAGACACAGAGATGATTCCCGTAGTTCCTTCCCAAGGGAAGTACGTCTACGTTGGAGGAGTGTGGAGCCACCTAGGCACTCCAATAGCACGGATGTAGCTCTTCCACTATGAGGTCACCTTCGAGGCGTTGACCAAGCCGTACACAAAGGTCGGGGAACTCCACAATGAGTTGGAGCCTCCCAACAATGTCCCGGTTCACCTCGCAACACGTTGAGGCTTCCAAAACCCACAAAGGCCTCCTAGGGTTACAAGCAACCCAAGGAGACAACAAGAACCACAAAGGGGATGAATGAATTTGAAATTCCTTCGGTGGAGACTTAGATCTAGACCTCCTCCTTCACTCCTCAAAGTATCAAGGCGATTGGGTGGTTGGAGTGGGAGATCTAGGAAGTTATAGCTCAGCAGTAATGGAGGAGAGAGAATGTAAATTGCAGCTTCTTCTTGGGGAAGAAGGGGCCTTTAAATAGGGGCCCTCGAAATCGAACCGTTATGTGCAGAAAAATCTGCATGGCAGTACTACCGCTGATACCAGCGGTACTACCGCTGCGCGTATCCTAGCGGTACCCAGTGCAGCGCCGCTTCCCAGCAGCAGCGGTACCGCGAAAGGTACCGTAGCTACCAGGTAGCGTACTACCACAGGCGTCGCCGGTACTACCGCTGGAATTAAAGATTTAATTCCAGCGGTACTACTAGGCCACTACCGCCGGGGTACCGTTGGGATACCCGTAGCTCCAAACCTCCTAGCGGTACCTCTGGCGGTAGCTCCAGCGGTACTACTGCTGCCTGATGGCAGCGGTACCAGCCGCGGTACTACCGCCATAGGGAGTCCAGCTGAGGCGCTGCAGTAGTACTTCTCCAGGCAGAGCGGTACTACCGCTGCACCCAGCGGTACTACCGCCAGGAGATCAGAAGCCAGTATCTGAATCAGATTTTGAGGACTCCTCCCTCCATCTTCGGACTAAATGTTTGACCTATAAAACCTGCATAACTCAGCAACACTGTTAGTCATGTTAATGTGTTGTCATTAAGCTCCAAAACAGATTAGGAGCAAGCATGCTCTTTCAATCTCCCCCTTTTTGGAGTTTGATGACAACACACTAACAAATGGTTCACAAAATGTAGACGGGCTCCCCCTATCAATATGCATCATCTAAATTTTGCTTTTGAATGCAACGTGCATATTCCATAGGATCAATGCTCCCCCTAGATTTTTAAATCAAGCATGTTAACAAATAAAACAATAACTTAAAACTTGCAAGGGCATGGTGAGACAAGAAAATAAAAGTTATTACAACACCAAGTCTTGAATTTAAACATGAGGTCCACATGTCTCACACCATGCGATAGAGTTCAACTAAGCCAAAGTTCGAAAAGATAGGCACAAGCGAAAGAGATCAAAGAAAGGCACGAACTTGTGCCCAATCCATGCAACTCCCCGGATAGCCTACTTGAACACTCTCCCCCTTTGGCATCAAGACACCAAAAAGGAAGAGGCGATGCTAGCATACCATGTGGAGGTCACTCTTCATCCGAGGTAGAGGCACGCGCGGGGTCTCCCTCCTCGTCATCCTCATCATCAGCGGCATCAACATTGGGGTTGGAGGTGGTAGGACCATCGGTGCAAGTCCAAGGCTCATGAGAGGTGGCATCATCTTGAAGATCCGGGTCAACCCAAGAGCGGTGAGGCTTGCGCCATTCTTCATAAGCGGTGATACGATCCTCCGACCCGGGAACCACGGGGACACCCAAGTGCTCAAAGCGCTGCCTAGTGAGTTGACGGTCAAGCTTGCTCCTCTCATGTGCCTTGTAGGCCCTCCTATCCATGTCATCTTGACGGCAAAAGATCGTGTGGAGAGCATCGGAGATCCATTTCTTGAAGCCTTTATCTTGAGCTTGGGGAGCAACAACAAACTCCGGATCATTGGGGTTATACTCGGAGCCACTTCCCTCATCGGAAGAGTAAAGTGGAGGAAGATGTTTCTTCATTTGGAGTTCCTTGACCGGGTGCTCCACATAGTCATCCTTGTCATTTATCCTATACATATCAAGACGGTGGTGATGCCAAGCGGCAAAGATGAGCTTTTGCACAAGAGCACCAAAGATAGGAGGCATTTTGTTCATAACCACCGCATACATCTCATTCCAAATGATGTCCATGACATCTAACTTCTTCCCTTGGCCAACCATGCGAGAGGACACAACCATGATGTCATTGATTCTTCCATGAATTTGATCAAAGTTACCCACACGAGGAGCAATAGTGTTGCGGAAGATCCTATGCATGATATCCCAAAGCTTCAACAAGTTCTTTTGCAACCCTACAACACCACGTCCCCGGATATAGAGGTCAAGAAGCGCGGAGGGCTTCATGGGCTTGTCATTGTAGGAGATGCGGAAGAATTGCTCATTGGCGGTATTGCTAAGCACAAAACCATTGTCAACCAACTTCAAAACGGAGGCAAAATCTGACCAAGTAGCCTCAAGAACCTCACTCTTGGTCATCCACTTGATCCGTCTTGGCTCATCATTGAAAAAGTGCACGGTGGAGAAGAATTGAGCCACAAGCGGGGTACTATAATCTTGATGGATGTTGATGTACTGAAAGATGCCAAACTCTTTGCAAACCTCAATGGCCTCGCCAAAGTATTCGGGATTGTTGACCATGTATTGGGTGTCAATGCAAAACTGCTCCACAACCTTAGTCTTGTGCTTGGGAAGGACGTCATAGTAGATCTTCTCTTGAAGATGTTGTGAAAGGCACGGTTACCGTACTTGGGATCTCTTGGAACATCATACGTGTTCGCTCTCCTAGCAACAACAAACTCCTTGGAATTCATATCCGCGGGAGATTTCTGACGAGCTGCTTGCTTGGCTACCTCTGAAAGCTGACGGCGAGTAGATTTCTGAGGCAAAACTTCGGGTGAATCATCCTCTGCGGCATCCTTGCCCGGGCGAGACCTCTTAGCCAAATGCTTAGTGCGACCCCCATGAACTTGCTTGCTGGAGCCTATGATAGCATAGGGATGTAGCAAGGGGATAAGAATTACAAAACATAAGCATGACCAAAAGAAGAGAATCAAATTTGCACACTTTCTAGGAAATTCCAGTTCGGCGGTAGTACCGCTGGAACACCGGTAGTACTGGAGGAACGGTAGTATCGCTCGAGGAGCGGTAGTACCGCTGCCTTCAGATCTGACGATTTCTCCCGCAGTACAGCCTCGATCTATGGAATCGACCAACAAAAGTTTGCAAGATTGATTCTAAACATAGTACCATCTACTTCCTACAACTTCTAACACTAGAGCTACGAAAAATCTCCACAAATTGCATCTCAACGAATCAACTTGGTTGAGAGAGAGGGAGACCATTACTGGAGCTCATGGTGAAGGAGAAGAGGGAGGAGAAGGTCCTCAAGCGGTCCCCGGCCGGAGAGGGGCGATCCTTGGCCGGAGGAAGCTCTCCCGGCGGTGGTAGGTGACGGCGGCGGCGGCGGCGGTGAGAGAGAGACGTGAAGGGTCGGGGGTGGAGTGGGGAGTTAAAAGAAACTACCCCCTCCACGCCCAAACTTAACCCCCAGTCAAAATCCCTCGGCGGTAGTACCGCTGGCCCCAGTGTAGTACCGCCCGCTGGTACTGCCGGTAGCTCACAGGTGGTACCGCTGCTGGTGAGTACACAGCCAGAGCGGTAGTACCGGCGAGGCTAGCGGTAGTACCGCTACCTGGTACTATTGATCCCAGCGGTAGTACCGCTGAGACCACCGGTAGTAGGGTACCTGGTGACTACGGTAGCCCGAGCAGTACTGCTGCACCTGGGAGGAAATCCCAGGCAGCGGTAGTACCGCTGAGGCCACCGGTAGTACCGGCGCCTGTGTCAACAACTTCCACCGGGAAGGTCAAGTAAGTTTTGCAATTGGGAATGAAAATGTCGATAGATAGGGATTTTGGCTTAGGATAAGACTCGAACTGAGGGAGGAGAATACCCAAGTTTGCAAGAAGCAAAGAGTGAAAAGCCAAACTAGGGTAATCTCCACAAAAGCAAAAGAGGTCTAAAAACCCAAATAAGAACAAATAAGCTCCAACTCCTCACAAAGAGGAGCGGCGGCCGAAGCCACCATATATGAGTAAAGTTAACCCGGAACCGCGAAGATATATCTTGGATTCCTGGCCAACACTCATCGTTGAAGCACAAATTATCACCAAAAGTGACCAAATGTAGCACGAATTGTCTATATTGGCATCATAGGCAGTGTTGACTCATGAATTGAGCTACACTCCCCCTACAATATGCCTACATCCAAACTAGTTATCAAGTACACTATGGGTAGGTGTGCGCGGTGTTCAAGCAAAGTTACTCGCATCAATGACATTTAGCTCATTCCTCAACTCTCGAAATCTTGTTTCATCAAGGGCCTTCGTGAAGATATCCGCGAGTTGATCCTTGGTACCTACATAAGACAAGTCAATGTTGCCCCTTTCCACGTGCTCCCGGATGAAGTGGTGACGCACTTCAATATGCTTCGTCTTGGAATGTAGCACGGGGTTGTGGGCGATCTTGATGGCACTCTCATTGTCACAAAAGAGAGGCACCTTGTCGAAGTTGACTCCATAGTCCTTCAAGGTTTGCCTCATCCAAAGCAATTGAGCACAACAACTCGCGGCGGAGATGTACTCGGCTTCGGTGGTGGAGAGAGCAACACAATTTTGCTTCTTGGAAGACCAACATACCAAGGAGCGACCAAGAAATTGGCAACCCCCGGAAGTGGACTTCCTATCCTTCTTCTCTCCGGCATAGTCCGAGTCCGAATACCCCATGAGATGAAAGCTTGAACCCTTGGGATACCAAAGACCAAAGTTTGGGGTATGAATCAAATATCGAAGGATGCGCTTAACCGCCATCATATGGCTTTCCTTAGGAGCCGCTTGATACCTTGCACACTTACCCACACTAAACATGATATCCGGTCTAGATGCACAAAGATAGAGCAAAGAACCAATCATAGAACGATAAAGCTTTTGATCAACATCTTTACCCTCGGTGTCGGTGTGGAGATCATGTTTTGTGGACATCGGGGTCTTGCTAATCTTGGCACCCGCCAAGTTGAATCGCTTGAGCATGTCTTGGGTATATTTGGCTTGCTTGATGAAGGTGCCTTCCCTATATTGCTTCACTTCAAAACCTAGGAAGAACTCCAACTCCCCCATCATGGACATCTCAAACTTGCTAGTCATAAGCTTGGCAAACTCATCATTGAAAGCATTGTTAGTAGAACCAAATATGATATCATCATAGAGTTGGCATATGAAAAGGTTCCCTCCAACCTTCTTGGTGAAAAGGGTGGGATCTATGACACCCACTTGAAATCCACGATCGACTAGAAACTCGCGAAGGTGCTCATACCACGCACGTGGGGCTTGCTTTAGGCCATAGAGTGCCTTCTCGAGCTTATAGACATGATCGGGATACTTGGGGTCTTCAAACCCGGGAGGTTGCTTCACATATACCAACTCATTAATTGGACCGTTAAGAAAAGCACTTTTAACATCCATTTGTTGAGTTTAAAGTTATGATGAGATGCATATGCAAGCAAGATGCGAATAGACTCAAGGCGAGCAACGGGAGCAAAGGTTTCACCGAAATCAACACCTTCGACTTGAGAGAAGCCTTGTGCCACCAATCTTGCCTTGTTTCGAATGACAATGCCGTTCGAATCTTGCTTGTTCTTGTAGACCCACTTGGTGCCGATGACGTTCTTGCAATCTTTTGGCCTTGGCACCAACTTCCACACCTTGTTGCGCTTGAAATTGTTTAGCTCCTCATGCATGGCCTCCACCCAATCATGATCTTCAAGGGCTTCATATACTTTCTTGGGCTCGATGAAGGAGACAAAAGCATGATTGGTGCTAAAGCTTGCCAATTGCTTTCTTGTGACGACCTTGCTCTAACATCTCCGAGGACTTTATCCAAAGTATGTTCTTTGAGGACGAGGTCTCGTTCTCTTCTCATTGCTCTTCTTGCCTTGACTTCCTCCGAAGTTTCTTGAGATGTAGCTTGATCATCACCTTCATCATGGGAGTCATGTGCACCACCTTGATCTTGAACTTGTTCTTGATCATGAAGTTGTTCTTGGCCTTGTGCACCATCATGAGCTTGTTCTTGAACATCATGTGTTGAGGGAGCATCATTGGGTTGGACTTGATCAACAATGGGATGATCTTGTTCAACAATGGGATCACTTTGTTCTTGAACTTGCTCGTTGGTTGAGGGCTCGTAGCTTGTCTTGGATCACTCGAGGAACTTGGATAGGTGATGAGTCTTGAGGTGGCTCAACTTGAGGAGGGTCCTCTTCAATAGGACGGATATCACCAATTGCCATCCTCCTCAAAGCAAGCTCCATGGGAACATCACCTACAACATTAGAATCAACTTGCCCCACTTGGGAGCCATTATCCTCATCAAACTTCACGTCACTAGACTCTTCAACTTGACCGGTGGTCTTGTTGTAGACTCTATAGCCGTGAGAGTTTGTGGAGTAACCAACAAAGATGCCCTCAATTGATCTAGTCTCGAATTTTGACAAGCGATTACCTTTCTTGCGAATGAAGCACTTGCATCCAAAGACGCGGAAATATGAAAGGTCCGGCTTCTTGCCGAGGAGAATCTCATATGGGTCTTGTTTGTGATCTTACGGAGATAGACCCGGTTGGTGATGTAGCATGCGGTAGCAATGGCTTCGGCCCAAAAGTTGTACGGAGAAGCATACTCCGCAATCATAGTCCTTGCCGCATCCATGAGTGTCCGGTTCTTCCTCTCCGCCACACCGTTTTGTTGAGGGGTGTATGGGGTAGAGTATTGATGTGCAATCCCTCTTCACTAAGAAATCCCTCCACGGTGTAGTTCTTGAACTCGGACCCATTGTCACTTCGAATCACCATGATCTTCTCTTGATATTGACGTTGGGCCATGTTGATGAAGTCAATGACTCTTTGTTGAGTCTCACTCTTCTTCTTGAAGAAATAGACCCATGTGTATCTTGAATAGTCATCAACAATCACCAAGCAATACTTCTTGCCTCCAAGACTATCATAAGATAGAGGACCAAAAAGGTCCAAGTGAATGAGCTCGAGAATCTTGGAGGTGGTAATATGCATCTTTTGTGGATGGGCTTCTCCATGTTGCTTGCCTAGAACGCAAGACCTACACACACGATCTTTGGAGAACTTAATATCGGTTAGCCGAGAATGTGATTACCACTTTGAAGGTCATGCAAGGTTCTCATATTGGTGTGGGCTAGTCGGCGATGCCAAAGCCAACCCACATCAACTTTAGCCATTAGGCAAGTCGCGGTAGAGGTGCTTTCTTTCGAGAAATCAAGCACATACATACCGAACTCGACATGCCCAACAAAGACTACTTTAAGAGACCCCTTCACGGTGATGATCACACTCTCGTCATCAAAATAGCACCCATAACCACATTTAGTAAGTTGAAAGACGGAAAGCAAATTGTAACCAAGGGACTCAACAACAAGGACATTCTTGATCGAGATTTCTCTCGCAACAACAACCTTGCCGCGTCCCAATACCTTAAGCTCGCGGTTGTCACCAATCTTGACATGGGAATATTGTGGTAAAGGAGGTTCAATATCATCCACCAAGTCAATGCGTCCGGTCATGTGTTGGGATGCGCCACTATCCACCGTCCATCGACCCGCACCGGACGCCGCACCCTACAAGAGATCAACTCTTTGATTTAGGTACCCATTTTTGAATGGGTCCTTTCTTGTTAGTCACAAGGGTCTTTGGAACCCAAATAGCCCAATGATAATCATCACCATAAGAAGTGCCAACATATTTAGCATAAACATGTCCATCTCTAGATTTCAAAAGAACATAAGATGGGTTATATTTCCCGGCAAAGTCATTGTGGTGGCGTTGCCCCTTGTGGCCTCACCACCCACAATGGTGTTGGGTTCCTTCTCCTTAGCCATCTCCCCCTCCTTAACAAAGACAATATTCTTGGAAGGGGGTTGACTTCTTTTCTTCTTGTTCTTCTTCTTTGACTTGGTAGAGAACCCAAGTCCTTCTTTCCCAACTTGATCCTTTTGATTGCTCAAAAGATCATTGAGATTCTTCTCACCTTGAATGCATGAAGCAAGGCCCTTCTCAAGTTGGGCCTTCAACCTAGCGTTCTCCTCAACAAGGTTAGCATGCTCACAACAAGGTTAGAGCTAGCAACATTAGTATTAGAGGAAGAAACAAGACATTGTTTCACTTGTTGACCTAGGTATTGATCATGAGACTTTTGGAGTTCATCAAAGACCTTTTGAGGGCTTTGAGTTCCTCATCAAGTCTCTTGTTTTCCTTCTCAAGTCTAGCATGGCCAATACCTAGCTCATTCTTTTCATTCTTAAGAATTTTGGACATAGCAAGAGCATGTTCATGATCCTTTTTTACTCTAGACATATCAATAGCATATGATTCCTCTTGGTTAGAGAGGGCCTCTTCAAGAGCACTCCTACGAGTTTGCTCTTTCTCAAGAGCATTGGATAGCTCCGCTATTTCATTAGCGTACTCACACTCATTAGCCTCCATGGTCAAGAGTTTCTCCTCCTTTTCATCTACAAGAAGGTTAGTCTCATCAAGTTGCTCAATAAGAGCATTCACATGAACCTTATTCTCCCCCTTGAGCTTAGCTAGCCATAAGTCCACAACATTTGGACCTTGGGCCTCCTTCTCAACATTTTCTACACAATCCAACAAAGAAGGAGGCGTAGAAGAAATGGGCTTAGGAGAAGGGGTTACCGAGCCGGCTTTTGCCATAAGACATGTGTAGGGAATGGCCTCATTCTCATTGGGGGATTCGAAGAGGGATGCCGGTGTAGTGGAAGTAGTAGCAATGGCCACATGTGCCACCCTTCAACATTGTCATCCTCATCACCGGACATATACTCTTCAAGAACTTTCCTATCTTGACACACAAGGCATTTGGAACCTTCCTCTTCATGAAGTTCTTGTTGCCGACGGCCTTGATGTTCTTGTCTTTTCTCACAAGCTTGCCATTGGTGTCTTCTCTATTCTTGTACGGGCAATCGGCAATGACGTTCAACTCTTGACTATAATTAGAGCGGTTGCCCCAAAAAGCCTTTGCGGCAAGAGCCATGTGTTCACTATAGGCTTGCTTGGTCTCTTCTGGATTATCTTCTTCATCTTCATGCTCAACCACTTCCTCACGTGCAATGGCCTTGGATTTCAAAGCAACATTTGGTGATTGACCCGCAAGTCCTCTTTGGCGAGCAAGAGCATTGATGGAGCTCTTGACCACCATTCCAATAGATACAAATTCATTGACCACCATATTGGAGCTAAGAGATGCAAAGTCCGGCCTTGATCGAATGGTTTGAGCCAATCCTTGGTTGGACGGAGTGATTGCCTTGAGAAACTTGCGCTTGATCTAATCATCATCAATCTTCTCATAGCCAAAGTCGCCCAAAGTGATGGCAAGAGCGGTGAGTCTTCTATAAAGCTCTTCGGGAGTCTCATCATCCTTCATCACAAACTCATCGGCCTCGTCTTGGACCGCTTCATACTTGGAGCGTTGAATGCTCTCATTTCCCAAGAACAAGGTATGGAGAGCGGCCCATGATTCCTTCGCCGTGGTGCATCTTCGGAGGTAAGATATGTTGGACCGGCGATGGTTTGGATCATGTGCATAGCGGTGGCGTTGAGTTGATGATCGGCCTTCTCACTTGGAGTCAAATTGGCGGGATCCCTTGGAGAGAAGCCACGCTCTATAATGTCAAGCAAATCAACACAAGAACTAGACATATGTGACTTCATGCAAAATTGCCAATTAGGAAAGTCTTTTGTGTCAAGCTTAGGAGGTGCGCCCATATTGGCGATGTGTGGCTTGTCAACTTGTCGGTGGATTTGGTTATACACTTGTTCCGGTGGAACTTGTGAATACACCCCCGGAATAGCTCTCGAGGTGGATGATGTACCATTCTCTCCTTTTCCCGAGTTGGCATTGGCTTGCGCCTTTGCTTTCTCGGGATCGACTTCCAAAGTCAAGAAGTCACCGTCTTTGTTTAGGGAGTCTAGAGAGGATGGAGCGTCATCCACACGAGGGGCTTTCCCGTAATTTGCTCGAACATTTTCCGCATCTCATTAATGACGTTGATGGTGATCTTGACATCAAGATTTTCGATCTTGGTCTCAAGGCCACTAACAACGTTATCAAGATGAGCGTTGGAAACGGGAGCCTCGAGATCCTTCTCTTCGACCATTTTCTCTTAGGCGGTGAAACCTTAGATAAGAGCCCAGGCTCTGATACCAATTGAACGGTCGACTAGAGGGGGGGGGGTGATTAGGCGACTACCAATTTTAATATTTTTCCTGTTTAATTAGGGCTAGAGCGAGTATAACAAAGATTGACTAGATGTGCACTAGATGAATACAACCTATGTGATACAAGCAAGATATAAAGCGTAGCAGAAGCAACAAGTAAAGGATAGAAGTAACCGCAAAGTAGAGACACGGAGATGATTCTCGTAGTTCCTTCCCAAGGGAAGTACGTCTACGTTGGAGGAGTGTGGAGCCACCTAGGCACTCCAATAGCACGGATGTGCTCACTCTATTCTCCGTGAGCTTTGCCGGTGAAGGCGTAACTCTTCCACTATGAGGTCACCTTCGAGGCATTGACCAAGCCGTACACAAATGTCGGGGAACTCCACAATGAGTTGGAGCCTCCCAACAATGTCCCGGTTCACCTCGCAACAAGTTGAGGCTTTCGAAACCCACAAAGGCCTCCTAGGGTTACAAGCAACCCAAGGAGACAACAAGAACCACAAAGGGGATGCATGAATTTGAAATTTTGTAACACCCCAAAATTTGGGACCTAATTCTAGCGGTGTTTTCTGACACCTGAAAAACTTTTTCTATTTCTCCTAAATGTTTCTTCAAATCTTTTGGGGATGATTTGACTTTGGAATTGCTCTCTCAAAATTTCCTGGTGATCCAGGGACCTCTCCAATGCCCGTGGTAATTTTGTGCTTAGGTTTTCTCTCGAAAACCCTAGCCCTAATTATCGAACCTTTTAAACCTTTTCCTCCACCTACAAAAGGGAAACCTATTTCCATAGCCAGATAAATTCCACTAAAAATACCAGAGTACTCCCACATCCATAGAAAGACATTCCATGCAAAAATATTGCATACTCCAAAGCAATATTTCCAAGTTAGACATTATTCTCCAAAATGCCATTTCTGATCCAGAAACTATCTAGACACCTTACACTCATCCAGAAATTATGCCATTTTGGGAAGGTGCATGATTTCACCTCCTGAACATTTCACTCCATTGTCCCAACCTCATTTGGGCAATATTTGAGGTACTTCCTTTGTAATGCTCTTTTCATGCCTTTTTGCAACTTCCAAAGGAACCCCTATTTGTATGTCTCCAAAACTTCTATGAAAATTAGGGATGGATCTCTAGGCAGTATGTAACCCATTTATACAAAAATATTTGATACCTTGCTAGGAAAATGTTGGACTTTTTCCCTGTGCAAATTTCTTCCCTAAAACCCATTTGTGTCAAAAACACACCAAATGATTTTTGTAGTAGGAAGTAAGCACCTAGATACAAGCACTAGGGGATCCTACACCTCTGGGCCAAGTCTTGCTCAAACCAAAAATGGTTTGCCTCTCCAAACATCAGTTTCCAAAGTGGACCAGTACTGTATTTCAAAAATTGTAGTCGCACTAACTTGCAAATTTGCAAAAACGTTAGTCAGAAAAGTTGTGGGAAATTAAGTTTGGCGCAAGGTGACGTGGTTACTTTCTCCTCTAGAGCCCTAGGGTGAGAGAATCATCGCGATGCCGATGTCGGCATGGTCTGTAGCTTGGTCACCACCGGCACCGGCAAACCAGACGGCGCCGCCGCACTGCTTCTCGGGTTCCCTTCACTGTTCCTCGGTTCCAGGCCACGCGAGTAGTAGCCGCACCACTCCTGCTCCCCAGGATCAGCTCGAGCCCGCCCTTATCCCCTCACTGTGGCCGGAAGACGTAAGCGGTGACCTCGGCGGCCATTGATGGCAGCACCGTCCACAACCTACCTCTCCTCCCCTCTGGCCTATATAAGGGCACCCCGGCCCTCCTCTGGACCTCGCACCTCACTCTCCCCCCCCCCCCAGGACTCGCAGCAAGTTCACTTGAGGGACCAGCTCGTCTCCTCCGGTTTCGGCCGTGGCCACCGATGGACATGACGAGCACGAGCTCGAGCCGTCCACGCCTCCTAGCCCAAGCCAAACCACCTGCTAGCCTCCCCACTACCTCCGCCTCCGTTTCCCAGCTCCACACCGTCCAACCCCGCGCTGCCGTGAGCTGCCCGTGGTCGGCCGCCATGGCCGACGCACGCGTGCTTGCGTGCTCGTGCAACCCAGCACCCCCCTAGCCCTAGCCCCTTCCCCGGCCGCGGAGCGCCACCCCCAGGTGGTCCCCACCGTCGCTGGCCCTCCAGGCGAGCTCCCAGGGCCGTCCCCGGCCAGCTCTGCTCGCTCTCGTGCGAGGTAGAGGAAGAAGACGATCCCCTGGATCGATCCCCTGTGTCTCTTTCTTTTTTTTCCCCCTGCGAATCGTTTTCCAGCCCAGCAGGCCAGCAGCAGGCCGAGGCCTGCCAGCGGCCCAGCAAGGCGTAGTGCAGGCGCGCGCAGTGCACAGCACAGCAGCGGCCCATTTGCGGCCCGATTAGTTTTTTTTTGTCGCGAAACTGTTTTTTTTTCTGGACAGATTTCAATCGCCCACAACTTTTGAACCGTAAGTCCGTTTTCAGTGATTCAAATTTCTATATCTTCGTCTCGACGAGCTCTTTCCGGTGGTACTGATTCCATCTCATTCCAAAATAATTCTATGAGGTGCCCTTTTGTACGGGCATTTCGGAGTCCGTGGAACGGGGCTATCGCTGCCCTACGCCGCGGAACCAACCCAACCCCTCCAAGCCCAATGGATCCCCGTCTTCGCAGGCAAGCTAACCCCTTTCTATGAGCCATCCCGCAATGATTGTTTGTTTGATTGCTTAATACCATGCCGGGTGTTTATGTCTGTCTACTGTTAAATGGTTATGTCTGTCTGCTATTATTGTTGCATGTCTGTTTATTGTCTGTACTTTACATGAGCCTTGTATTGTTGTATGTATATCATGTTGCATTTGAAATTGTTGTATTACCTTATGATTGCTATCTGTGCATCACTCACATTCCCGAGACAATGGCCGGTGGTACCGCCTCAGTCAAAGGAATGGGGGAATTATTACAAATGTGCGTCTCGCGCTTGCGGGGCTTTGTTTGCTTCTTTCTTCTTCACCGAGGTGAGGAGTGGACGAATGTCGTCTTATGATCCTCGGAGTTGGGGGCATTCGCCAAAAGTGTTATTTGCCTTGTCCCTCCGTCAAATATGGTTGGCATAGACCCTCCGGACTGCGACGCTTGGGAGCTGACTTTCCATTTGGTTCTTTTTGCCGAGATTGCTGACACCACGTCGGGTAACCCTCGAGTGGAATGGATGCTCTCTCATTTTTATGAGTGCTTTTCGGTTCATTCTTTTACGGTGACACCGGCCGGGTCTCCCGCCACCGTCATCCGTTTGAAACATTATGCGATTATTCTGTGAATACTAACCCCCGAGTGACACCGGCCGGGTCTCCCGCCACAGTCACCCAGGTATTATTATTATTGTTATGTTGATATCTATACATGCAAGTATTATGTTGCTAATGCCTTGTTGTTGTTGTTGTTATATGTTATTGATGTCGTGATTATTATGCTGGACTAATCCTCTGTTTTGGGACTTGTTGTGATAAAACTTGATTAAACGAAACACCCCTCCAAACAACGATAAGGTCTGTCCATGGTGCCACTAATCTGAACTTTGAACGCAGAACCATCGTCGTCTTATGGAGGACCGTGACCTAGTAGGTTGTTGAGCCCCTTTTGTGCCATCCATTGGGCGCAGTCGTCCGGTTGTGCTGTCCGAGGGTAGAGGTCGACAGGCACGGGCTCGACTGTGATAGGGAGTCCAGAGCTAGGCATACCCGGTAGCGCCGGGGATGTGCCGGATTTACTTGCCCGTCGTGCCACGAGCATAGGGTGGTGCAGGAGAGTGTCTTAGCAAGTGGACCGTCATGTGAGTGTATTTTGCTTAGTACGACTTTGGGCGTGACAAACCTGAAGTGTCGGCTGAGTGGGGTGCATTCTGATAGGTGGGAAAGCAAACTCTTGAGAGCGTCAACCTAGCAAGCTAGCCTCGTTCCTAGGATATGGAACAACAGTTCAGTGTCGGTCACACTGTGTGTCCTCGTCGTGTCCGGAGGTTAAACTTAAGATTTGTTTGAAATAATTAAAGAACGACCTGATTTCACTAAAGGAACAATAAGTTGATGCAGGAAATGCTACTTGAGATGTGATTGTGAACCAAGTTTAGGGATGGCGGTGTGATGCGTTGGGAGCCTATAGTTAGGCCAGAGCCCACATCAACCGTGCGTGCCCAGAGTGAAATGATGAGGCCAGTGGGCCTAGCAGTGATCACAGGTGTTGTTGTGTATTATTTGGTACCCACTTGGTACACCTGTTTTCTCGTCACAGGTAAGTCCTTTGTATGATTGCCGGTGCACGATCCAACCCCACCTGGCTTGGACTCTGCACTGGTAATACCCCGTTGTTTGCTTATGCCATGTTTTGCTTGTGATGCCATGCTACCTTTATGTTATACTCTATATTTGTTTGTCTAGAGTACACACTTGCCATGTGTAGTATTTTATTTCCAATGTATATCTTGCTGCATGATTGTTGGATTGTTTGTGGTGAGTGACGATTCTTGCTGAGTGCATATCAATGTACTCACGGGCCTTGTGATTGTGGCCAGGTTTTGTCGAGGATTCATCTTCTACTTTAGCAAGGAGATGGAGCAAGAGTGTGCTAGGATCAGTAGCCCAGCCAGAACCTGTGGAGTGGAGCCGCTCCAAGCCGTAGCCTCTCATATGTCTTCCGCTGCCAGTTAAAAACTCTGTATCGTGCCATGCTGGATTGATATTTCGTCATTCCTTGATGGCCTTGTAAACCATTTGTAGCACTGATGTGCCTGATTGTGTAATGATGTCCATTATGTTACACTGTTGTGACGTGCGGCCAGTTATCTTGGGATGGCGCATGGGACGACTGCCTCTCTGGTGATATGTGCCAGGGAGGGGTGTCACAAATTCCTTCGGTGGAGACGTAGATCTAGACCTCCTCCATCACTCCTCAAAGTATCAAGGCGATTGGGTGGTTGGAGTGGGAGATCTAGGAAGTTATAGCTCAGCAGTAATGGAGGAGAGAGAATATAAATCACAGCTTCTTCTTGGGGAAGAAGGGGCCTTTAAATAGGGGCCCTCGAAATCGAACCGTTATGTGCAGAAAAATCTGCACGACGGTACTACCGCTGATACCAGTGGTAGTACCGCTGCGCGTATCCTAGCGGTACCCAGTGCAGCGCCGCTTCCCAGTAGCAGCGGTACCGCGAGAGGTACCGTAGATACCAGGTAGCGGTACTACCGCCGACGTCGCCGGTACGACCGCTGGAATTAAATCTTTAATTCCAGCGGTACTACTAGGCCACTACCGCCGGGTACCGTTGGGATACCCGTAGCTCCAAACCTCCTAGCGGTACCTCTGGCGGTAGCTCCAGCAGTACTACCGCTGCCTGATGGCAGCGGTACCAGCCGCGGTACTACCGCCACAGGGAGTCCAGCTGAGGCGCTGCAGTAGTACTGCTCCAGACGGAGCGGTACTACCGCTGCACCCAGCGGTACTACCGCCAGGAGATCAGAAGCCAGTATGTGAATCAGATTTCGAGGACTCCTCCCTCCATCTTTGGACTAAGTGTTTGACCTATAAAACCTACATAACTCAGCAACACTGTTAGTCCTGTTAATGTGTTGTCATTAAGCTCCAAAACAGATTAGGAGCAAGCATGCTCTTTCACCAAGAACCAGTACGAGATCGATCAAATAAAAGGAATACCATATGCTTCGGCTATTGGAAGCTTATAGTATACACAAGTTTGCACTCGCCCTGACTTAGCTTTTATCACCGGGGTGCACGGTAGATATCAAGAGAATCCAGACATGGAGCACTGGAAGATGGTAAAGAAAGCATTGCGTTATGCGCAAGGCACGAAGGACCTCATGCTAACATATAGAAGATCTGATTCCCTAGAGATAAGGTGGTATTCAAACGCAGATTTTGCGGGAGACAAAGATGATAGAAAATCCACGTTAGGATACATGTTCACTCTCGCTGGAGGGGCTATTTCGTGGAGAAGCTCCAAACAGTCAATAGTTGCATCGTCCATGATGTATGCATAATTTATAGCAGCTTATGAGGCCAGAGGGCAGGTATGGTTAAATAAATTTATACCCGACTTAAAAGTGGTAGATTGTATTGATAAACCACTAAAGATGTACTGCGACAACCAGCCCGCAGTATTCTATGCTCACAACAACAAGTCGAGTAATGCTACCAAACCAATAGAGATAAAGTATTATGTTGTGAAAGATAAAATTCAGGATCAAACTATAAGTCTCGAGCATATAAGGACAAAGGATATGCTTGCGAATCCGCTTACGAAAGGCTTACCACCCAGCGTGTTCATGGAACACGTAGCCAGCATGGGTTTAATGAAAAGCCTATGATTCCTGGATCATAAGAGGGCCAAAAGGAACAGAAATTGTTTCAAAACAGAGAGATATATTGTAGCTGTCTGATTCTATCGGCAATTGAGCTGTGACGATGAAACATGCTCTATGTACTGATCTGTGATGAAACGAGTAAAATAAAGTACAAGGTTAAAAGTAAAAGTTGAGATCAAGGAGGCGAATGTTAGATTGATCTCCAACGGTGCGGTCCAACGGCCGCACCGGACCCTGATCCTTGCGCCCTGATCGGGGCGCCCAACCAATCCATGGTTGGTGGGCCCCTGTTGGCCTGCGCTATATAGAGAGGTGGGGACCGGCATCACAACTCACGAGGTTGATCGTGCGCCACCACCCCACCGACATACCCGGCCCGATCTAGGCCAAGCGCAGAGTCACGGGAAGCATCACCGCCACCGCTGCCCTCTCTGCCACCACCGCCGCCGTCCACCATAGCCGGCAGCTCGAGCGCATCCGTGCAAGGAGAAGGTACCAATCCTCCTCCCCATCTATCCCTTCTACCGGTATTGATCTAGCCTAGAGATCTTGCGGCGCCCTGATCGGGGGCGCCCAACCAATCCATGGTTGGTGGACCCCTGTAGGCCTGCGCTATATAGAGAGGTGGGGGGCCGGCAGCACAACTCACGAGGTTGATCGTGCGGCACCACCCCACCGACATACCCGACCCGATCTAGGTCAAGCGCAGAGTCACGGGAAGCATCACCGCCACCGCTGCCCTCTCTGCCACCACCGCCGCCGTCCACCATGGCCGGCAGCTCGAGCGCATCCACGCAAGGAGAAGGTACCAATCCTCCTCCCCATCTATCCCTTCTACCGTTATTGATCTAGCCTAGAGATCTTGCGGATGTAACAGTCGATAAATCTGTAAATGACAGCAAAGATGCTCGGCCATAATTTGGTATCAAAAGGAGTTACGAAGGAATACAGACAAATTTTACAAAACTAGTTCCGTAGATAAGATTCACGTTATCCAAAGTTAGTGGTGCATGGTCAAAACCTGAAAAAGGACCCGCGCGGCGTCATCTAAGCAACGGGCAGGAAATGGCTGCGGTTAACGACTATCCACGTCGCAGCTAATCCAAAGTACCTTATCTGCAACCTTTGCGATTAATGCAATGCCCAAAATGGATATCGACTAGTGGCTCATGTTGCCCGTAGGGTGCTAATCTGAATTGCAGTTTAGATTGGAGCTACTTTTCAGAAAAGAACGGGCAATTGACCAATATAAACTTCATTTCAGGACAGAACAGAGAAGTAAGCAATCTTAGTGTTCCAGGGGCTTCTTTGGTTAACATGATTTTTGAAAATTGGTATGGAAAACCATAAGATCCAAATGTCACATAACAGGCATGCGTGCACACTCCCCCCCATGAGTAAGGTTGACAAAGCTACCACATGCATCTCGTTTGTTAACGGTCATGTACCATTGGAAGAATATCGTTGATTAAATCTTAGAATAAATCAACAAAATGTGAGCACCCAAACCCAGTCTAGGACTTAAACCCTAGGTGGGCTGGTTCCACCACAATAAACCTAACCAGTATAGCTACGCTCAGTTCACACCTGATTTTTCATTTTGCATGGTAATACGTATCTCATTTATAAATAAATAAAGATCAAGTTACAAGGCATGTACACATCGACCTTATAGAACTGAAAAGATAGGATAAACCTATGAAAAAACCAGTGCCTATCCCCCTCATTCGACACCACCGAAGCGACCACCAAAATGACAGAATACAAATCACCTCTTCACCCGAGCTCGACGCGGTTCCATCGCTGATCAACAGCTTTATGGACCTCCAAAATAGTTTGCCAGAAGCAAACCATTGCCATTGAACGAATCAGACCGGGGCAACATGTCCCCGGACACGCCATTGAACTACAGAACTGACACCCCCGCACGATTACGACGTCGAAGGAGGAAGCCAGAACTGTCAGCCTCTAACCACAAACCCAACACACGATACACCATCTTCCAGCTATCACCTGCGCAGACAACCGTCTGCGCGTACTCTTGGACGACACATCCTCCCTGCTCCACCATGACGTCGGAGAGAACGCCGCAACAACGGGGACAGAGCAGAAGGAGATACATACCTGATGGGGTCGTCGCCGCCTCCTCGCCGACACCATCCATGAACCCTAAGTCCGTCAATCTGAGGAATCGACAAACAAACGATGCCATCAACTCCGAGACGCCGCCATGAAGGACACTGCCGGCGTGGGAGTGAAGCTGAGGCAGATTTTTTTGCCCGGGCGCCGCTCCCACCACCCCAACGGCGCACCACAACCTACAAAGCCAAACCCTAACTACAGAATGGAGGAACCGGATCCCCCCTCCCTCCCGCCGCCGGAGCAGCAGGCTCGCCGTGAAGATGGGCCGGAACACGGATCGCCTCCTGATCGCCTTTCTCCTGGGCTACTAATGCTCACTTTGCATATTTTTGAAACGCTTATGTTAATGTTATAAGTCGTCTAGGATCATATGTCAAAGTTGATCTTTAAGAGTGCAACTTTAACACTGTAATGAAGTTGCACTATAAGAAAATTTCAGTCGTGTAGGATCTTATGCCAAAGTTAATTTTTTTTTAGAAGTACAAACCTGCGTACAATCAACAGATACAAAGAAGAAAACATACGCAAATTCGTACAG
The DNA here is from genome assembly GCA_947311845.1 of Poa pratensis. Lineage (NCBI taxonomy): Eukaryota > Viridiplantae > Streptophyta > Magnoliopsida > Poales > Poaceae > Poa > Poa pratensis. The sequence goes on from CAMZMU010000077.1 coordinate 15,543,013, forward strand.
AAGATTGTACTCTACTCAAAGCACTACAGCAGCAAGCCGCTGAGCCACCAAAGCTTCTCGTCGCCGACGAACACCGGAGAAGAAGAAGCCGACCACCACCCGCCTGGAAGGAGAGGACCTTCAACTTTGAAGACGACCGCATAAGCCACTTGCCGCAAGCAGCAAGATCTCGCCGATGAACGGGCACGTCCAAGCCACCCCCACGACCAGCTCCAGCATCTCCCGCCGCCGGGGCGGCCAGGCCATGCCAGATCCACCACCACCACACCACCTCCCAAGCGCCAGAGCAGAGCACCACTCCCCGCCTCGCACCACACACCGCATCCCATCCTCTGCACCGTCGCAGGGGAACACGCCAGTGCAACGACAGAGAGGAAGGGAGATGATTACTCACAAGATTGGAGCGCCGCCGTCGCCACAGCACCCAACCGGAGGATGAACAACTCACCAGATGCGAAGATCTGGGAGGACCAAAATCTCCCACCACACCACCGCTGCCACCGGCGCCGGAGGGGACGAACAACCGCTCGATCCATAGATCAGCGGGACAGAAACACCGTCCTCAAGCCAGCGCCGCCGGCACCGGCAAGAGAGAAGAAGGATAGCGGAATTATTCTTCCCGATCGGCAGCCGAATCCTCTCCAAATCGACGCCAACAGGACCTACAGCTACCCTATCTACAAGCCGGAGGCAGAGGAACGGGATCCCGACCACCACCTGCCGCCGAGGCGAGCGGAGGAGGCCGGGAACCACGCCCTCGCCGCCGGAGAGAAGGGGATCGCGACGCCTCGCCCTTTTTCGCCTCTCTGCACTGTAGAGGGGAAGGAAAGAGGTCGTGTGTTCAATCTCGTACGCTTGCTTAGTTAATTTTGAACATGTGCAAGTTATTCTTTTTACTAAACTGACGTGCAAAAGAAAATCTCAGTCGACTCAACTGCATACCATATACGCTATTTGTAGTTACTCTGTCATGCCCGCCACAGCGCGCGAGGTATCTACTGGTTTACAATATCTCTGCTTGACATCTCACATCTGTGTATACATATATTTACAAGTGAAGAAGCTTTGATAGCTCCAACAAATTACTGGAAATTCGGCAAATTGAGGGGCAACCAACATGCATGTGTTGATCCACCATGGAACGAACATCTCACGGCCAGCCGTAGATTTCTTCTCCTCCTCGAGGTCGGAGCCGACCTAGACTAGAAGGTGGGCACGACGCCGCGGCTGGAGTCGGACAGCGCGGCGGCGGAGAAGTACTGGTCCACCTCGAGGTCGGCGTCGGCGCGCTTGGCGAACCTGCCCTTGATCCGTGGGCGGGTCTCGGCGTAGGCCTTCCGCGACGCGTACCTGATGGTCTTCTCGAACCGCCTCATCTTCCTCTTCTCCCTGTACCGGTGCACCCTGGCCTCCCTGTCCATGGCCATGAACTGCGGCGACATGTGCGCCGCCGCCGTGGAGAAGAGGTCCACGCTGCTCTCGCTGCGTCTCATGTAGGAGCTGCTCACGTCCTGGACGGTGCTGCTGTTGTCTGGCGAGGATGAGATCGATAGCTGAAATCAAGGAGAATTATTAGATCGTGACCAATCACTGCATGCAGCATGCATGTCTTTAAACGATCTTAACTAACATGAGATTAAGAGGCACATCATCTTTTTAGCCCTCGATAAGATCCTGCATAGTTAACAGTTGCTATTTAACTGCTGGATGGAGATCAATCATGCAAGTAACTCACGCTGCGTTCGAATGTTGCGCCAAATCCGTACCCATGCTGAAAGTTGTGTGCATCGTACGCCGTCTCCGCCGTGAAGCACTGCCGTTCCGGCAGTTGCTCTCCGGGACGACGAACTCGTGGCTGCTACCCTCGTTGCTATTGATCCCGTGGCCGCGGCACTCCCCCTTCTCCCCGGGCCCGCCAAGGTCAAGGAAGTCAGCGACCAGCGCGTCGCCGAACCCCGGCGCCGCATGCCCCTCCGAGCCTTTGAGCGGGTCGAGGAGCAGCCACGACGTCGCCTCCTCCTCCTCCTCTTCCTCGCCGCCGCCGACGTCGTCGTCGTAGTAGCGCCTCCGGCCTTCGCGGATGGGCCAGGAGGAGTTGACACCGCCGGGCCGGACGACGAAGGCGCCTCCGGCAGGGCCGCCACAGCCGCGGGGCCCATCGGGACGCGCCGGTGGCGGCTGGCCAGCGTGTTCGCGGAGTGCACTTCCGCGTCGCACGCGGCGCAGAGCGAGGCCGAGTCGGCGCGGCAGTAGAACGCGCACGGCGCCGACCGGCACGAGTCGCAGCGCTGCTGCTGCTGCATGCCGCGGAGCTCCGGCTCCACCTTCATCGTCGACGATCGCGCGCGACTGCGCGAGGTCGATCAGCTCAGTCCACCCACTGCTCAGATTCTCTCTTATCTCAGCTCTGTAGACTTTATCAAGGAGTGTAAACAAGTTGCATGGGTAAGTAGTTGTAGCGGCGTCCGGCGCGGTGTAGTGATTTGGTTTGGGTTCTTCTCGTGGACGAGAGCTCGACAAGTATTGCATGGGGGACGAGGGCAGGAGGATCTGGGCGCGATGACACGTGGAATGGTTCGAACGGCTGGGAAAGCCTGGTCCCTTATCTTTGGGTGACCTGGGTAACTTAAGTGTGGGACCAGATGGAATTCGGGCGGGGGGGGGGGCGTCCCACAGGATAACGGGTTATTGATCAAGGGCTCAAGGCTAGAGCTGCGTTGCGCCTTCGACACGTCTGCATTTCAGTCTCCGACGACGGCGCCGTCAAATCTCATCCTAAATGGAACAGAAAATTTAGTTTAGCTCGCAACGAAGAAAATCGATTTTGACAGTAAAACTTAGCCGCGTGAGATTTAACTCAATCTAACTCAACTTTTAAGTGATTATAGATTAGATTTGAGTCGTGATTTGTGCTATACTAAGAATTAGTATATGCAATTGAGAAAAATATCCACATAATTATCAGTCGACTATTTACGTCATGATTCGTGTTTATCTAAGAGAGTTGCACTATATGTGCAACTGACCGAGATGCAGTTAATTCTCAATCGACTTCTTAGCGGTTGACAATGCGTCATGATTCGTGTTGGACTGAGAGTTGCACAAGAATTAAGTCCCAATCAACTGAGTGTTAGAATGTCGCGAGTATATCTTGAGTTGACGGAGAATTAACTTAATTCTCAGTCATATGACGTCACCCACAATTTTATACTGTGTGAACAAATTAATTATCCAATGAACAATAATTTAGTACTGCGCCAACATTTTTTTTGTCGTGTTTAAACATTTATTCTCATTAAGTAACAATAAAACTCACCTATCTGATAGCAAGCACAACATTTGGCGTCATAAACTATCAAAGTATACGCTTTAGACCAACTAGATAATCTCGAATTGTCTTTTGGCGTATCGATCCGACTAAACGGGCCACAATAAAGTTTGAGGGCAGGTACTCCACAAACGACCTAACCTCCCCTAATTAGTCGAGCCTCAATTTGATCATCTGGTCCTTACCGACCGACCTCCTCTAATTTTTTCCATCGACGTTAAATATGGGCATGTACCTTCTTGAGTCTTTTTTTCCTTTTCTTCGTGGGCAAAGTCATCGCGTCCACTAGTTTGTTGATGCGAGAACCTACAACTATCTTAGACTCTTAATACAATCTTTTTTTAATGCTCAGTGAGGAATTTAAAACATATAACATGAAGCAGGAAGTTGAAATAGATATACTCATTTGTCAGAAGTGCATAATATGTTTTTTCCATAAATGTTTACGCTCTTTTTTTACTATTTTATTTTTGTAAGTTCCTATTTGTTTCCTTTTTGAAAAAAAGCACTAGGCTATGCACCTCATTAAGGAATAGTCAAAAATTTCTAGCTTAGTTTTTCATTTTTCAGTCAAAATTACTCCCTCCGTTTCTAAATGTAGGCCTTTTTAGCATTCTCCGACCCACATGCTCAGATTTATGTGAATCTTGCACTAAAACATGTCTAGGAGCATGCGAGCCCAAAAATGCTAAAAAGGCTTACATTTAGGAATGGAGAGAGTAATAGTTTATTCATGTTGAACGTAGAGTTTATTCTATTATTCATGTTGAACGTAGAGTTTATTCTATTATTCATGTTGAACGTAGATTCTTGTTGTCATAATATTACTCACCCTTTTATTTATCCCTTAAATATCATTGTCACAAAAAGCGATTAGAGATGTTTTTTGAATGGGATAGACTGACCCTTGCTCTCTCCATTTTTATTTACTTTGTGTTTTGAGTTATTTCAAAGTCAAACTTTAGAAGTTTGACCAAGTATATACGAAAAAATATCAACATTTATAATATGAAATGTATATAATATAAAAATATATTTTATGGTGATCTAGCAATATCAAATTTATATTATATGTGTTGATGTTTTTTCGTTTATATTTGGTCAAAATTTATGAAGTTTGATTTTGGACTAAACTCGGAAGGCAATGCAATTATGATCGGAGAGAGTAGTCATCCTATGCTTATTTCTTTTAGGGAAAGCCCTCGTGACGATGTGTATTAAATCAGCAAACAAAGCTAGATCATCCGCCAAGATGGCTCAAAGGACAACCGAGAGATCACCTTGCCAAACAAAGTTCTGACGACCCGGCCAGTTTGGCTAAATGATCTGCCGCCATGTTTAGTTAGAAACTTAGGGCATGTATAATGGTTTTATCTTAGCAATGCTACGTATGATGATTGCTGAGTTGGAGGAGAGAGAAACGATAAAAAGAGGTTTGTCTTGCATCAATTCTCTCACGACAAATTTAGAAAATCTGGTTATCAGAGAAAAGACTAACAAATAACCCATTGTACACCATTTTTTTTTCGTATCTAAATTACGTGGCATGTGTAAGATAAAACCGTCTAATCAATCATTGTACATGTCCTAAGAGTCGATGACCTGATTGTATTAGGGTGTGTTTCGTAGCGCCGTATGGGCTTTCTCATCTCATACATGCCCACTCTGGCTATGCTGATTAGGTACAAGTGTGTTCTAATGTGTTATGTTTGGTAGCCCGTATGAGGTAAGCTGGGCTGAGTTGAGAGTTTGTTTGGTGCCCTGTATGAACTGAGCCTTGCCAAATATTTTTTTAAAGCAATCAGGTCCCTCGAATATAAAACATAAACGCAATCAGGTCCCTGGGGTGAGTGCTCTGGCTTCCCCGCCGTCGCCGGCTAGAGCAACCGCCGCCGGGAGGCCGAGCTGGTCCACCTCCACGACGGCGCCGGCGGGAGGCCGCGCCGCTCCCTATTCCGCAGGCGGTGGATGAGGCCGGGAGAGGCCGCTCCTATTCCGCGGGCGGTGCTGCTCGTCTCCGGCTGACATGGGTATAGATCTCGGGTACCCTACCATCAGGGTACCTGGTGCACGTGACGACTAAGGCCCAATAGCGAAGAGCCTACTCGAAGCACAAGACAAGAGGCCCAAGAAGATGGAGTACCCTCCAAGATTAGACATAGGCATAGTCGGTTTAGACTTTCCTTACGTGTAAACTAGGTCGGTTATGAACTCCCGAGACTCAGCCTATTTAAAGTCTGGGAGGGGTGCCGATCTAGGGACCAAGCCATACTCGAACCACCAAAGCTCTAATGAGATCGACATCTCGCCGGAGCCACCTTGTAACCTCATAATCTCACACGATCAATAATAGACAAGCAGGAAGTAGGGTCTTTACCTCCACCCGAGGGGCCTGAACCTGGGTAAATCTTTGCCTCTGCTTGTCAGCCGACGAAACTACCAGTACTACCACGTTCTCTCCCCATAATCTCAACCCTAGGTCCTTAACCATGGGATTTGATGAGTGTACCCCTCGTCAATTGGCGCCGTCTGTGGGAAAGGATAGTGTTGGACTCACGGTTCCTTCGGTTCCATCGTAAAACGGCGACTCGCCGATCGGATCTACAAACGGCAACTCGCCGGCTGCATCAACAAACCAGAACTCGCCTACTCGGATGGCAAACGGCAACTCGCCGAATCACTCGAAAAAACGACAGCACGCCAGCTTCACCTGCAAAAAGCACATCAGATCCTCTGATGGATTTCGAGCCACACTCGCCAGAATTCCAGGAGACCTTCTCCGATCTCGAGTCAGGTTTGGGTTTGACTGTTGGTTCGTTCAATTTTTTCGTAAACAAGCTTGGTGTGCAGGACTTGACAGATCCACGCCAACTCGCGACTTCCGTACCCGAGGCTCCATCGGTTGCGGCTCCTTCGACTGCGGATCCATCAACCGCGTCCATACCATCGTCGATCCTCCGATCTTGCTCGTCTGCAACAACTATGTCGACTCGAGAGATGAACAAGCTCATGGAGGAACTCCAAGGAGAGGAGGCCGAGTCAGCTTACCGCACAAGCGATCCCGAGCTCGATCTCCCACTCGAGGACACTTTCGACTGCGGGATCTCCCTCAGCGACTTTGACGAGCCCAAAAATCATATCGACAACCACGTCGACTCCGAGATCTGCACCAACTACAACCTCGACTTCGAGATTCATAACAGCTTCTCCAACACCGAGATGGGCACAAGCGATGAGTACATCGACTGCGAGATCCGTCCAGACGGACCACTCGACGGGCATATCGACTCAGACATGAGCCTCGATGAAGAGGTCGAGTCCATGACGGGACTCGAAACCACATACACATACCCTCGGGTGATACCCCAGCAGGTCTACGTCGCCATCGCCGCAGAATCATCAGATGCTGCGGCCAGCCGCATGCCTACAGAATTCCCGTGCACAGTTACTATGCCGGACGGAGTCACAACTCTCACAATCACTGCTGAGATGGCAGCAAAAGCAGATAAAGTCATCAAGAAGTGCACAATGATGCCAGCAGACGCAACACAAGAGGAGATGTTGACCTTCCAGTATTTCAACTGGCAGGAATCACTTCGACTGCGGCAGGTCAGAGCAACACTCGAAGAACGCAAGAAGCAAGCTAGCTTGTCGAGTGCGCGGAGAAGACAGCTCTCCCTTAGCTCCACCGGGCGAGCAGACACAAGACCCAGGTCAAGGCTGTCACACCTCTCGCCGGATGAGAGGGCGGCACTCACCTGCGCTCTTTCATGACATACGATGAGGAAGGAGTGCCAGTACCCAAAACAGCTGCGGGTGCCCTCTTTACCGCCGCAGCATACCTAGAAGCAATCAAGCCTCCAGCTGATGACCCTAACGCAAAACTACATCGCCAACTGATCAAATCGCTCGCCCTAGCTGCGAAGGCCATACGTCAAATCCCAAACACTCCAGGAGGAAGTCGAGATCGTGCCATAATTGACACGCGTCGTGAAGAGCACAATCGCAGTGGTCGTCGCCACCACTCGAAGGAAAGAAGCGGCTCGCGTAGGCACGGGTCCAGGAGCAGATCACGCATATCTTACAGTAGCGACTCATACTCTGATCGAGAGCTTGAGCCACACGGAGCTCTGTGCTTCACTCGACGTGTCCGCGAGACACGGATGCCCAAAGGGTTCAAACTCACATCTGAACAACCCAAGTACTCGGGTCGACAGGAACCTTCCGGGTAACTGGAATACTATAGGTTAGCTGTCGCGTGCCAGCGAGGCACAAACACCACAGCCATGCAATACATACAGCTCATGCTCGAAGGCACAGCCCGCGACTAGCTCAAAGCTTTACCTCCATCAACATACGACTCGTGGGATCACTTCCGCAATGACTTCATCAAAAACTTCGAGCCTCTATGTGAGAGCCCAAAAACATTTGAGGAGCTTCGAGCTTGCGTTCAACGGTCAGACGAAACGTTGAGGTCATACATCAGACGATGGACTGAGATACCCAACTCAGTCGGAGTAATTTCAGAAGATATGGCAATGAACGCTTTCATAATGGGACTCGCCAGGCGAGACTTCAAAGAAGCACTGGGTCGCAAAAAGCCAATCTCTGTGGCTAACCTCTTGATGATCGCGACTGAGTGGGCAGACGGAGAAGACATGGCGCGCACCACACGTGGGTCCTCACCCCGTGACAATCATGAAAGTGGCAGTCGTAGCCGCAGAGACTCATACAGAGACGACCGAAGGCGCAAACGTTCAAAACATCACTACGACGACGACAGACCCGAGTTCATGGCGGCTGGGTTCTCCACACCCCGCAACGAACAAGACAGAAGCGACCGGCGGTCAGAAGATCGACGGGACAGTCGAGATGATCGATGAGACAGTCGAGATGATCATCGGGACAGTCGAGACCGCGGCCAACGCAGTGATAGCTACAAGAGGAAAGACTGGCGCAAGTCACGATCTGGCACGCAACCGAGCGATCATTCGAAGAAAAGATGGATGCTGATTGCAGATTCCACCTGTAGAATTCACAGCCTCACTTGAGCACTCGGGGGCTGTAGAATTCATGTTCTATATAAAGTGTTTTTCATAAACCCCACTCGATACACTCGGGGGCTGCATACATACAAATGAACAAATATGTACTAAGTACAAGTGGCAAAATTTACACTCGGGGGTTGTTCCCTATACAGAAATATCCTAATCTTCTGGTTCGTCCTTGACTAGAAGAACAGGGCCCAGAAGTTGAGCATTATAACACTCAACCAACACCCTCGCATGTTCGACTGTATCGTCAAGATGCGACTGCGACAACGATGATCCAGGAACGGGTGTACGTAGCTGCATATTTGGACGCTGACTTCGGATATACGCCATCGTTGCGTTGGCTCCATCCACAAGCTTCTGGGTGATCAAATTTCGAATGGGACCTGCACTCCGGAAGAGCCCGAGCAACGCGTGGATTCCTTGAGGTTGCGGTCCAGTCGGAAAAGTGTCTGGTTAATTCGACTGAAGGCCGACCTGCATAATTCGAGAAGCATAGTGCTCCGCCACACTCGATCCTGCAGAGTCGCGAGTATGCGTGCACGGTGCTTATCCAAGCGAAAGTGCTGACGGCCAGTCGTGGGTTCGTTAGTCGCGTTGTTCAATTGCTCATCTACACGAGCCTGCTCCGCCTGGAAATCTGGAACAAAACCTAAAACAACACGCGTTGGGTGAACAAAAAGGACAGATTATGAACTCTTGAGATAAGAGCAGTCATGCTTACACTCGAGTTGTCTGTTCACGATCTCCATCTCGCCAAGCACATACTCATCTCGCTGAGTGGGTAGAGCAGGCCTAGCCCTCATCCTATCCAGCTCACTACGGGCACTCCCCAACTCTTGCTCCAGTTTTGCGATTCATATAACGCATTACTGCGGATCGTTTGCCACCTGAGCTCGAGATCGAGTAGGGGCGCGATGCCGCGTTGAGCTGGATGAAGTGGTGGCTGGCCGTTTCTGTTCCAAACATCATAAAAGTTGCATGAGAAAGTCATCACAAAGCTTAGGCGAATAACAGCACACAACCTTACTGGCAGAAGCATAACGAAGAAATTAAAGTCATACAAAGGTAGCAAAAGCGCATGCATACTCGCATGGTCATAAGTTTAATTACAAAGGCATAAAAGGCGCGGTTGTCCTACTTCTCAGACACCGACTCCGACCTAGCCCTACTCGCACGGGCGGCGACCTCTGTTGCCCGGCGTTCCATGGTGTTCATAAAAAGGTTGGCCAGCCGGATGGCTGGCTCGCTAACATGCTTCAAAGATATTAGCTTCCCGCCGGCCTTCCGAGGGAAGTCAGACATCGCTGCCTCGAAGTTACCCTCTATCCCATGACCTAGTATCAGCTTGAGGGTGGACTCCGAGCCGCGTACCGTGAGGGCGCGAGCAAAATTCGCCATGGTTGAAGTCCCCGGTCCAAGCACGTCAGCAAAGCCATCAGCAGTCGACGGCACCTCGCCTAATGGGAGCACCTCCTTGTACACAGCGCCGAGGGTGCTGGCGGACTTGGCAAGGGATTCCTTTGCCTGGACAAAGGAAGCACCAAGGTCACCTATAACCTGGTCGAGTGATAACTCATCACTGACCATGTCAGTAGGTGTTGGCACACCAATCACCTCTGTAACATGAACTAGAAAAAGCAAGATTACTACATATTACCCAACGGGTACACGGGTGGCACACAAAAAAGATGTTTCCTTACCTCTCACGTTCTGCGCGAGGCCAGCCAGTCGCTCAGCATGCTCCTTCTCGCGCGCTGCGGCAGAACGCTGGGCGGCATCCGCGGCTTTCTTCGACTCGGCAGCTTGAGTGGCAAGAGCTTCTTCTAGCTCATTTACTCGGGTTTCAGCAGATGCCTTGTCACCTGGGATAGATGGCCAGATGTCATTCACAATCAACAACGCAAAGACAGAGCACATAGAACTTCGAATACAGAAGTCAAACACACTTACGGCTGAGTTGCTCCATGACAGCGCGCAGATTGTCTCTCTCCTGTTCAACCTGGACAAAAGCTTTGCCTGATTCCACCAGGTTGAGGTAGAAGGGCTGCGTGCACATGGAACCAGCATAAGTTATACACAAATAGTCCCAGTATGAGGACTCGACAAATGCCACTTACGTGTTCAACCCAAGGCGCAGGTTGGCAGCAGAAGTCCCAATTTCTGGAGTCGACGCACTCGCAATCTTGGCGGCCTCAATGGTAGTGGCAATGGCTACTGTTTTCACGACCTCAGCCGCCGCAGGAGAAGCTTCTGGCTGATCTAGAGTCGAAGCTCTCTTGGCTGGAGGAGTCAGAGGGTGCACAGTCTCGGCACTACTAGTAACCGAAGAAATACAACATAAGCATAAATATAAACTCACAAAAAAAATAGTACAAAAAGGAGCAAACCTGTGCTCTTCTTCATCAGTGTCAAGGTCTTCAAAGTTTGGGCCTCCAAAAAGTAGCTCCCTACCCGACTGAGGAGGAGGAGCCGAGGTCAACGGGCTCACGTCCAAAGGAGCAGTTGTGGTCGTAGGAGACGAGCCCGAGTCTCCATCATCTCGCACATCCGATTCCTTTGCGGGTGAACTCATGAAGGAAGACACAACTTGGGCTGCCCGACGGCGCTTGCGAGTGGGAACCTCGCTCACATCATCAGTCGTGGCAAGCTCCTTCTCCTGTGCTTCTTAAACCCCTTCCTCTTCAACCTCTTCTTGGAGATGTGGTAGCCGAAGGTAGAGGCGATTCGTCTCCTCCCTTCGCTTCTACCATCACCTCTGTTTCATGAGTTAGGCCATCTTCGGGAAGAGGAGGAAGAGTTGGGGCGGTCGAGTGGCCCTGCATAATACAGCAGTCGAAAGTCACAAAGATGCACAGCAGAATAACAAAAGCAGGAGATCATAAACTTGATAGCTTCACTAACCTCTGGCAAAGGCTTTTCAGCCCCATAAGGAGCAACAGGGCAGTCGACGTTGCAGGTCTCGCAGAATTTTGTGCTGGTGATGGACCGCACGTGCGACACCAGCTCGCTCCTAGATAGCTCCTCCTTGTTCATTCGAGTGGAGTCGAGATGACCTTCATACTGCCAGATAGGGTGAGCTCGCGCGCGGAGCGGCCACACCCGCATCTTAACAAAGGTGGCAATAAGATGCACACCAGTGACGCTGTTTAGCAGTCCTCCAATCATCTCCAGCAGAGGCGCCGCTTCCGCCATTTCTTCAGTCGAAAGCTCATGGTCCCAGGCCTTCGTCCTAGCGGCTATACCAGCAGTCGAAAATGCTGGGACCCCTTCTGGTCGACGCGCACATAAAACCACCTTTTCCTCCACCCTTGCGCCGAGTCGACTGGCTTTAGGACAAAGTATCGGGTGTCGCTGCGCACTTGGATCTGAAGGCCTCAACCTGGATAGGTTCGGCCGCCTCGGTTGTTGGGCCAGACCATGAGGGGCCAGCTAGGAGCAACTCCCAGGAAGCACTCGCACACTACCATAAAACATGCAATGTGCATAATGCCGTTCGGGGTGAGATCATGGATCTGCACCCCGTAGGCGAACAGCAAGCCACGAACAAAATCGTGGAGGGGAAAAGATAGACCCCTAGGCAAAAACTCCGCAAAACATACGCGCTCATTTGTGCGAGGTTCGGGGAGTACCTCTTTCAATGGCGCACGGACAGTAAGCTGGTCCGCCGGCGGCAGCAGTCCATCCTCGCGGAACTTCTCGAGATGTGCCGCCTTGATCATGGACTTCACCCAGTCGCCGTCGCTCTTCTTGAGGTCGACGGCGGCCGCAGATGCGCCAGCCGCAGTCTTCTTTCCCTTCAGAGCGGCCGCGTCAGTCGCGGTTGCGTCGGTGGCAGAAGCTTTCCTCTTCGGCGCCATGGCGGTGGTGGCTAAGGAGAGCAGCGAGAGCTTGGGCACAGGAGCAATGGAGCGGGAGCGCAAGGAAGACGATGGAACAGGGGCGGCACGCAGAGCAAATGGCTAAGTAAAAAGTTACGCCAGCACCGTTTCCCTTATTTACCACAAATCAAAGGCAATCACAGCCATTCAGATCCCAACCGTGCGCTACGCACGCAATCTCACCGTACACGTGGCAAACGCGGAGGGTAACCGTCGCCGGCCACTCCGCCCACTACGCACGCAAAAATAGGAGCCATCATCACGCCCCCGTAAAAAGTAGGCCAGAGTGGTCAAATCGAGTCCAAACGGCACCGTCGTCGGTCAGCTCTGCACAAATGGGCCCACCTATGTGTCATGTCCCATCCATCGCAGCATAACGCACGCCACACGTGTCAGGCAGCGCAGTCGCCAAAAAACGTCATCCCTGACGTCATCTCAAGCGCTTTGATCAGAAATACATTCGAGTCCGCCCAATGCATATTAGTCACTCGAACGTTCCTTCGACTGAGGCATATTACTCCCATCGGGAGCATATTCAAAAATTCTTCGACTAAAGATATTCAAGATAAAATGACTCTGAGATTATCCACCATTACAAGCAATTCAGCATAATCTCGGGGGCTACTCCCATCGGGAGCATTGTCGTGCACCCAATAGAATAACGTCAAAAGGTCAGTCGACAAAAGAATCGACTCAGTTCATACACAAAATCATACTCGAAACATTCCCGAGTTGCGTCCGTCGCAAATACCTCGGATGCTGCACGCATGGTGCAAAGGTAAGACCCGCCGAACTTTCGAGCTGGGCTAAGGACCGTTCCAGCAACGTCAATCCTTATATTTTCCGTGTCAGCAGACATGATGAAAAATCCCGACGGACGCGTTGGGTAAAATTCAAAGCTATACTGCAGATCGACTCAGTAAGACCTCAGTGGCCTAGTCGAATCTGACCAGTTTGTTCCAGATTCGAGTCCAGGGACTCGAGTTTGATTGAAAGCTAGTAAGCTTTTACCCGAATGTGTAGTTAACCAGTCCCGATCCGTCGAGTGTACTGGGCCTGTTAAGTTATTATCTCTTGATCATCATAAGCAAAAACCACAGTTGATGTAATATTCGACGTAGCCAGTGTGTGCTATTCATACAGGAATTCCAATTATACTATACAGAATACAAAGCATATGACGTGCACTTACGAAAGAATCCATGCCCGATTCTTCAAGTCAGACAAGTACTCGGGGGCTACTGACATGGGTATACATCTTGGGTACCCTACCATCAGGGTACCTGGTGCACGTGACGACTAAGGCCCAATAGCAAAGAGCCTACTCGAAGCCCAAGACATGAGGCCCAAGAAGATGGAGTACCCTCCAAGATTAGACATAGGCATAGTCGGTTTAGACTTTCCTTACGTGTAAACTAGGTCGGTTATGAACTCCCGAGACCCAGCCTATTTAAAGGCTGGGAGGGGTGCCGATCTAGGGACCAAGCCATACTCGAACCACCAAAGCTCTAACGAGATCGACATCTCGCCGGAGCCGCCTTGTAACCTCATAATTTCACACGATCAATAACAGACAAGCAGGAAGTAGGGTCTTTACCTCCACCCGAGGGGCCTGAATCTGGGTAAATCTTTGCCTCTGCTTGTCAGCCGACGAAACTACCAGTACTACCACGTTCTCTCCCCATAATCTCAACCCTAGGTTGAAAGGACACGGATGTCGCCTAGAGGGGGGGTGAATAGGCGATTAAAATTCTTCTATGGTTTAGGCTTGAATAAATGCGGAATAAAACTAGCGGTTAATTTATCAAGCACAAAACCTAAACAAAGCTAGGTTTACCTATGTGCACCAACAACTTATGCTAATCAAGATGAGCAACTATGTCATAGCAAGATATATTACTTCAAGCTCGATGGCTATCACAAAGTAATTGCATAAGTAAGAAGCTCGGGTATAGAAATACCGAGGCACTTGGAGACGATGATTTATGCCGAAGTTCACTTCCCAATGGAAGCTACGTCTCCGTTGGAGCGGTGCGGGGTCACAAAGTGATCCCCGAATAGCCGTCAAATGGCACACCGTAATCTCCTTCGTGCCTCTACCAATGTAGAGTGCCACAAACCACTATGGGACACTTGAGGGTGGTCACCGAACCCGTACAAGGATGAGGCACACTCCACAACTTAATTGGAAGCTCTCACCGAATTCCTGCGGCTCCAAAGCCACAAGAATCACAAGGTTGGGGCACGTCTCCACAACTTAATTGGAGGCTCCCAACTATCCCGCGAGCCACCAAAATCCGAGATCAACAAGGACCGTCTAGGGCACTCCAAGTACCCAAGAGGACAAGCTCTAGGGCACCCCAAGTACCCAAGAGTAACAAGCTTCTCAACTTCAATTTCCACGTATCACCGTGGAGAACTCAAACCGATGCAACCGATGCAATGGGCAAGAACACAAGAAGTGCTCAAAATCCTTCACTTTCAAATCCCACCAAATTAACTAATGCTATTGGGGGGAGAAGAGAGGAAGAACCAAGAAGAACACCAAATTCCTCCAAGATCTAGATCCAAAAGCTTCCCCTCACTTAGAGGAGAGATTGATTGGTGGAATGGTAGATCTAGATCTCCTCTCTCTTTTCCCACTAAATGGAGGCAAGAATCATGGAGGGATGGAGAGTTAGCAAAGCTCAAGAAGGTTCAACAATGGAGGAAAAACGAGCTGCAAGCGAGACTTTAATCAAGGTAGGTGAAGGGCAATATATACCCTTCCTTCAAATCTGCCCGTTGGGAGCATCTTTCCCGTGCCAGCGGTACTACCGCTAGGATAGGCGGTAGTACCGCTGCGGTCTTTAGCGCAGCAACCCCGCCAGTCAACGGACGGTCTTCGTCTTCGCGATCCCACGCCCCCGGTACCAGTTGGTACCGCTCGAGGTACCGCTGGCGGTACCGGAAGAAGCCTCCGAACGCCAAATCGACGGTACCCGCAGCGGTACTGCCGCTGCAGCAGGTTTGCCAGGGAGCTGGCGGTACTACCGCTTATCCCAGCGGTACTACCGCATATGCGGCCAGAACACGAAATGAGCGGTACCCGCGGCGGTACCGCCTCTGCAGCAGGTTTGTCAGGGAGCTGGCGGTACTACCGCTTATACCAGCGGTACTACCGCCCCTAGCAACTTTCATCGAATATAAAACTGTAAACTCAATAACTTTCTCGTTTGAACTCCAAATTAGGTGAAACCAATTTTGTTGGAAAGGTAACGACAAGGAGAAGGCCTACAAAAAGTGGAAATATTAAGAACCATAAATAGAGTTAAGTTGACACACATGGGAATGTGTGGAACTTTCCTCACGGATAAACCGATGATATTTCCAACCCGAAAATGCAACAAGTTTTCCATACGAAATCCGTTTTCGGAGAACTTGGGCTTGTCATGAAGATCACAACAAGCACCACAAACCCAACAAGGAGAAGAACCAAGAAAGATGATGAATGCAAGTATGCAAAGGTTTGAGCTCTCTCCAACTGATACGCTAAAGCTCAATCGAGAGCCCCTCTTGATAGTACGGTATCTATCCTATAGCCCGGTCTCCCAACTAATACCACGAGACCTGTAAAATAGAAACCCTATCATACCTTTGCCTTGCGCATTCCACTTGAGCTAGATGACGTCGATCTTGATCTCTTAAAGTGGACCACCTTTCTTGATTGCGCTTCGCTTGGTGAAGATCCACATATTTCTCCCCCATACATCTATGGGAGAGCCTCTTATCAACATATCTTCACTTGACCATTATCTCCAAATGGGTGGCAAGCTTCAAGCATATGATATCTTCGAGATACTTCTTTTGAACTTGCACAACACAAGCTTGATGACGAACACCACTTGACGTGGATCAACCCTGTATCTTTTCTTCTCTTTTCAATAGATGATGTCTTGAAGATAACCATGAATGATCTCATAATTCTTTTCTTCAAGGCATACTTGCAATATGCTCAACTCGCATATGACCAATCATCGGATAACTCCTCGAATAACAACTTGGTCATCACATACTCTTCTTCTTGATCATATCAAATATATCCATACGACTCGATGATCTTGATGCCAAATACTCCATTATATCAATATCTTTATGGCATCAACCTTAAATCCAACATATGGAGTTCAAGCATTTGCCTATGGACAAACACTACAAGAATAACTCAATGCAACCATTAGTCCATAGGGATTGTCATTAATTACCAAAACCACACATGGGGGCGCCATGCCCTTTCAATCTCCCCCATTTTGGTAATTGATGACAATCTCTTTTACAAGGGTTTATATAATGAATTAAGCAACCATGCAAATCAACAAGCATGGATGCATGAGCATGAAAGGTAAATGCTTATGAACAAAACAAAAGCATAACACCAAAATCCCTTAAACCCTATAAAACTTCTCCCCCATTGTCATCCATTTCCAAAATGGGCGAAAAATCTTAGAAGGTCAATATAGTATGAGCTCCCCCAAAACGTGTGCATTTCTCAACATATGAGTGAAATCAAATACACATATCCAATGACGAATAGTTGTAGAGAGCACAAACTATATTGAGGATCCAAAGATTGCAAAAGTATGATATGGAAAACTTTTTACAATTCTCCAAATAAAAAGTAAGCAATCAAAAAGATCCGACTAACCAAATAAACACAAGATATTATGATTTGAGCAAAAGAGTGTTTTAAAGAAAATAGAGGAGCTCCCCAATATTGTACACAATTTAGAATTATTGTATTTGAATACAAGGTGTCCAAACATGGAATCCTCACTCCTCCGGTATCCTCTAAAACACAAAAACAAATGAATTCACAAGCTCAATAAGATGCAAATGAAAAATAAAGCTTGTGACATATCCCATGGTGAAGATTATTGGCTTGTAAGACAAGCATGAGGTTAAGGATATTCACCAAGATAAGTGCACCAAGATGTGACAAAATAGGATATGCACTCATAAATCAAATTCATTTCGGAGTCACGCCAAAGATTCAAAAACGGAGTAAAAGAGGTGACACCGAAGAATTAGGATATCGAGTAAAGATGTAATTTCTCTCATGTATAAGTTTCTAAGTGTCCACAAAGAAACATGTACACATAAAATCTATTATATAATTAAAACACAAGACAATGAACGGCTCAGATTTGTTAAGCATCTAACAAGGAAAAAGGAACGACTCAGATTTATACATAACGATTCACGTGCACAAAGATTGAATCGATCGAGGGCTCCAAAGAGCAGTCCAAATTGAGCACGTTTGTCTACTTGGAAACGGAAAGGATAACGTGTCCAGAGAGGAGTCACAATCGAACTGTTATAGGAAAGATTTCCCCGATCTGTACGATCTGTCCAGCTATCTAGCACAATCGATGCGTTGAATCGCTCCGGCGTCATGCCCGGTCCGCCGTCTCTTCGTCATGTCGCCGTCCCAGCCGCCACGACATACTCTCGATGCTGAAGCTGAAGCTACAAATCTCTCTTGCCTCGCAATGCTACCGATGCTGAATCTCTCTTGCCTCGCAATGCTGTCGATGCTGAAGCTGAACGCCATTGCGGCATGGCGGGCGGCAGCAAAGACCTGGCCAATGGCGGTACCAAGATCTCCTCTACTCGATTGATCTCCAGTCTGCCACACAATCGCAGATCAAAGTCGCAACATCAACACATCCATATATCGTCGACGCTCAGGCGCCAGTGGCCTGACGAATCGGATTCAACGACATCACCGAACCAATAAGTCTCCGGTCGTCCGTCATGGCATCAGCGAAAGTCGAGATGACAGATCGAAAAACTCATAAGGTCACGCAGTACAAATCGATTTGAAGGACACAAAGACACAACAAGATTCGCTCGAGCGTACCTGCTGGATTTGTAAGTCGTAGACAACCGGAATCACAACATCCATCCGATATTCTGATCACGCGACTGGATTTGAAAGTCGTAGACAAGCGGAATCACAACATCCATCCGATATTCCGATCACGCGGGTACATGCATGCTGCTCCGCGCTCTGCGCCTGAGCTGGGAATAATCGCTATGAATTTGTGCTATCATTGCTCCCGATCTGTTCTCCAAATCCGGCTTTCAGCTCTGTCCACAGATAATTGACGATACGACCACTGGGCCATCAATTACACACGCACGCGTTTGATTGACGATAAGTGGCGGACAAAACAACATGCCGGCAGCCGTTCGGCCGCCGCGAGGCGAAGCATTAGGCCGCACCAAGCACACCGGCTTTCTCAACTCCATGGCTGTCAAGGCATCGTGTGCTACACGTTTAAAGACAGGGACCTGATTGAAGTTGCGTTGCCGAATGCGTAGTTCCTCACACCGCGACGTCGGCGAGGACACGATCTGCCTCAGCCCACTTTAACTGGCCGCCAGGAAACCAGGATACGTGCATGTGGATGTTGAGGTATGTACTTATCTGATATGCACAATGCTATTTCTGGTATATAGTACTAGAATGTTTGATCGTGCAAGATGAAAGCAGCTAGAGCCATATGTATATGCAGATGAACTGAAGAACTTTCGCGAGTTCGGGAATTAGTACTCCAACTATGTACGCATGCATGTTGCAAGGATGTATTCCAGCTAAGCGGTGACATCATGGTGCGAGGATGAGAGAGAGAGCACAAAGATAAATAAAAGATTTTCCTTCTGCAAAGTGTGTGGAAGATAGCAATTGTTCACCATCAATTGCACTCTATTTTCTAAAAAAATCAATTGCACTCCGAGCCGGGGCAACAAATCTGGTAGCTGAAGCTTCAGATTCTACGAGGTGATGGACTGGAGCCTTGGTGAAATGATCAGCGGATTTCTTAAACAAGGCTATTACGCTGGATATGCTAGATTCTATCGGGTTCGAAAGAAATAGGCAAAAACCATATTCTGGTACATTTGGCATGATGATTAAAGTGGAAGAGGTGGTCGTGAACTTGCAGGAACATGCGTCAGATCACAGTAGTAGTGTCGTGGACTATGTCATTGTGATAGTCATTGTGTCATTGTGTGCTTAGCCGCTACAACCAGGTAACTACTCACTCTTAGCTTACATATATGCGTACTAAGATATGTCATATGTGCATGTGGTTTAAATTTGTAGATGGAGGATTATGCATCATGCATGTGTGTGATCGTTTGGTTGTGAAATAGAGCCAGCGTTTGGACTATTCCTTACAAAACCAACCTGATTAAGAAGAATTGTCTGGAGGATATTTACATTCAGTTATGAACATATAAGGGCTATTGATCAATAATAATAATAACCAGTAGATTGACGGTTCATATGTGTTTAGATACATTTGTGAAAAAAAATCAAAACCTAGATTCAAGTTTTAAAGCTTAAATTTAGGTTGAAATTTACACTGTCTAGATTCCCCTACATTTGCACAATTTTGAATCTGCGTTGCGGACACAACCTTTATTAGGTGGATAAAGAATGCAACTCATTTCATATATACAACTCTAAACATAATACATGTGAAATTCATAGGAAGCCAAATTTCAGAATAAAATATGTGTAGAAACGAACCACTATATTTATATAAAAGCGCTCGCCTTAAAACCAAAAGAATTTAATAACACTGGATGAACCTAGGATTGAGTGTATAAAAACATATGCTGACACAAATAGAACATGCACGGGGAAATGCACGGACGAATTGATGTGATTTATGGTTACTCACAGAGTTCATAACTATCAAAAGCGGCAGATCAATGATGCATATCAAAGTTATACCTTTACAAGAACCATGTACAAGGCACGCATAATATCGTGTATAAGGAGTTTGCGTCTCAATGCCAGTGTGCGATTTATGCAATACTAATGATTGGAAGTAGGAATATAACTAAGATAATATGGCGTATGACAAGAACGGACAAGTTATGATAAGAATCGGTAGGTCAGCGTGATAACTTTTCTCTAGCAAAGGTACTGGTAATTACAAAGCATAGATAAGCATGATTTGAGCCATACAAGGTCATGATAGTGCAGTAATAAAAAATGAAAGTAACTACGGTTGAGTAGAGAAAAATAGCACAAGGTTTAAGAACGAGCCATTGATGTAAAAATCCTAAGAGAGACAAATCATGAAGGACAGAGGAAGATAGAGTCGGGAAATAGTATCTCACCATGGTTCCATGTGCATACGCAGATGTCAATACCTCTTCTATTTTCTCTCTAATATATCTTAATCAATAATCTAATAAAATAAATCTACAATAACGCTCATTTAGAAATGAATTGGAATAAGTGTTCTGTAGATGACACAGAACTAACATAAAATACCATATGAAATATTTTATTTGATATACCGTATATCTAGCCGCGCAAATGCGCGGGCGACCCAGCTAGTTAGTTACTAAGGAAAAGAAACACGATATCCAAAGGGAAGTCATAACATATACACATATGATGTTTGTTTAGGATCATAGCCCATAGCTCAATATTCTCATATTGTATAATAATGAACTTCAAATTCAACCTCAACACAAGCATCACAAATATCACTAAGGGAAAGGAGATAGTTGGGACGTGTTGAGGAAAGCAACAAGTATCATAAGAGCTACATTGAATTTGCAATAGCTACAACAAAAGCAAATAAATACTTTTCATGCCATGATGCAACCTACACAAGGTTGGATGCTAGAAAAGTATGCATGAGGGTGAATACTTGTTACCGAGATGACATTGGGTTGATGTAGTAGATAAAATTTCATCAACCATCCTCTCTTGGCTCCAATAAGCATGTGGTGAAGATACTTTCATTGTAAATGAGACAAGCATCCAATGCATCTCCATGTACCTAAAACACATTCAAGTAAAATTGTTCCCAAACTAATTGGGTCCAAGTAGTTAGTCAAACTACAATACATAGAAGGAACTCCACATAAATATGTGCATATAGATATGAAATTGAATTTCATGCACATCTTAGCCGATTTAGGATTCCGTGGAGTTTCCCCTATATATTGGCACAAAGAAGGAAAGCATGCCATAAAATAAACATGTAGTAGATATGCATGCCTATGACCTTCAATAACCAAAGGGAGATACAATTTGGACAAATATAAGAGATCAAAGAGGGTCCAAATTATATCAAAGATCCAAATCAAAAATTGATTTAGAGAAGCCAATTGAAACTAAAAGCAAATCAACACATAATTGATAAGATACCAATTGGATAAAGATATCAAAAAGAAAATAAGATACCAATTAATCAATATATAAAAGGACTAGATATCAAATTTCCAAAAGAGATACCAAAAGAGAGAGAGATGTTAATCAACGAATGATATAACCCACTCCCAAAGAGAGATGCCAATTGGGACAAACTCTCAAAAAGAAAGAGCGGGGTTCCAACAAATAAACCACACCCTCTACACTTTTCATGATGGTACAAAGTACCAAGCCAAAAAGGTTTGTCTTCCATGAGACATGTCATCGGGATCAAAGACCAATGGAAAGGATCAAATACAAATAGAATATAAATAGTGAAAAAATACATGATAGCTCTCCCAACAAAAGTGCATTATTTTATGATCTTGTATTTGAATACACAATGCACACACATGGAATCATCGCTCTCAAATATCTATTCAAACACTAGTCATATATCAAGAAAAAGCAATAAGATCCAATACTAATGAAAATATAAGTTGTACTCAATATAGGATAGCTCACCCAAGAATAGTGCATTATCTATAAGTAGCCTTTGAATGCAAGGTGCACAATGATGGGATCAATGCCTCTCCTATACCAAATAAAACACTAGGAAAGTTTGAGTAAAGCAAAATGATCCACAAGAGGTAAGGAAGACAATGGAGTTAAACAAATTAATTTTGGCAAGAAATAAGGCAATAAAATCAAGAGCCAACATGAAGATGATCTACACATTTCACCACAATTATGACTATCAATTGTCATGGAGTATATGTAGAAATTTCTTAGTGGTGTATTGGATTGATATTCAAGATCATCTTCACAACCAATAAGCACATGGTGAAGGATAAGATTTAAGCACGATGCTTATGTAGATAAATGTTCTTGATAGCTTCAAATATTCACGCGATAATGCAAAGCAACTACAAAGAGTGCTTTGAAGCAATCGGTTTCCCAAAGAGATATATGAGAACATATTAGAGGAAAACCTTACCAAGAACATTCATCACAAACAAGATCCAAAGTGTGAGTAAGTAAAACATTTAAGCAAAGGGAACTTGTTTGAGAAACATGCCACAAAGGAATAAGATAATTAACAATATCAATTCTAGGTGGCAATACCTCACATGTTCACATTGTCTAGGTTTGTAATATGCACATAGCTTATTACTCCCCCATAATGTGATAATCCATTTATTCTCCACAAGAGGCAAGTAAAACCCAACTAGAGATGATTAATGAACATTATAGAATTTGAATTTCTCATGAGAAGACATACCATATAGAGACTAGATAAATTGATATATCAACACTAAGTGGTAGTACTCATGTATATACATTTTTAGGATTGTGAAGTGCGCAAGCATATCACTCCCCCAAAATGGGATAGTCCATTAATCTCTCAAAAAGAGCCAATTAAGATATAAGCAAGTTGATACAAAAGGCTCAACACAAACTCACACATACATGGTGTGCAAACCAACATACACATACTTGATTGCTCAAGATAAGTAAGTAGAGAGCACAACATATACAAACACTAGCAAGGTACAAAACCAAACACATGCAAGGGTGCAAGCAACTTTCAATGTATATATGATTTAAATATAAGTTACCGCAAGGAGAAACATTGGATATGTTATAGAACAATATAATCCAAATGACTTGGCTTGAGAGAATATAATTGATGAAGATCCCTTAATTCTTCATGATGTAGCCAAGTCTCCAATGCCCTCCACAACACCTATTGATCAAGTTTTAGCTTGTTGGTCCCCAACCAAGTTGGGTCCTAAGAGGTTAGTCACAATAGGCTTGGCAACCCAAATGGTTCTTTTCTTGACACCACTTTGAGTACCAACATATTTGGCAAACACATTGCCAACCTTATCCTTCTAAGAGAATAAACATTATCAATTATGATAGGGTTGGATAAGTACCACTAGTGCATGAAGAAGCAAAGTGACCCTTCTCACGGCATAAGTAGCAACATTTGCTTCCTCCTTTCTTCTTTGTTGAAATCTCAACTTGAGAAGGAATAGCTTGATTTTTCTTGGGAAGTGGCCGTTCTTCAACTTGGGGAACTTTAGTTTGAACTTGAGGCAACTTCCCTTGTTGCTTCTCACTAAGAGACTTCTTCTTCAAAGGGCAAGATCTAACATGGTGCCCTTCAACTTTGCACTTGAAGCAAACAATCTTGGCCGAATTCTTGACTTGTTCATGGCCCTTCTTTTTCTTGTTATACTTGGACTTGTTCTTGTTATTGGAGTTGAATCCAAGTCCACTCTTGTCATTGGGGCGTCTTTGCTCACTCAACATGTTGTCAAGTGTGGACTTCCCACCATGACGCTTTTCCAAGTCTTTCTTCAAGAAGTGACTTGGGCCTTGAGCTCTTTTAATTCCTCTACATGGTTAGTATCAACAAAAACACTAGAGGAAGTTGAAGCTTCATTGTTAGAGCAACAAGGCATGGAAAGTAATTCATCACAAGATGTAGCAATATTATGAGTGGATGAATTACTAGGACTAGCACATGGCAATAAAGCATTTTGAGTAGAGGTTGTGCCATTGTCCACATGAGGTTCACACGATGTTACCTTAGACATAATAGCCTCATGAGCTAACTTTAGCTTATCATGGAGACTAAAAGATCCTCATGAGAGCTCGAAAGCTTTTCATGTCTTTCTTCCAATTTCCCATAATTGCTAGAAAGCAATGCAAGTTGAGCCCTTAGCTCAACATTCTCTGCCAATATGGATGCTTCACAAGAGATAGAGTTAGTAGCACAAGCATCATTATTAATGGAATAGGAGAAGTAACTTGGCAAGCTCTTTTGAGTGAGAAGCTTTAAGTTGCGCATGAGACTCGGTGAGTTTGATGAGCTCACCCTTAACGACCCTAGAGCCATTTTCTAGGTGCTCAAAATTCTCAAGGAGTTTGGCATGTGCATCTATAAGCTTACCATTTGTTATTTTGAAGTCATTAGCCACTTTAAGAGATCTATCATAGGATCCCTTTACTCTAGAAAGTTCGAGAGCATAAGTTTCCTCAAGAGACTCCTTGGTGGTTTGTTCTTCTTCAAGAGCTTCCTTGAGATCGGCGATCTCATCCGCGTACTTATATTCGCGGCTTTGCATTTTCTCAATTGTGTCTTCATGCTCATCAATAATTTTATTGCTCTCAATAGCAATAGTCAAGATTTCTATGAATTTAGCACGAGCATCTTTATTCTTAGCAATAGCATGAAGAACCATTTTACCCTTCTCAATAAGGGAAGCATCATTATCATTTTCTTCATTATCATCATCATTATTATTTTGAGAAATATCGGGAGTCAAGGTAGAAGTTACCGTTGATCCGCTTGCCATGAGGCAAAAGTGCGAAGTGGTTGATGTGATGAAGCAAAACTTGAAGCACCTTTCAAGTCAATGTCTTGTTCCATGGAGTGTTTGGTTTCCTCTACATTGTTAGCCAAACAAATACTAGAGGAAATAGAATTATTTTTATCAAGGGAACAAGACATAGAGAACATATCATTACGAGGATTAGTCAAGCAATTTGCACATGATATGCAAGGACTATCAACACAAGCATGTGAATCATAGCGAAGAGCCTACTCGAAGCCCAAGACAAGAGGCCCAAGAAGATGGAGTACCCTCCAAGATTAGACATAGGCATAGTCGGTTTAGACTTTCCTTACGTGTAAACTAGGTCGGTTATGAACTCCCGAGACCCAGCCTATTTAAAGGCTGGGAGGGGTGCCGATCTAGGGACCAAGCCATACTCGAACCACCAAAGCTCTAACGAGATCGACATCTCGCCGGAGCCACCTTGTAACCTCATAATCTCACACGATCAATAACAGACAAGCAGGAAGTAGGGTCTTTACCTCCACCCGAGGGGCCTGAACCTGGGTAAATCTTTGCCTCTGCTTGTCAGCCGACGAAACTACCAGTACTACCACGTTCTCTCCCCATAATCTCAACCCTAGGTTGAAAGGACACGGATGTCTCCTAGAGGGGGGTGAATAGGCGATTAAAATTCTTCTATGGTTTAGGCTTGAATAAATGCGGAATAAAACTAGCGGTTAATTTATCAAGCACAAAACCTAAACAAAGCTAGGTTTACCTATGTGCACCAACAACTTATGCTAATCAAGATGAGCAACTATGTGATAGCAAGATATATTACTTCAAGCTCGATGGCTATCACAAAGTAATTGCATAAGTAAGAAGCTCGAGTATAGAAATACCGAGGCACTTGGAGACGATGATTTATCCCGAAGTTCACTTCCCAATGGAAGCTACGTCTCCGTTGGAGTGGTGCGGAGTCACAAAGTGATCCCCGAATAGCCGTCAAATGGCACACCGTAATCTCCTTCGTGCCTCTACCAATGTAGAGTGCCACGAACCACTATGGGACACTTGAGGGTGGTCACCGAACCCGTACAAGGATGAGGCACACTCCACAACTTAATTGGAAGCTCTCACCGAATTCCCACGGCTCCCAAAGCCACAAGAATCACAAGGTTGGGGCACCTCTCCACAACTTAATTGGCGGCTCCCAACTATCGCGCGAGCCACCAAAATCCGAGATCAACAAGGACCGTCTAGGGCACTCCAAGTACCCAAGAGGACAAGCTCTAGGGCACCCCAAGTACCCAAGAGTAACAAGCTTCTCAACTTCGATTTCCACGTATCACCGTGGAGAACTCAAACCGATGCAACCGATGCAATGGGCAAGAACACAAGAAGTGCTCAAAATCCTTCACTCTCAAATCCCACCAAAGCAACTAATGCTATTGGGGGAGAAGAGAGGAAGAACCAAGAAGAACACCAAATTCCTCCAAGATCTAGATCCAAAAGCTTCCCCTCACTTAGAGGAGAGATTGATTGGTGGAATGGTAGATCTAGATCTCCTCTCTCTTTTCCCACTAAATGGAGGCAAGAATCATGGAGGGATGAAGAGTTAGCAAAGCTCAAGAAGGTTCAACAATGGAGGAAAAACGAGATGCAAGCGAGACTTTAATCAAGGTAGGTGAAGGGCAATATATACCCTTCCTTCAAATCTGCCCGTTGGGAGCATCTTTCCCGTGCCAGCGGTACTACCGCTAGGATAGGCGGTAGTACCGCTGCGGTCTTTAGCGCAGCAACCCCGCCAGTCAACGGACGGTCTTCGTCTTCGCGATCCCACGCCCCCGGTACCAGTTGGTACCGCTCGAGGTACCGCTGGCGGTACCGGAAGAAGCCTCCGAACGCCAAATCGACGGTACCCGCAGCGGTACTGCCGCTGCAGCAGGTTTGCCAGGGAGCTGGCGGTACTACCGCTTATCCCAGCGGTACTACCGCATATGCGGCCAGAACACGAAATGAGCGGTACCCGCGGCGGTACCGCCTCTGCAGCAGGTTTGTCAGGGAGCTGGCGGTACTACCGCTTATACTAGCGGTACTACCGCCCCTAGCAACTTTCATCGAATATAAAACTGTGAACTCAATAACTTTCTCGTTTGAACTCCAAATTAGGTGAAACCAATTTTGTTGGAAAGGTAACGACAAGGAGAAGGCCTACAAAAAGTGGAAATATTAAGAACCATAAATAGAGTTAAGTTGACACACATGGGAATGTGTGAACTTTCCTCACGGATAAACCGATGATATTTCCAATCCGAAAATGCAACAAGTTTTCCATACGAAATCCGTTTTCAGAGAACTTGGGCTTGTCATGAAGATCACAACAAGCACCACAAACCCAACAAGGAGAAGAACCAAGAAAGATGATGAATGCAAGTATGCAAAGGTTTGAGCTCTCTCCAACTGATACGCTAAAGCTCAATCGAGAGCCCCTCTTGATAGTACGGTATCTATCCTATAGCCCGGTCTCCCAACTAATACCACGAGACCTGTAAAATAGAAACCCTATCATACCTTTGCCTTGCGCATTCCACTTGAGCTAGATGACGTCGATCTTGATCTCTTAAAGTGGACCACCTTTCTTGATTGCGCTTCGCTTGGTGAAGATCCACATATTTCTCCCCCATACATCTATGGGAGAGCCTCTTATCAACATATCTTCACTTGACCATTATCTCCAAATGGGTGGCAAGCTTCAAGCATATGATATCTTCGAGATACTTCTTTTGAACTTGCACAACACAAGCTTGATGACGAACACCACTTGACGTGGATCAACCCTGTATCTTTTCTTCTCTTTTCAATAGATGATGTCTTGAAGATAACCATGAATGATCTCATAATTCTTTTCTTCAAGACATACTTGCAATATGCTCAACTCGCATATGACCAATCATCGGATAACTCCTCGAATAACAACTTGGTCATCACATACTCTTCTTCTTGATCATATCAAATATATCCATACACTCGATGATCTTGATGCCAAATACTCCATTATATCAATATCTTTATGGCATCAACCTTGAATCCAACATATGGAGTTCAAGCATTTGCCTATGGACAAACACTACAAGAATAACTCAATGCAACCATTAGTCCATAGGGATTGTCATTAATTACCAAAACCACACATGGGGGCGCCATGCCCTTTCAATCTCCCCCATTTTGGTAATTGATGACAATCTCTTTTACAAGGGTTTATATAATGAATTAAGCAACCATGCAAATCAACAAGCATGGATGCATGAGCATGAAAGGTAAATGCTTATGACAAAACAAAAGCATAACACCAAATTCCCTTAAACCCTATAAAACTTCTCCCCCATTGGCATCCATTTCCAAAATGGGCGAAAAATCTTAGAAGGTCAATATAGTATGAGCTCCCCCAAAACGTGTGCATTTCTCAAAATATGAGTGAAATCAAATACACATATCCAATGACGAATAGTTGGAGAGAGCACAAACTATATTGAGGATCCAAAGATTGCAAAAGAATGATATGGAAAACTTTTTACAATTCTCCAAATAAAAAGTAAGCAATCAAAAAGATCCAACTAACCAAATAAACACAAGATATTATGATTTGAGCAAAAGAGTGTTTTAAAGAAAATAGAGGAGCTCCCCAATATTTGTACACAATTTAGAATTATTGTATTTGAATACAAGGTGTCAAACATGGAATCCTCACTCCTCCGGTATCCTCTAAAACACAAAAACAAATGAATTCACAAGCTCAATAAGATGCAAATGAAAAAAAAGCTTGTGACATATCCCATGGTGAAGATTATTGGCTTGTAAGACAAGCAAGATATTCACCAAGATGAGAGCACCAAGATGTGATAAAATAGGATATGCACTCATAAATCAAATTCTTTTCGGAGTCACGCCAAAGAATCAAAAACGGAGTAAAAGAGGTGACACCGAAGAATTAGGATATCGAGTAAAGATGTAATTTCTCTCATGTATATAAGTTTCTAAGTGTCCACAAAGAAACATGTACACATAAAATTAGTTACTAAGGAAAAGAAACACGATATCCAAAGGGAAGTCATAAAATATACACATATGATGTTTGTTTAGGATCATAGCCCATAGCTCAATATTCTCATATTGTATAATAATGAACTTCAAATTCAACCTCAACACAAGCATCACAAATATCACTAAGGGAAAGGAGATAGTTGGGACGTGTTGAGGAAAGCAACAAGTATCATAAGAGCTACATTGAATTTGCAATAGCTACAACAAAAGCAAATAAATACTTTTCATGCCATGATGCAACCTACACAAGGTTGGATGCTAGAAAAGTATGCATGAGGGTGAATACTTGTTACCGAGATGACATTGGGTTGATGTAGTAGATAAAATTTCATCAACCATCCTCGCTTGGCTCCAATAAGCATGTGGTGAAGATACTTTCATTGTAAATGAGACAAGCATCCAATGCATCTCCATGTACCTAAAACACATTCAAGTAAAATTGTTCCCAAACTAATTGGGTCCAAGTAGTTAGTCAAACTACAATACATAGAAGGAACTCCACATAAATATGTGCATATAGATATGAAATTGAATTTCATGCACATCTTAGCCGATTTAGGATTCCGTGGAGTTTCCCCTATATATTGGCACAAAGAAGGAAAGCATGCCATAAAATAAACATGTAGTAGATATGCATGCCTATGACCTTCAATAACCAAAGGGAGATACAATTTGGACAAATATTAAGAGATCAAAGAGGGTCCAAATTATATCAAAGATCCAAATCAAAAATTGATTTAGAGAAGCCAATTGAAACTAAAAGCAAATCAACACATAATTGATAAGATACCAATTGGATAAAGATATCAAAAAGAAAATAAGATACCAATTAATCAATATATAAAAGGACTAGATATCAAATTTCCAAAAGAGATACCAAAAGAGAGAGAGATGTTAATCAACGAATGATATAACCCACTCCCAAAGAGAGATGCCAATTGGGACAAACTCTCAAAAAGAAAGAGCGGGGTTCCAACAAATAAACCACACCCTCTACACTTTTCATGATGGTACAAAGTACCAAGCCAAAAAGGTTTGTCTTCCATGAGACATGTCATCGGGATCAAAGACCAATGGAAAGGATCAAATACAAATAGAATATAAATAGTGTTTAAAAAATACATGATAGCTCTCCCAACAAAAGTGCATTATTTTATGATCTTGTATTTGAATACACAATGCACACACATGGAATCATCGCTCTCAAATATCTATTCAAACACTAGTCATATATCAAGAAAAAGCAATAAGATCCAATACTAATGAAAATATAAGTTGTACTCAATATAGGATAGCTCACCCAAGAATAGTGCATTATCTATAAGTAGCCTTTGAATGCAAGGTGCACAATGATGGGATCAATGCCTCTCCTACACCAAATAAAACACTAGGAAAGTTTGAGTAAAGCAAAATGATCCACAAGAGGTAAGGAAGACAATGGAGTTAAACAAATTAATTTTTGGCAAGAAATAAGGCAATAAAATCAAGAGCCAATATGAAGATGATCTACAAATTTCACCACAATTATGACTATCAATTGTCATGGAGTATATGTAGAAATTTCTTAGTGGTGTATTGGATTGATATTCAAGATCATCTTCACAACCAATAAGCACATGGTGAAGGATAAGATTTAAGCGCGATGCTTATGTAGATAAATGTTCTTGATAGCTTCAAATATTCACGCGATAATGCAAAGCAACTACAAAGAGTGCTTTGAAGCAATCGGTTTCCAAAGAGATATATGAGAACATATTAGAGGAAAACCTTACCAAGAACATTCATCACAAACAAGATCCAAAGTGTGAGTAAGTAAAAACATTTAAGCAAAGGGAACTTGTTTGAGAAACATGCCACAAAGGAATAAGATAATTAACAATATCAATTCTAGGTGGCAATACCTCACATGTTCACATTGTCTAGGTTTGTAATATGCACATAGCTTATTACTCCCCCATAATGTGATAATCCATTTATTCTCCACAAGAGGCAAGTAAAACCCAACTAGAGATGATTAATGAACATTATAGAATTTGAATTTCTCATGAGAAGACATACCATATAGAGACTAGATAAATTGATATATCAACACTAAGTGGTAGTACTCATGTATATACATTTTTAGGATTGTGAAGTGCGCAAGCATATCACTCCCCCAAAATGGGATAGTCCATTAATCTCTCAAAAAGAGCCAATTAAGATATAAGCAAGTTGATACAAAAGGCTCAACACAAACTCACACATACATGGTGTGCAAACCAACATACACATACTTGATTGCTCAAGATAAGTAAGTAGAGAGCACAACATATACAAACACTAGCAAGGTACAAAACCAAACACATGCAAGGGTGCAAGCAACTTTCAATGTATATATGATTTAAATACAAGTTACCGCAAGGAGAAACATTGGATATGTTATAGAACAATATAATCCAAATGACTTGGCTTGAGAGAATATAATTGATGAAGATCCCTTAATTCTTCATGATGTAGCCAAGTCTCCAATGCCCTCCACAACACCTATTGATCAAGTTTTAGCTTGTTGGTCCCCAACCAAGTTGGGTCCTAAGAGGTTAGTCACAATAGGCTTGGCAACCCAAATGGTTCTTTTCTTGACACCACTTTGAGTACCAACATATTTGGCAAACACATTGCCAACCTTATCCTTCCTAAGAGAATAAACATTATCAATTATGATAGGGTTGGATAAGGTACCACTAGTGCATGAAGAAGCAAAGTGACCCTTCTCACGGCATAAGTAGCAACATTTGCTTCCTCCTTTCTTCTTTGTTGAAATCTCAACTTGAGAAGGAATAGCTTGATTTTCTTGGGAAGTGGCCGTTCTTCAACTTGGGGAACTTTAGTTTGAACTTGAGGCATCTTCCCTTGTTGCTTCTCACTAAGAGACTTCTTCTTCAAAGGGCAAGATCTAACATGGTGCCCTTCAACTTTGCACTTGAAGCAAACAATCTTGGCCAAATTCTTGACTTGTTCATGGCCCTTCTTTTTCTTGTTATACTTGGACTTGTTCTTGTTATTGGAGTTGAATCCAAGTCCACTCTTGTCATTGGGGCGTCTTTGCTCACTCAACATGTTGTCAAGTGTGGACTTCCCATCATGACGCTTTTCCAAGTCTTTCTTCAAAGAAGTGACTTGGGCCTTGAGCTCTTTTAATTCCTCTACATGGTTAGTATCAACAAAAACACTAGAGGAAGTTGAAGCTTCATTGTTAGAGCAACAAGGCATGGAAAGTAATTCATCACAAGATGTAGCAATATTATGAGTGGATGAATTACTAGGACTAGCACATGGCAATAAAGCATTTTGAGTAGAGGTTGTGCCATTGTCCACATGAGGTTCACAAGATGTTACCTTAGACATAATAGCCTCATGAGCTAACTTTAGCTTATCATGGAGACTAAAGATCCTCATGAGAGCTCGAAGCTTTTCATGTCTTTCTTCCAATTTCCCATATTGCTAGAAAGCAATGCAAGTTGAGCCCTTAGCTCAACATTCTCTCAATATGGATGCTTCACAAGAGATAGAGTTAGTAGCACAAGCATCATTATTAATGGCAATAGGAGAAGTAACTTGGCAAGCTCTTTTGAGTGAGAAGCTTTAAGTTGCGCATGAGACTCGGTGAGTTTGATGAGCTCACCCTTAACGACCCTAGAGCCATTTTCTAGGTGCTCAAAATTCTCAAGGAGTTTGGCATGTGCATCTATAAGCTTACCATTTGTTACTTTGAAGTCATTAGCCACTTTAAGAGAACTATCATAGGATCCCTTTACTCTAGAAAGTTCGAGAGCATAAGTTTCCTCAAGAGACTCCTTGGTGGTTTGTTCTTCTTCAAGAGCTTCCTTGAGATCGGCGATCTCTTCCGCGTATTATATTCGCGGCTTTGCATTTTCTCAATTGTGTCTTCATGCTCATCAATAAGTTTATTGCTCTCAATAGCAATAGTCAAGATTTCTATGAATTTAGCATGAGCATCTTTATTCTTAGCAATAGCATGAAGAACCATTTTACCCTTCTCAATAAGGGAAGCATCATTATCATTTCTTCATTATCATCATCATTATTATTTTGAGAAATATTGGGAGTCAAGGTAGAAGTTACCGTTGATCCCTTGCCATGAGGCAAAAGTGCGAAGTGGTTGATGGTGATGAAGCAAAACTTGAAGCACCTTTCAAGTCAATGTCTTGTTCCATGGAGTGTTTGGTTTCCTCTACATTGTTAGCCAAACAAATACTAGAGGAAATAGAATTATTTTTATCAAGGGAACAAGACATAGAGAACATATCATTACGAGGATTAGTCAAGCAATTTGCACATGATATGCAAGGACTATCAACACAAGCATGTGAATCATAGCGAAGAGCCTACTCGAAGCCCAAGACAAGAGGCCCAAGAAGATGGAGTACCCTCCAAGATTAGACATAGGCATAGTCGGTTTAGACTTTCCTTACGTGTAAACTAGGTCGGTTATGAACTCCCGAGACCCAGCCTATTTAAAGGCTGGGAGGGGTGCCGATCTAGGGACCAAGCCATACTCGAACCACCAAAGCTCTAACGAGATCGACATCTCGCCAGAGCCACCTTGTAACCTCATAATCTCACACGATCAATAACAGACAAGCAGGAAGTAGGGTCTTTACCTCCACCCGAGGGGCCTGAACCTGGGTAAATCTTTGCCTCTGCTTGTCAGCCGACGAAACTACCAGTACTACCACGTTCTCTCCCCATAATCTCAACCCTAGGTTGAAAGGACACGGATGTCTCCTAGAGGGGGGTGAAT
Organism: Poa pratensis; assembly: GCA_947311845.1. Taxonomy (NCBI): domain Eukaryota; kingdom Viridiplantae; phylum Streptophyta; class Magnoliopsida; order Poales; family Poaceae; genus Poa; species Poa pratensis. Next base: position 15,576,730 of record CAMZMU010000077.1, read on the forward strand.
AGGCGATTAAAATTCTTCTATGGTTTAGGCTTGAATAAATGCGGAATAAAACTAGCGGTTAATTTATCAAGCACAAAACCTAAACAAAGCTAGGTTTACCTATGTGCACCAACAACTTATGCTAATCAAGATGAGCAACTATGTGATAGCAAGATATATTACTTCAAGCTCGATGGCTATCACAAAGTAATTGCATAAGTAAGAAGCTCGAGTATAGAAATACCGAGGCACTTGGAGACGATGATTTATCCCGAAGTTCACTTCCCAATGGAAGCTACGTCTCCGTTGGAGTGGTGCGGAGTCACAAAGTGATCCCCGAATAGCCGTCAAATGGCACACCGTAATCTCCTTCGTGCCTCTACCAATGTAGAGTGCCACGAACCACTATGGGACACTTGAGGGTGGTCACCGAACCCGTACAAGGATGAGGCACACTCCACAACTTAATTGGAAGCTCTCACCGAATTCCCACGGCTCCCAAAGCCACAAGAATCACAAGGTTGGGGCACCTCTCCACAACTTAATTGGAGGCTCCCAACTATCGCGCGAGCCACCAAAATCCGAGATCAACAAGGACCGTCTAGGGCACTCCAAGTACCCAAGAGGACAAGCTCTAGGGCACCCCAAGTACCCAAGAGTAACAAGCTTCTCAACTTCGATTTCCACGTATCACCGTGGAGAACTCAAACCGATGCAACCGATGCAATGGGCAAGAACACAAGAAGTGCTCAAAATCCTTCACTCTCAAATCCCACCAAAGCAACTAATGCTATTGGGGGGAGAAGAGAGGAAGAACCAAGAAGAACACCAAATTCCTCCAAGATCTAGATCCAAAAGCTTCCCCTCACTTAGAGGAGAGATTGATTGGTGGAATGGTAGATCTAGATCTCCTCTCTCTTTTCCCACTAAATGGAGGCAAGAATCATGGAGGGATGGAGAGTTAGCAAAGCTCAAGAAGGTTCAACAATGGAGGAAAAACGAGATGCAAGCGAGACTTTAATCAAGGTAGGTGAAGGGCAATATATACCCTTCCTTCAAATCTGCCCGTTGGGAGCATCTTTCCCGTGCCAGCGGTACTACCGCTAGGATAGGCGGTAGTACCGCTGCGGTCTTTAGCGCAGCAACCCCGCCAGTCAACGGACGGTCTTCGTCTTCGCGATCCCACGCCCCCGGTACCAGTTGGTACCGCTCGAGGTACCGCTGGCGGTACCGGAAGAAGCCTCCGAACGCCAAATCGACGGTACCCGCAGCGGTACTGCCGCTGTAGCAGGTTTGCCAGGGAGCTGGCGGTACTACCGCTTATCCCAGCGGTACTACCGCATATGCGGCCAGAACACGAAATGAGCGGTACCCGCGGCGGTACCGCCTCTGCAGCAGGTTTGTCAGGGAGCTGGCGGTACTACCGCTTATACCAGCGGTACTACCGCCCCTAGCAACTTTCATCGAATATAAAACTGTGAACTCAATAACTTTCTCGTTTGAACTCCAAATTAGGTGAAACCAATTTTGTTGGAAAGGTAACGACAAGGAGAAGGCCTACAAAAAGTGGAAATATTAAGAACCATAAATAGAGTTAAGTTGACACACATGGGAAGGTGTGGAACTTTCCTCACGGATAAACCGATGATATTTCCAACCCGAAAATGCAACAAGTTTTCCATACGAAATCCGTTTTCGGAGAACTTGGGCTTGTCATGAAGATCACAACAAGCACCACAAACCCAACAAGGAGAAGAACCAAGAAAGATGATGAATGCAAGTATGCAAAGGTTTGAGCTCTCTCCAACTGATACGCTAAAGCTCAATCGAGAGCCCCTCTTGATAGTACGGTATCTATCCTATAACCCGGTCTCCCAACTAGTACCACGAGACCGGTAAAATAGAAACCCTATCATACCTTTGCCTTGCGCATTCCACTTGAGCTAGATGACGTCGATCTTGATCTCTTCAAGTGGACCACCTTTCTTGATTGCGCTTCGCTTGGTGAAGATCCACATATTTCTCCCCCATACATCTATGGGAGAGCCTCTTATCAGCATATCTTCACTCGACCATTATCTCCAAATGGGTGGCAAGCTTCAAGCATATGATATCTTCGAGATACTTCTTTTGAACTTGCACAACACAAGCTTGATGACGAACACCACTTGACGTGGATCAACCCTTTATCTTTTCTTCTCTTTTCAATAGATGATGTCTTGAAGATAACCATGAATGATCGCATAATTCTTTTCTTCAAGACATACTTGCAATATGCTCAACTCGCATATGACCAATCATCGGATAACTCCTCGAATAACAACTTGGTCATCACATACTCTTCTTCTTGATCATATCAAATATATCCATACGACTCGATGATCTTGATGCCAAATACTCCATTATATCAATATCTTTATGGCATCAACCTTAAATCCAACATTTGGAGTTCAAGCATTTGCCTATGGACAAACACTACAAGAATAACTCAATGCAACCATTAGTCCATAGGGATTGTCATTAATTACCAAAACCACACATGGGGGCGCCATGCCCTTTCATAGGTCCTTAACCATGGGATTTGATGAGTGTACCCCTCGTCACCGGCAGTGGTGCTCGTTTACGGCGCACGGGGTCCTCCGTGGCGGCGGTAGTCCTCTGTGGCTGCGCGAGGAGGCGACGATGCTGGCCCTTCATGGCAGCGCGAGGAGGAGGCGACGGTGTTCCTCATGGTGCGGCGGAGCTGGGATGACGCTGGACGCCGGTGCGGGACGGCACGAGCCTCTGGGTCGCCGGTGCGGGGCGAGGCGGCGGCTGCGGCGCTGGGCGATGGGAGCGAGGGAAATGAGAGAGAGAGGATGCAGGGGGAGGGAAATGAGGCCAGTTTTAGGCCGGGGTGGGAGGCGCACAACGCGGGTGAGACCCACGCGTGAGATTTTTCGTATGAGGCGAGCAGGGCTGAGTTGAGAAGCTCGATTTGAGCTTCTCTCCTCGGCAGGGCTCAGAGCCATTTCGGAGCGAGGTGGGCAGGGGCGCAGACGCACGACCCGGGCTACCAAAGAAGAAAAAAGGGGATGGGTGAAGATTTTCTGAGGCGAGTCGGGCTACCAAACACGCCATTTACTTTCAGATGCCGTTACGCAAACAATTTCCTAATTTGTTTACGAAGTGAACACATACCAAATCCCGAAACGTCTATCTGTCGAACGCGCAACCGCTCGCTCGGTTGCGTCGCACGCAGCGCGTGGGTGGGTCCCACCCACGTGGTCTTCTTCCTCCTTTCCTTTTCTTCCTTCTCTCCAATCTCATCCAATCCCGCGACTGCGGCCAGGCCGAGCCGACGCCGGCGACGCCGCTGCGGAGCTGCGGCGGAGAAGGCGGCCGGCGAGGATGGAGTCCCAGGCCGAGACGGAGTCGGCGACGCCGGTGCGGACGCGTGGCGGAGAAGGCGACGTCGAGGATGAAATCCCAAGCTAAGACGGCGCCGGCGACGCCGCTGCGGAGCCGCGGCGGAGAAGGCGACCGTCGAGGAGAAACTTAACGAGGGGAGTGGGGGTGCTCGCCGGCGATGAGATTTTGTGGTGGTGGGGGGTTTAGAGGGATGGCCAGGGGCGGCGGCGGACCGGCGGAGGAGGGGATTCGAGCAGGGGGGACGGCGGAGGCAGGCGGTTCGGCCGACGTCGGCGGCGGGGGCGCAACGGTCGCTGTCGGAAGGTCCACCTGCACGCACGTGCGGCTGTCGGAAACCGAGAGAGCCGTGGCGGGCAAGCTAGCCCAGCCCACCAAATCCATAGTTCCACGTGACGCGAAGATCTTAAATAATGTTGCAAGCAGATGCGTGGCAACCTTGCCATGCAATGCACGCGTGCCGACAGGTTGTCCCGGTACATCGGCATCGGCAATGCACGCGCCCCAGTTTCCCGTCCAGTTGCATCAACGGGCGGTCAACCGCAGAGAACAATCATTGCTTCAAGTAGGGCCGTTCGATCGTCATCACCCCAGGATCCGACCGTCGATACCCCCGGAGAAGCGTACAGCCACTCCCCACTCCGCCCCACATCCTCCTCGGACCGAATGGAGAGGTCGTCGTTCGCGTCGGCGAGCTCCGGCGAGCTGGCCGCCGTGTCCGGACTCGGGAGGCCGGTGAGGGTGATACCGCTGCGCCACCCTCTGGACGCGGCTGCGCGGGGGGCGGCATCCTCCTCCTCCCGTCGTTTCTGTCGGCGGCGATGGAGAGGGCGCGCGGGATGGGGCCGTGGGAGTGGGCGGAGGCGGCTCTCCCGTGCCTGGCGTGGATGCGGAGTTACAGGTGGAAGGAGGACCTCCAGGCCGACCTCGCCGCTGGTATCACTGTCGGCGTCATGCTTGTGCCTCAGGTGCCCCTTCACTCTCGTCAGATCCTGTATTGCTTTGGCAGGATCAACTGTTGTTGTAAAATGCTGTAGTGACCAAGTTCGTCGAGACTTTTACTCAAAATATATGTCTATGGGAATTCGCTGAATCTTTTGGCTCCTGATCCAGCTTATTGACTTATTGGTTGCTCAAGTCAACCTTATGGTTGCTATTCTATTGTAGTTAAGTAATCAGGAAGAATTCTCATATCTAAATATATGAATACAGCTTAATTGACTAGTTAAGTGCACATTTGAATGTTGTAAGACCTTATGCTTTCTATGAAAAAGCACGGCCTTGTGCCTGTTCGTCTGAAAAAGTAGTTAATGCACAAGGGAGTGTTACTATAACTCTATAAGCAACTTGTGGCTCCTATATATGGTTTGTTTGCAAACTTTGGTGGTATTTATGGAGCCGTGATTTTGTGCATATGAGATTGAAATATATGTTTCATGTAAGGTTTTGAAGTACAGTAGTATTATTCCAAATCTGGTCATCTCTGTACTACATTCAAGTTAGATGGGAAAGTTGATTACTCACAGAGCTTACTGCAATTGCTAGTCGCCTAAACACATTGTGTGAACACATTACAAAATACAGTAACAATTTGAATATCTAGTTTGGTATGGCTAGTCGCCCGCACCCACTGTTAGCATTGGTATGGCTAGTTGCCTGCACCCACTGTTAGCACATTGCAGAATTATCTTTGTGCAATTAGGTTGATTTGTGCATTGGAAAATGCAGTATTTTCTTCTGGTTATTGATAGTTGCAAGTGACACGTCCTTCACGTAAGTTTAACTTGTTAAATCGGAATGCCTATGTAGAGGGGAAATCTTAGGAATTTATTGGTGGTAATCGGGTTCCTCGGCAACCATTGATTACCAAGTGTACCAGGGAAAAGCCACCATTTTTTTTTTTGTGTTTTCTACAAATTTCTTTTGAATTTCATATGTTTCTGTATATATATTTTTAAAAATCCAGCCCATATTTACCGAGATTTCCAGATTAACTGAACTTATTGGTTCTTCTGCTAAGTTGTATTGAACAGTTTTGCACAGTATCTCAACTTGGTTACATAGCTTGTTTCTTGTCCTAATTTTCTTAGAAGCTAGTAAAAATTGTTTTAGTTTTTACCCTCCATTTGCTTTACTTTTTTTTGTCAAAAATTATAACATGATCATTTTTGCATTGCGTTGTAGGCAATGTCATATGCAAAGCTGGCTGGACTTCACCCAATTTATGGGCTCTGTAAGTGTTTACGTCTTTACTTAGGCTCTCTTCTTTACTTTTTTCCTTATCTGTCAAATGAGCGTACTAGTTGATGAAAATCATCTCTTTTCATTTCCATGGTGCTGAACAGACACAGGCTTTGTCCCACTGATTGTCTACGCAATTTTTGGGTCCTCACGACAATTAGCAGTAGGTCCAGTGGCACTTGTTTCCCTCCTAGTGTCCAATGTTCTCGGGGGTATAGTTAATTCATCTAGTGAGCTGTACACAGAATTAGCCATATTGCTGGCATTCATGGTTGGAATATTGGAATGCTTGATGGGATTGCTAAGGTAATTCTGTATACCGAGGAAAGTTGGTGTTTGAAATTTTAAAGCATTGAACTTGCTCTTGTAGAGAAGAAAACATGTATGCAGTTTCATCGTTATTCTATGCTCTACTGTACTACTCCCTCTGTTCCAAAATAATTGAAGTTCTAGGTTTGCCCAAAGTCAAACTACTTTAAGTTTGACCAAGTTTGTGGAAAAATATATCAACACCTAGAACACTAATTTTTGTTTTGTTAGGTTCATCATACAATACATTTACAAACTCTAGATATTGACCCATTTTACTTCAAATTCGGTCAAACTTAGAGAAGTTTGACATAGGACAGTCCTAGAACTTCATGTATTTTTCAATGGAGGGATTAACAATACAACAATGTGTAGCTCAGACGGTTAACCTGCTAGCTCCATATCTTCATTTTCTGATGCTTCATCTTTTGCTAGAGTTTTTACCCAAAGACTAAGCTGCTATCCATTGTATTTTATTCTTGTTGGCAAAAGTGCGCCTGAAATCATTTGACTTTGGGGAAACGAGCCATATTACAAAAGAAATATCTTGGTGCTTGTATATTACTATATTATATCTAGGAAAGGAGCACCACTGTGCCTAAGGTGGGTGCCTAAGCACCTAATTGCCTTAGAGACACCTTAACCTTTATATTTTGCATGTACATGTACTATATCCATGAACTAGTTTTGAATCTTTAATAAATAGTGCATGGGGGCATCAGATTCTTACTCGCTTGTTACAAGAGTATCCTACTAGAGAACCTAAGTATGTTTTCTTTCAGTTTTGTACAGAGGCACAAGTCCGTGAAAAAAAATGGTCACACATCCTGCTTTTGGTAGTGCAAGAAACCTAAATTGTTCTGTCTGTCCTATGGGCACTGAAGTCCTTTTATAAGTAGGTTGACCATAATGTCCCTTTTATCAAGTAGATGGACTTTAGGTGAATGTTTGCCTATTTCCTCAGACTGAACTATCTTCTCGATTTGATGGACATATTATCTGCATAAGCCAGATTTTCATTTAGGTTGTGTAACCTGTTCATGTCTTTTTCCTTTTTACAGGCTTGGTTGGCTTATTCGTTTCATCAGCCATTCAGTAATATCTGGATTCACTACAGCTTCAGCAATTGTAATTGGTTTGTCTCAAATCAAATATTTCTTGGGTTACAATGTTACAAGAAGCAGCAAAATTATACCACTTATTGAGAGTATAATTGCAGGAATAGATCAGGTGTGTTTTTTTTCCGCCCCTGTGGCTTTTATTTATTACCTTCTTGTTGGCTGTATCTTTGTCCCCAACTTCTTATAGATCCACACTGCTTAGATGACCCACATGGCTAGATAATACTTTGATAGCAATTATTGCCACCATCATTGCAAGCTTAGCATACGTGTGTGAGCAGTGAGCACCACTTGGTTGGATACTATCGATTTTGAAGTTACCAAGACAAGCATACAATTTTATTTCCTTGTGATTTGTACTATTTTACATGATAATTATATATATTTTTATTCTGTAAAGTGTGTAAATCTGTAACTTCTCCCCTGACTGACCACATCAAAAGCTTGGATCTTCTTCTGTGTGAGTGTGCTGCTATGTTGACAGTAAACAGGATCACTGGGACTAAACCATGTATAGCTAGAGTTTAGAACTCCCTACAAGCACACCTTCATTCAGTGACTCGTTACTCACCTCTCATTTTCTTGTCTCTCAGTATTATTGCTTGACATATCTAACTTTGAAACCTCTGATTACCAACTTAACAACTGAAACTAGTATTTTTTTAACAATAAAAATGTGAATGCATTCTCTTGACTGCAGTGAAACAGTTCTCAAGTTTTAAGCTCTGCCATTTATACATAATACAGCATGTATCTACTCGTCTGGTCCGGAAAAACTGTCGTGAGATGTATGCTAGCTTTGTACTAGAGCTGTGTTGTCTCCCCGACAATTAATCTGGACCGGAGGTAGTAGTATTTTGCGTTTTACATGGTCATTAACCTAATATAGCAGCACCGTTTTGCAGTTCTCCTGGCCTCCATTTGTAATGGGATCAGTGTTTCTAGCTATTCTTCTAACAATGAAAAAACTAGTAAGTTGGCATTTGTTTTATTTATCACATTTACTTTTCACTTAACTGTTCGATTCAAGATAGATCACTTTGATATATCATTTTATGACCCTTAAAATTCTTGCAGGGAAAAACAAATAAGAATTTACGTTTCCTGAGAGCCTCTGGTCCACTAACAGCTGTTGTTCTTGGAACATTATTTGTGAAAGTTTTCCGTCCATCTGCCATATCAGTGGTGAGTAAGATGTTATGCAATATGCATCTGCGAAACCTGTACCTCGGTGCGCTCTTTTCTTGTTCATTTGACATCTATTCTGTTTGATGATTCATATGCATTCTTTGAGTTTTTGTTGGGTTCTTTTTCACACGTGTATCATCAAATGTTATGACTATAGATGGCTATCCAGACATTTTCTTTGATAATATGTTCTGTAAAAGTCAAAGAAATACTACATGCATGAGGTGTGGTCTTCAGATAATTTTCCAATTTGTTACTGAAATGCTGCCTATGGCAAATCTTCATTTTCCATCTGCTATAGGTTCTCAGCGAGTCACTGCCAATAGACTGCCACAATCAACCCTATGTTGATTTCCACTTTGGCTAAGCACACATTTGATAATATTTTTGTTTTACCAAGTTAAATTTACATTGCGTCATACATTATGATGGACAACTACAAGTTCTCTCCATTTCTTGAGTACCTAGGTAGGTGAAATACCACAAGGCCTTCCCAAGTTCTCCATTCCCCGAGGATTTGATCATCTGATGTCCCTAATGCCAACTGCAGTACTTATCACTGGTGTTGCCATTTTGGTAAAAAAAAACATCTTGACATCTTTCTGTTTGTTTTGTGTTTTGTACTTTATTTAGTGGGTATTAAACATTTGTGGTGTATAATTTTAGGAATCTGTTGGGATCGCTAAAGCTTTAGCTGCTAAGAATGGCTATGAATTGGACTCCAACAAAGAGGTATGATGCCATAAACATCGAGTAATTAGTTTCTGTTGGTACAAGCTGCTCGCATTTGTCCTTCGAACGCAATTGTATTGATTTTTCATCATGTTATGTAATTAGATACAGTAAATATGTTATCCACAACATCTTATAGGACATGATAATCTTCACTCCTATAAGGAAACTAGTTGGTGATGATAGACAGTTCACCTTGGGGTCATACCAACTATCTAGCTGTTCTCTAAGACTGACGGAATGGCCCACCACCAGACATCCTACTTAACTGTGCTTTACAAAAATACCTACTCTGACATGAAATTTTCTGATACATGGAGCACAATTCAGTCATGTAAATAATCTTGTCCTTCCTAGTGGTAGACTGAAGTTCTTTTAAATGTTTAGCTAAAGCTTATAAATTCTCAATCCTTAAATCTAGGATGCAGCTTGCTAGGAATGGAAACAACTAACTAACCTTTTATCTTCTGTGAACCTTACCTTGTGTGCAGCATTCTATGCGCCTTATCACACCCATAAAACTACACCCTTCTTGTCAGTGCTTTTAGTTTGTCGTCTGGCGAGGCAGGTCTGGGTGTGCAGTAGCCAGAGGCGTCCATCACAAGAAGCCTTAACCTACACGATTAGCATAGTGAAGAGGTTGCTCGGCCCTTCAGGAAAGAGCAGTGCCGTGCCACTACCTTGGATAAATGCACCACCACCGCCGCCCATGTACTATGAATTTCCTTTGCTTGATGATGCGGTAGTACTGGGTACGGCGAGCATGAATAGCCCACATGATCCAAGCATGCCCCTTGCTGGTACCGGGGCTGCTGCAGATGTGGCCGTCTCCTTCCTGTAGGTAGCAGAATGCCTGCAGAGGCGGAGCGATGCGCCATCATGTAGCATCATGGTGGCATAGTTATGGCCCTTTCAGTTCCCAGTTCTCAGAAATTGATGATTCGCATCGTGCTTGCATATAGACCTCCTGGATGTCCTAGGTAGGAATGATGCAGCGCATCCTCATGCACGCAGACCTCCTGGACAAGGTAGATATGGACCTATGGTTGGTATCCTTGCTTGGCTAGGAATAGGATTGCTGCTGTTGTCAGGGAATCTGACAGCATGTCGCTGTTCGCCGCTGCAGGTTGGGTCGCCGTAGCCACAGGATGCAGTGCTGTCTGTTGGTATAGTGTCGCCATCCTTGCTGCTCGATGCAGTGCCTCCGCTGCACAAGGACGAGGTTATCATCCTTACCTCTAGGATATAACTTGCTAACAAAGGAAACAACTAATAATCTTTGTCCACTGCCTTGAATTGTTCCTGGCCTCCTTTGGGATGGGCCTGCCCATGCCCATAATATGTTATCCGAGTAACGAAGGGGTTATCATGCATGAATCATGATATCTCATAGGGGTTAATAATTAGCAAGACTAAATGACTTCTACAGGCTTAGTTATCATAGGATTTTTTGGGTAATGGCGTCATCTGTGACGAAATAAACATGATAAATTTAGCTTCCATTTCCTTTCCTTTTTCTTTTCTAATTTTTTAAGTCACTTTGCACCTTTAGATTTTTTAGCAATGACAATGTTCCATCAAATCATGTCAGCCTTAAACCTAGGTGATCAAGATGCCTGTCCGCTGGGAGTACTAGGAAGTAATATGTAGTGACTAATGACCATTGTTTCCAGAGGCATGTTTGTCCCAGCCAATTATTACGCTACATGCAATTTTTTTATTACAGCAATATCCAGGAGTGCGGCGTTTTGTAGCCTGGACTACATGTAGCTCGTTTTTTGAATAATTTGAAAACGACATTTTAAAGTTTCAAAAATATCTGAATTTTTTTCTAGATGTAGGCAATGCTGTATTCTATCAATATGCAACATTTCAACTCGAAATACATTGTATTCTAGACTGTAAAATGACAAAAGTGAAGATCTGAAGTAGTGAACAGTGAAAATTTTGAACCCTCCAAAATTTGTCAGATTTATCTTTTTTGTGTGGCCCAAATTCAAGGTTTTTCGAGTTGAGATTTTGCATGTTGGTAGAATACATCATTATCAACTCTAGAAAAAAATTCAGAATTTTTGAAACTTTAAAATGTTATTTTAATTTTTTTCAAAAAACAGGCTACATGTAGGCTGAGCTACACTTGGCCTTTTTGAATATCCAGTCTCTTATTGTTTCTATCTAATATTCTCATTGTTCAAAATCAACCCTTCTGATCCAGCTTTCCTTGTTACAGTTGTTTGGTCTTGGCTTAGCAAACATATGCGGTTCATTCTTCTCTTCATACCCTGCTACAGGTAAAATATTAACCATATTCTTCAGTAATATATGTGTCATTCATCTGTATTTGTTCTCTGTTTTTTAGCTGATGAAAATTGCAAAATTTTAGTTACTCATGAGTCTCGAGGTTTTTAAAAGCTGATTATCGATGGATGTCCATGCAGGCTCCTTTTCTAGGTCTGCTGTGAATCATGAAAGTGGGGCAAAGACTGGATTATCGGGAATCATAATGGGCATAATAATTTGCGGTGCTCTCTTGTTTATGACACCATTATTTACTGATATACCTCAGGTACGATTAGTAACTCTTGTTGAGTAATAATTGGGTTGCTCAATGAAGTTTTCCATCTGGAACCCTGGTGGTCACCTTTTGCTTTGTTTATTAATGCTACCAACATAGATTGAATATGATCAATAGTATAACTATTATCTTGAGGCCCATGCTAATCATATATTTTAGTAACTATTTCGAATTTCCTGCTGGAATCAAACTGGTCCTGTAATATTTTGGCAAAAATAAGCGTTGTATATTATCATTCAACAATTTAACTTAGAAGTTTAAGTTTCCTCACAAAAATAGGGACAAGTTTGAGTTTTATGTTTGCGGATTTAGTATGAAAAATTTATATGCACGAGTATATAAATGTTGACAAAAAACACGTTCATCTATTACATTTAAATTTAAGTTAATTTTACTACTAATGGTCAAATGAATTGTATAATCTTGTTTCTTAAAAGTTTGAACTTTATTGTGCTGTATGCAGAACTGATTATTTTCTTGAGATTCAACTTTTAAAATAAATTCATGGACTGTTTTACTAAATGTAAACCGTAAGAAATTTGAATAATTTTTTATTTGCAGCATGTATACTTGTGCTTGATAGGATCTTAAGTGTTCCATGTTTACTTACCATTTCATATCATTTTTCCCCTCAGTGTGCATTGGCTGCCATTGTGATTTCTGCTGTCACTGGTCTGGTAAGGGCATCTGAACTCATTTATCCTTGCTATGATTGAAAGTTTGTAACAAATACTCAAGTTAACCATGATGCCTGATGGCAATGCTAGTACCTTCCCCGCAAAGGATAAAGCTATATCTATTTCTTTCTGTTGTAGCTTGGAATTTTGCTCTAACATATATATCAGTTCTTTATTGAGCTGTCCATTCTTCTAACGGTTGTTGTATATATAATAGAAACTATTTGACACCTGATTTCTTGTGGTTATTGGAATGTATTTAGGTGGATTATGATGAGGCCATTTTCCTGTGGGGTATTGATAAGAAGGATTTCTTTCTGTGGGCAATGACGTTTATTACAACATTAGTTTTTGGCATTGAGATTGGTGTGCTTGTTGGGGTAAGTATATGAATTTATATTTTTTCATTTTAGTTACGTATTATATCGATCATTAGCTGAAGTGTAGACAAGACTGGCATGCAAATTTTCAGATTTAATATGGAAGATCATTCATCTGACAGTAATATTTCCCTTTATAGGTTGGATTCTCGCTGGCTTTTGTAATCCATGAATCAGCGAATCCGCATATAGGTGAGTAAATGTACTACTCTAGAGTCTAGGCATGACAGAGCATTTTTTCAATCTGCTTAAAAGCACACCATCATTATTTTTCGGAATCAGCAACCACCGTATCTCACAATGCTATTCTATTAGAGCTTTGACGCCGTTGTTTTCCAATCATTGATAGTTGAAGGTTTTGAATTGCTTGGTACCTTTACCCAACAGTCAGATCTAGAGTTGGTTTAATATTTATTTATGGCCCATCTGCAGCTGTTTTGGGCCGTTTGCCTGGAACCACTGTGTACAGGAATACATTGCAGTACCCTGAGGCTTATACATACAATGGGATTGTTGTCGTCCGAATTGATTCACCAATCTACTTTGCCAACATAAGTTACATAAAGGACAGGTAAATCTCTTCATCTATTTAAGTAATTTGTCTTACTGTAGCTATTAAGGTTCCTTGTTATCCTGATGGAAGTTCTTTATCAGGTTGCGTGAATATGAGCTCAAACTCCCAGTTTCAAACCGGGGACCTGATGTTGGAAGGGTGTACTTTGTGATCCTCGAGATGTCCCGTAAGCCCTTTCACTTCTGTTGCAATGTTAATTAAGCCACATGCTTAACACCGTTGTGTGCATGAAATTGTTCCGCTTTCACTTGGATATGTATCTTATGAGCATAAATTGGAGTACCTAGATGAATGGTGTAGATGATAGTAAAATTTGGTCATGCAGCTGTTACATACATCGACTCGAGTGCTGTTCAAGCTCTCAAGGACCTGAACCATGAATATAAAGCACGCGACATCCAGGTTCTTATCCGGAGCACTTCTTCTGTTCACTACAGTATGGAAACTAGTAACTTATCTGTGTGGAAGCAGCATTTCAAACCCTGGGAGGCCTTTTATACTATTGCAGATTGCTATAGCGAACCCTAACCGGCAGGTGCACCTACTGCTGTCAAGTGCGGGCATCATAGACATGATTGGTCCAGGGTGGTGTTTCGTGCGAGTGCATGACGCAGTGCAAGTATGCCTCCAGCATGTGCAGAGTTCATCATCAAATTCCATCAAGCTTTCCCCACAGGCATCTGGGAACTTGACAGACTCTCCCAAGGCACAGCAGCGGCATGGCTTCCTCAAGAACCTCTGGAAAGCACAAGATGGGAATGGGAGTGCCGGTGACGAGGCTCAGTCTTTGCTGCGCCAAAACCTTGTGTAAGGCTATTAACAGTTGCCTCCTTCAGTGCCAGTCGGGATGCATGCATTTGTATCTTTGTTGTTGTATGCATATACATTGTAAAGAAAAAAAGGGCATGTAATTAGTCAATTACCCCGTTGTTTGTTGTGAATAGAGTAGGAATTTAGCGATTGTTGTAGCAGGACATTGTAGATACATCAGTTGTCTGTGTAATATCTCTTGTATCATAACAATGTTGTCTGTATATTACAACTCCACGGAGTAGCGATTTGGCTACCGTGTAGAATTGAGATTCTTGTGGAAAAATGATGAATGAATGTACTCTCTCCGTTCACTATTATAGGATGTTTTATCTTTTTTGCTGAAACACATGTATCTAGACGCGTTTCAGTGTGTAGGTTAACTCATTTTGGTTTGTATATAGTCCACACTGAAATGTCTAAAACATCTTATAATTGTGAACTGAGTGATTACTACTTACACGGTTACACTAGAGTGTAAATGCACATACCCTAACGAAGCAGTCGCCCACGCGATGGTTTGTCTTGATAACCCGGATGATGTGCCCTCTGACGTCCTCCACGCCCGCCCCTGTCATTTTTTTTCTGAAACTGAAGGTGTATTGATTAACTCAAAAGATTCAGGTCTTTACAAGCATACTCGATCAGATGCGACATGTAGGTCGGAACTGATCCAAGCAACAAACCTCTACTGACATACTACGGCCAATCTTAACGAGAGCATGTGTGACTTCGTTATCCCTCGTGTTCACCTTCGAGATCCTGAAGCGGTGAAGCCCTGAAGCGGAGCAATGGTGTTGAAGATGTCCATCTTCAGGAAGCTGAGAGGCGACCTGTAAAGCGTTCTTCACATGGAAGGCAGAAAACAACAGCTGCACAATCCGATTTCAAGAATGGGTGTGACTAGTGCTCAGTCCATTGAGAATTACCTTAATTCTCAATCGATCTGACGTCACCTATTTATTTGCAGCGATTTACGTCCGATCAGCCAGTTTTTCTTTTGAACCGTTAAATTGACGTGTACGTTTTGTTTTTGTTTTTTTTAGCAGAACGTGTACGTTTTGTTAGTCTCGCCTCGCTCACGCTGCTCAGTCCATGCGAAGGCCCAGGTAGACACTGGCCCATGTAGACAACGTGCTTCCTCCATGAGCTGGCATGGATCGTACTCCTCTTTTTTTATGTGAATCTTTACACTCAAGAAAAAGGAAGAAGGAGCCGATGTTGGTGTTGTAGAAAACACAAAAAAGTGGTGTGGTTCGTTTTTCTTGATCTAACAAATAAGCAATAGTTCTGTTTTTTAATTATTCAGATTTTTTTTATTATATTCAGTTTAATAATTGCTAAAAATAATCATTTTGAGAAACAAATGTTTGCCGATAACAAATAAAATGTTTGACTATTAAAAAAATTGTTCACATATTTTGGAAAATGCTCAGTCATCTAAAAGCCTTCAGGGGTTCGACAAAAAAAAATGTTCATGCATTTAAAACAAAACGTTCACTTGTCGAAAAAAGGTTTATGAATTTAAAAAAATGTTCATGGGATAAAAAAAGACATTTGTTGTGTGGCTACTTGAATAATTTTCTGAACTTGCGAACATCTTTTAAACACGAGAGCATTAAGTTTGAACCACATGAACAATTATTTGAACGCCTTGAATAATATTATTAACCTTCGTGACTATTTTCACGAAAACTTATGAACTCTTTTTATAGGTTAACGAGCAAAGCATAGCCAAAATACGGGATAGACAATATCTTAGGAAACACAAGGAGGCACGTGCGGACAAAATTGTGCATCTCAGTTGTAACTGGATATCAGGTGTAGACGAATCTCAGTTGTAAGTGAAGTTGCAATTGGTAAAATTTTAAAAAAAAAATCAAAAATAATAATAATAAATCCCAATTACAGGTGCAGCTGCAACTCGCTGTCAGGTGGACACGAATCTCAGTTGCAAGTGAAGTTGCAACTAGCTATTCAAGCGCAGTTACAACTAAGTTCAGAACAAAAAACCCAAAAAAATAACTAAACTTAAAAATTAATAATTAAAAAAAAAAGAAAAAAATCTTAGTTGCAGGTGTAGTTGCAACTCGACGACAAGTTTAGACGAATCTCAGTTGCAAGTACAGTTGCAACTTAGTTTAGAAAAAAGAAAATAATAATAATAAATAATAATTGAAACATAAAAAATAATTAAAAATAATAAAATAAAGACAAAAAAATCTCAATTGCAAGTGCAGTTGCAACTAGCTATCAACGTCATGCGAAGCACAACACATTAGAATGCAGTTAAAACTGTCTATAAATAACAGAAGAATCTCAGATGCAAACTCCAGTTGCAACTGGCTATCATGTGTAGATGAATCTCAGTTGCAACTGGATATCAGCGGGAAGACGAATCTCAGTTGCAAATGAAGTTGCAATTGGTAAAAATTTAAAAAAAATCAAAAATAATAATAATATATCCCAGTTGCAGGTGCAGCTGCAACTCGCTATCAGGTGGTCACAAATCTCAGTTGCAAATGAAGTTGCAAGTAGCTATTCAAGCGTAGTTGCAACTAAGTTCAGAACAAAAAAAACCAAAAAAAAACTAAACTTAAAAATTAATAATTAAAAAAATAAAAAATAAAAAAATTCAGTTGCAGGTGCAGTTGCAACTAGACGTCAAGTTTAGATGAATCTCAGTTGCAAGTGCAGTTGCAACTCAGTTCAGAAAAAAAGGAAAAAATAATAATAAATAATAATTACAACATAAAAAATAATAATTAAAATAATAAAATAAAAATAAAAATGAAATCCCAATTACAAGTGCAGTGGCAACTAGCTATCAACGTCATGCGAATCACAACACATTAGCCGATACACAGTTGCAAATGCAGTTGAAACTGTCTATAAATAACAGAAGAATCTCAGATGCAAAGTCCAGTTGCAACTGGCTATCATGTGTAGACGAATCTCAGTTGCAACTGGATATCAGCGGGTAGACGAATCTCAGTTGTAATTGGTAAAAATTAAAAAAAATAATAATAAATCCCAGTTGCAGGTGCAGCTGCAACTCGCTATCAGGTGGACACGAATCTCAGTTGCAAAAGAAGTTGCAACTAGCTATTCAAGTGCAGTTGCAACTAGCTATTCAAGTGCAGTTACAACTAAGTTCAGAAAAAAAAACCCAAAATAATAATAATAATAACTAAACTTAAAAATTAATAACTAAAAAAATAAAATAAAAAAATCTCAGTTGCAGGTGTAGTTGTAACTCGACGTCAAGTTTAGACAAATCTCAGTTGCAAGTGCAGTTGCAACTCAGTTTAGAAAAAAAGGAAAATAATAATAATAATAATAAATAATTAAAACATAGAAAAAATTTAAAAATAATAAAATAAAGACAAAAATAATCTCATTTGCAAGTGCAGTTTTAACTAGCTATCAACGTCATGCGAAACACAACACATTAGCCGATACACAGTTGCAAATGCAGTTGAAACTGTCTATAAATAACAGAAGAATCTTATATGCAAAGTACATTTGCAACTGGCTATCATGTGTAGACGAATCTCGGTTGCAACTGGATATCAGCGTGTAGACGGATCTCAGTTACAAATAAAGCTGCAATTGGTAAAAATTAAATAAAAATCAATAATAATAATAATAAATCTCAGTTGCAGGTGCAGCTGCAACTCGCTATCAGGTGGTCACGAATCTCAGTTGCAAGTGAAGTTGCAAGTAGCTATTCAAGTGTAGTTGCAACTAAGTTCAGAACAAAAATCCAAAAAAAAAAAACTAAACTTAAGAATTAATAATTAAAAAAAAAATAAAAAAAAAAATCTCAGTTACAGGTGCAGTTGCAACTGGACGTCAGGTTTAGAAGAATCTCATTTGCAAGTGCAGTTACAACTCAGTTCAGAAAAAAAGAAAAAATAATAATAATAAATAATTACAACATAAAAATAATAATTAAAATAATAAAATAAAAATAAAAAATAAAATCCCAATTGCAAGTGCAGTTGCAACTAGCTATCAATGCCATGTGAAGCACAACACATTAGCCGATACATAGTTGCAAATGCAGTTGAAATTGTCTATAAATAACAGAAGAATCTCAGATACAAAGTCCAATTGCAACTGGCTATCATGTGTAGACGAATCTCAGTTGCAATTTTGCAGCTCTGCACCTTCAGCGTCAATAAGATGGGGGAAATGACACACTACACTAACAAGGCCTCCATGACTCCAGGGGTTTTCTGAAAATTAATATTACTCCAGGGGGTTTTGTAAAATTAATATTACTCCAGGGGGTTTTCTGAAAATTTACCGTCCAAAACGGACTGACAAGTGGGGTCAGTGACCTGCGTGCACGCACTTGTCGAGTTGTGTGACCAAATAATCACGTTCTGGAGAAGTGTGACTTAAGTGTACATTGGCGTCAAGTTGTGTGACCGCGGGTGCCATTAACTCTAGCATAAGCGTCCTTCGACAAATAAGCAGCTCTGCACCTTCAGCGTCAATAAGATGAGGGAAATGACACACTACACTAACAAGGCCTCCATGATGATCTCTGATGACCACACCACTCCCTCCATTGCCGTCATCTATGCAGAAAGCGCCATTTGCATTGACCTTACTCCAACTAGAGTCTAGTTGGAGGCAACGCTCTTTGGAATTTGCAGCCACAACAGCCCGGGGGAGCATGAATATTGCGCCATTTTTCAACAGCAGCCACTGTTGTCAAGGCGACAATCTTTGGGTCAGCTAGCTTCTTTATTTCTCTTGCATCATTCCTCGTTTGCCATAGATGATATAACATCATGAACCTTCATGACACATGATGCACGGCTGCCTTTCCAATCCAATCTAGGAGCCACACCCTTTTAGCTTTGAAGGGCACAACAACCTCTTCAGGGGGACACCCAGGCTAACATGTATCTGTCGTGGGGTTGTCACGGTAGATGCCATCACGACTTGACTTTCCAGAGGTGTGGAGTTAGGGAGACTTAAAGTTTTCCGCGTACGGGATTGGTACACACGATGCACCCCAATCGCCCCCTCATAGTGGAGGGAAATACCTACTCCTGCTTTGTTGTATTGATGAATGATGATGTCTCGATTACAATGGTGTGCCTATGGTGATTGCGAACTCGAGATTGCTTACCCTCCCCGCCGAGGGTGCTCTTGGCCGGCCTTATATACATGACCGGCTCCAGGTTACAGAACTATCACCGAGTTGGTTCGCGGTCGGTGTTCTACGTGGAGTCAGCAACGTCTTTCGGCTTGCCTTCCAAGTTGAGCCACCATCATCCAAGACAACTATGTCTTGACCCGAGCTGAATCTTGACATGGCCCACCTTGTCATATGTAAGCCCACGGAGGAGGGGCGGCTGTAAGCCGGGCATACTCCTCCATGGTTGTGTGGGACATTTCCCTTTCGTGGGGTACTCGATTGTGTATTCTCCTGACAATATCTGATCATTACACCATGCCGATATTGAGTATAGACATGTCCAAAACCGGTATACCAAACTTTCAGTTGTGATGCAGGCTAGACATAGGATGACGGCTTTGATCTTCCTATGACTTTCTCAGTTAATTTCCAACAATGCACTTTAAATTTTTATTGGAACCTGGGCATCCCAAATTACCAACCAACATTTATGTTCATCACATGATCTGGATGATTCCGCTACTCCCCTCGCCAATCTCTTTCCACCTTGTTACACCTTGTTATCAGAGAAATCCTACAAAACCCTAAAACCCTATCTAATCACTAATTACACTTTGTTATCAACTCTTTAAGTATTAAATGTCGTCATCGAAAGGTAATAAAATACCTCAATCTAGTAAATATGAGGTTATCGAAGTATCGTGTAAGACTAAACTTTATCATTCAAGGTTGGATAGTTTTGGGGTAATTCTTGATGCGATCATGACTATGCATAATAACATTTTGCCAGTGTTTCAAGTAGTCCTTATCAGGACTACGTCGCTATTTTCAGAATTCGGGATTTTAACGAAAATACAAAATCCCAAAAGGGTTGAACTTCCACTTATATCTCAGGAAAATTCGTTCTTACTCATGTCCACTCTGTTGTATTTTTATCAAGCTATTACAATCTATTTATATTTTGCTATTACATGCATTGAACTGAAATGTTGCTTTCTTAAAATTATGAATTGACTATGTTGGTAGGCGTTGGACCTATGAAATGATTGATATGGTGGAGATTCCATCGTACCTGAAAGTATTCTTTAGTCTGGTATTACGATTTGCATCTTTTCATTTGCACGAAACCTACCTCTATGTGTGGAAGAGGTTATCGAGATCTTTGTATTGAATAAAATTGTATTACTATGGTGTTACTTTGGACTCGCACTATTTCTATTGTACTACTATGAGTGAAGTAATGTGTGTGAAAGTTTTAGGAGTGTTATATCAACGAACTGCGCTCACACTGCAGTGGTGTGCTGGATCACTGCACGGGTCATCATTTTTTCATAACATGCATGGATGTTTTCGATTTAGTTAGCTGCATTTTGTCATGCCCGTCTGATCGGAATCATCATTGCGGCTAGAGCAAAAAGAGAACCGATCCATTTTGCACTCCAATCACAGAACTGACCATGAACTCGACTGAATCCAAAATAAATAAAAGCTGAGCGAGGACAACCATGCAAGTTTGAGCGCCCCCGACTGCCACCGCTAGCTTGTTTGTATTGCATGTGAGGAGCCCCTATCTTGTGTGGATCTCATACCGTAGTCGCCTCCCGCTCAGTTCCAAATGGGAGCATGTAGTAGATCGAGAAAGAAGAAGATCGAATGTCGACAGATAAATGGTCTATGTCAAGCATCAAGCACCACACAAAAAACGTTATCTTCTCGAAGAATTTGGCCACCCAGCTCTGGCCGTAAGCGCGGCCCGTGAAGGGAGAGTCACGCATGGTGACAAAGCCAAGGGAAGGGACGACACATGCATGCACCATGTCTCTTCTGTGACAACGAAGTCGGCAGAGCTTACCAAAATGTATCGGTTCTCTCCTCCTCCTCCTTCCCGTGCATAAATACCGGGCCAAAGAGCAGAAGCAGACGACGTGAGCGGAGAAGATGGACCGTACTACGACCACCCGAATGCGCCGTTCGCACCTGCTCTGGTTACTGGTGGCCTTCTCTTGCTTCCACTGCCACCTCGCCGCCCGGCATGACCCGAAGCTCGTCGGCGGCGGCTCTGGCGGTGCTGCTTCCTCAGGTGCGCCACCAGCTGCTTTATATATGTTCCAAGAAGAAGTCGTTATATAGTGTGATTGGCCGGGGCAAAAGCTCTAACATTTGGACGCGATTCTTGTACCATGTCCATCGGCCCCAGTCGCCTCGGTCGCCGTTCGGTGCCACGACCGGACCGTCTGCAGCGAGAAGGGCTTGTTCTTCCCGCCGATCCCGCTCGTGCCGGAGCCGCCCAACATCGGCGGCGTGCCAATCCCTCCGAACCCGATCACCCCGGCTCCGCCGTCTCTCGTTCCGCCGGTGTTTCCCACCCCATCTCCGCCGTCCATCCTGCCGCCGCTTGTCCCGCAGCCGCCGCCGGCGTCGTTGATACCACCGGTGCTGCCGCTGCCGTTCCTAAACCCGCCGCCTCCGCTGCCGCCCCCGCCGTCCATCCTGCCGCCGGTGCCCCTCATCCCTGGCGTGCCGCCATTGATCCCTGGCGTGCCGCCGGCTTCAACTTTGAAGAACGGCCGTCAGGTGAAACCGTAAGGAAGAAGGTGCGAGTCTTCTTGCGCAGAGAGATCAATTATCGATCGACTTCTTATGCTCTCCATTTTGTAGCCGTGCACTGTGTCTGTCGTGGTTTTTGGTTTGTGTTCGAAGCTACTCGTCATATTGTAATGTACTCCGTATCTTTCGTTGAACATGCTTGAGCTGCAATGATAAGGTCGTTACTTATTTTACAAGTGTATAGTAATGTTGTTCGGTCAATCGGTCGTCACTACCGGAATCAAGTAAGTTGCAAGTGTCTGCCACTTTGCCGAGTGCATTATATCGTCCTCTCGGGAAAAGCGTCAACTGGAATGCATATACTCTCGGATGAACAAACCGATTATCCAATCGGACAATTCAGGATCAAAGCCAGTTGTTAGCATAAAGCCTCACTTTGACGCGAAAATTTCGAAAAACCACCACTTTACGTTTGAATCGCAAAAAAACAACTACATTTTGCTCGGACCTTTGCAAAATGCAATGATCGCAAATTAAACACGAATTGACACTGAATCTGACAGGTGGGACCAGTGAGGGCTGAGGTGGCATAAATATGGGCAATTTGCTTAGGTGGACTGGGACCCAATAAAAAAATAATATATCAAAAAGTTCTGAAATAAAAAAAGTCAAAAACGCTCAGCTCCCTCATCTTCTCCGACGAGAACGACCCGCCGCCCGGCTCGCCTCCCATGCACCCGGTGGCCCTGCTTCCCACCATGTATTCGGGCCTCGACGCCGGCCCCGCCTCCCACCTCGCGCTCGGGCCTCGCCGCTGGCTGCCGCGGCCATGCTCGTCGTTCCCCGCCCGCTCCCGTCGCCGCTACTGCCACAGCCGTGCTTGCCGCTATCGCCCTGCGCTGCTACCTCCTCTCTCGCCCCCGCGTGACCATGTCCGCAGATAGTAGCAACACCGCCCCAGTCGTCGCCGGAGCACGCTCCTCGTGCTCTCGGGCAAGCCCCCCCCCCCCCCCCCCCCCAGGACCAGCAGATCCTCGCTTCCACCACAGGCAGTGGCGGACCTTAGTGGAGGCCAAAAGGGCCATCCCCCCCCCCCCCCCCCCCAACTCAGATAAAATTACACAATACTACTTAGTATTTATATTTTTTGACCATACAAAACACAAAATAATTTAAATTGGCCCCCTCAGCTGCCATCTAATGTGTTTTGGCCCCTCCTATAATGTTGGTCAAGGTCCGCCACTGGCCGCAGGTGAACTCTCTCTAGTCGAGGACGGTGGAGGCGAGCTCTCAGTCTCCCTCGCGCCCAATGGTGTCTCCTCTATCGCTGTCGACGCTGTTCTGCCTCTAGTGCGACTGCAACCTCGCCGTGGGCGCGCCGCTGCTCACCGTCCTGCTCCTGGCAGCATGTCGTGCTCCTTTCTCGAGTTGGTCGGGATCCGCCTCACCTGCGGAGGTTGGGGACGGGGATGACCCGGGCAGGTTTTTTTTGACAGAAACGTGGGCAGTTTTTCTTTCCATTGATTTTTTTTTATTTGAGCTGACATGTGGGACTTAGTCCACGTCAGCAAAAAAAATTGCCCCACGCCACACCGGCCTGACTGGTGGGCCCCACTCGTCAGTTCAGCCGTCAATTCATATTCAATTCGCCATCAGTGCATTTTGCGAACGTCTGATCAAAATGTGGTGGGTTTTTATGATTGAAATGTGAAGTGGTGGTTTTTCGAAAATTTTGCATCAAAGTGGTGGGCTAACAACTCCACTTAATGTCGCCCACACGGGCACAGTCCCTAGCTAAAAATATGAACACCAAGACTTTTTTTCCTCAACGAGTGTAGCGAAGCTTGTTAAAGTGTGAAACAGTAGTTTGGCTAGATAAGATTTGGACGAATTATCTAGCTAACAATCTCCTTGCATATCTCACTTACCTTATCTAGTTCAAGATTTTTGTTACTTTCACTAAAACAAGATTTTTCTTACTTGTTAGACGTGTATTGCACCGGCACCCAAACTCTTCGTCCCATCCATCTCGTTTATTTAGGCATCAGCAGCGCAGGGAAAGATGCGTGGATTTTGCTCATGCGGTAGGGCGCCCATACGCAATTTGGGCCGTCGGATTCAGCTGTCCGACGACCAGGATTTAGCGTTGAAAATGTGCTGGGTCAACGCTAAATCCTGTCCGTCGGACAGCTGAATTCGACGGCCCAGATTGTGCATGGGCGCCCTACCGCATGAGCCAAAGATTATTCGTGCCAGATCCACCACGACGATCCGTTTTGCCTCCAAAAAGCATAGATGCGCGGCAAAAAGAGGCGGTTGTCGCCGCCGGCCGCCGATGCCACGGCGAGGCTCGAGAACAGGGGCCTCGCCGAGATCCTCCTGCGGCTCCCTTCTCCCGCTAGCCTCGCGCGCGCGGCCGTCGTCTGCCGGCGTTGGCGCCGCATCTCCATCTCCCCGGCTTTACTTCGCCGTTTCCACCGCCTCCACTCGCCCCAGTTCGCCGGCTTCTTCATCTGCAACGGTGGTTTCACGGTGGAGAGGGTCGACGACAAGCTCGTCGGCGTGCTTCTCGAGATCAGCTTCCTCCCGGTGCTCCCGCCGCCTCGGGGCTTGGCAGGCTGCGTCGAGCGCTGCCGCGACTTCTCCCTCCAAAGCCTCCCCGACGTCGACCACTGGACCCTCGCCGACACCCGCGACGGCCTCCTCCTCTTCAGCTCCACCTTCTCCGACGATCGCATGAACACCCCGCGCAACTTCGTCGTCTGCGATCCCTTGTCCGGCCGCTCTGTCCTCGTGCGGGACGCGCCAACGCATCAGCTTGACGACGAAGCCGCCTACCTCGGCGCCGCTCTGGTCACCGTGGACGGCGGAGCCGGCGCGAGCACCCTCTCCTTCGAGGTGATCCTCGTCACCTACTTCATGTACGGGCCGCGGCTGTGCGTCTTCTCATCGCGCACGGGGCAGTGGAGCACTCTTCCTGAAGCCGACTGCGGCAAGTCCCTGATGCCGATGCTGAGAGGGGTGGGCGACCCAGCGCACGCCAATGGCTGCGTGTGCTGGGTGATGGACGACGAGGACGAAGCGTACCTCCTGGCGCTCGACACTCGCACCAAGAAAAGTTCTCCTCAAACATCAGGCTGCTTGCCAGCATGCGGGAGCAGTACCACGGAACATGAGGGTCGTGAGGAGCGAGGACGGGGAGCTCCGCATCGTAGCCATGGCTTTTAAGTCGTTCGCGCTCCACCACTGGCTTCTCGACAGGAGCAGGAGCACCAAAGGCCGATGGGTCAAGGAGGGGGTCAGGGAACTGACCAGCTTCCAGGGTGTGTTCGACCTCGTTGCGGACGTACGTGGTGGCAGCATTAGGATCATGGATGCCGGCGAGGGGACTGTTTTCTTCAAGAGGTTCGGCTCTGACTGGCTGTTCGTTGTGAACCTGGAGGAGAGGTGTGTGCTGAAGCTGCCGCACGAAAAGTTCTCCTCTGGACCTGCGCTTCCCTACCTGATGGCATTGTCTCCTCCCCTGCCGAATCTGGCCCAAGGTTTGGCATCAAGTAGCACTTGTATGGCTTTAGTATTTGTGCATGGTCCGGCGCGCTAATTTTTTTTACAGCGCCGAAATAGCACTTTTAGCGCGCTGCGGTAGAAATCGGTTTTCCAGACGCCCAAAAATATAGCGCGCAGACTATAGCAGTTTACCAGACGCACTAAAAATACAGCACAACAGCTTGTTTCTTCAACAAACAGGTCCCTTAATTTATAAATAAGTCCCCAACAAAAAAAATAGAAAAAGCAATTAGGTCCCCAATCATCGTTCGGCCGTCCGGCCGTCCTGCTCCACGCGCCTTCGCCGGGAGGCCGTGTCCGTCCAGCTCCGCGCCACCGCAGGGAGGATGTGCCCGTCTAGCTCCACGCCGCCGTCGGGAGGACGGGCTCTGTGCCACCGCGGGAGGCCGCTCTGGTCTGCGCCGGCGGACGGGAGCCACAGCGGCGGACGGGAACCGCGCCGGAGGACGAGGGCGAGGGGCGGCGCGATTGGCGAAGGCCACGGCCGGAGGACGAGGGACGAGGGCGAGGGGCGAAGGCCGCTGCCACGCCGGAGGAGCGATTCCGGCGGTTGGCGGCGCGATTCCTGCGGCGGCGGTGCAATTCCGGCTGTGGGCGGCGCGATTCCGGCGGGCGGCGGGCATGGAAACTTCCGCTTCCGAGTGGCAGTTGGTTCTTCGCGCCAGTGTCCAGATTATCCAGCGCGATGTTGCTCACGCCCAGAATATCGAGCATTTGGTCCAGCTTCATCCAGCGTTTTTACAGCGCACTTGATTATACAGCCCCTGCTGGAGCACCGTTCGCCGCTGTTGGAGATGCTCTAACTCAAAGCTAAAACATTTGATGTGTCTTCCTATTCCTGTGTGCTCATTTTTAAGAAAAGGTGAAAGCCAATGACTGAGAACAGTAAAAAAATTAAAATTAACTTGTATTTAGTGACCCGACAATCTTTATGTTTTCCCTAAGAAAGTTACCTGACATTGAGCCACAATGCAAACCCTTAATTAAGCTATGCTTGTTCTCTGGACGTCAATATTGACACTCCCATAATTTATGTCTTTCGAACAACGTGTTCTACCCAGCAGCGTAGCTGAAAGTTAGCGGACGTTCTGTCTTGTATCTTGGACGAATTTTACCAGGGCATAAACAACTGTGAAATAAGTAGACTAGTTAAATTTACACCGCTAATGTTTTTTTCCTTTCTGTTGATCTCCATTGCTATTTATTCTTTTAAATTAGCATTTTTTTGCCCATTCCGTTAGAAAAGGTGCATACTATCTGTTTATTACCTCCTTCTCGATCTTCCTTCCCAGTTTTTTTTGCAGCATCTTTGCTCTCAGTTAGTATAGGCCGCTATTATCAACCCAGCTGTGATATTTCACTTGAGAGAAACTATGATTGTGATTTTAAACCTACTCGTCCTAAAGAATCATGTAGCTAGCTTAGGCATGAAATTCTTTTTGAAAAGGAGCGAATGCCCTTGGTCTAATGCATCCAAAGCTGTGAATACTTTAGAAGAACAGAACCAAATGCCGAAAACGGCCGAACAACCGCAATAAGAATTACTGTAGATTACAGCTTACGCATAACAGATTCTATTGATCGGTTGAACATATGCTGACTTGTACACGAACATGTTACCTAATTGTGATATTAGAATGCATGTTAGTTTTTATCTTCTTTTCACGTACTGGTTCCTTAGGAACTAGCACATGATTCCAATTTAAATAATTGTTTGTTCAATATTTCAGGTCAAGATGGATAAGCATCACTGGACGCTAAGCCTAATATCCCCTTCAAGAATTATTAAGTAAAAAAGAAGAGATATGTCAACTCGTGTTCAGGATAAAAATAGTTGCATCAAATTAGTATGACATTTTTATTCTTGTTTAAATATCTGCACTTGTACCAAGCTAGGAGGCTGCATAAGGTGTGAAATTTGTCGCTAGAACATTTTATTCAGGTAGTAATCTTTGTGCAATGACGATAATTTTCCATGTTTCTAATTTATGTGAACCACATCTTCTTGCAATTGTTTACCATATTATTTGAAATCCGTTGGGAATAAGCACATGAATGAGAACATTTGCGAGTACCTTACAGGCTTACACGCATCCATCATACCCATAAGAGACCTGCTTTTGACTACTTTAGCTTCATATGATTATTTTAGTTCTATTACAGGAATTTGGCCCAAAGCCACTTGTAGAGAAAAAAAAAGGTTGTATTATGGCAGCAATTTGAATGGATTTCTTCATCGATCATGACCTAATTGCGCACAGGTCTTGTTCTAATACTTTCTTTTGGATAGTTACCGCTTGCGTCGATAATGGATTTCTTCATCGTCCACGTAGTTGATTTGGATTACCTAACACTAGTAGGAAAACCCTTATGCAAGATCAAATATTAGTGGTGTTTTTTTAGCACACGCCACTGGTAATACTAGTTGGGTGCCTGATTCGCGCAGACGCCACTTCTAATCGTTTACCAGCGGCGTGTCGAGAAGGCTGACACGCCACTGATACCTGCTGAGGAAGGCTACACCGGCAAATCTATTAGTGTCGTGTCTTATTCGTTTCACGTCACTAGAAGGTAGTAGTGGGCTAGTGGCATATCCATCATGCGCCACTAGCAGCTGCATGCGCCATTAATAAACCTAACCGCTCGCATGGCGTGCGACGCATTGACGGGGGATGGCCCACTTGCCAGTCTTTCACAACGCCGAGCAGGCATACACGCGCGACAACAGCTTCCCATTCCATGGTCACTTTCACACGTCGGAGTAGCAATCCCATGGCCGCCCTTACGCATGCCCGCCGCTATAGAATCCCCTCTCACCGAAACGAGGATCAGCTTCCTCCACTCTACTCCCCTCGTTGCAACCCCCTCCGTCTAACACTCATTGCGGCATGGTGATCGTGATGTGTTTGATGGCCTCAGTGGTTTTGTCATCGATTGTACTATGTTGATTAGTACATGGGATGGAGCTCCCGTTGAGCATTCCTTGGGGATGTAGATGTTGATCCATGTACCCCGTTAACAAATATCATCTCTCGTCTACTTTCTGCAATGATCTAACCACGTATAATGTTAAAAAGTGTTATCGGAGTAAGGTTTCAGATTATATCATGGTGTTGATGATCTATATTAATATGATGAGGTGGTGTTGTTCAGAAAGAAAGGCGATATTTTTTTGGAGCAGAGGCCGGCTGGAACACTATCGACAACCAACGGTATAAATCACAAGCACGAGCATGCAGGACGGTCATGCGGTAAGACCTCTGAGGGGCTATCAAAATCGGTTGTTGGACAACTAATAATAGATGGCGGTCGGACGAGACATGCCCATTGGGGAGCATCATCGATTGGATTGGCATGACGCGCAAGTGTACTGACTGAAGTGGTGCTAGGGCTGATAGCGAGGAGGGCTGGAGAGGACAGAGGGAGAGCCATGGGGGGTAGTTTTGGAGGGAGTTGGGGGGAGAGCTAGCTCTAGCAGCAAGAGTGGGGGGCATTATGGAGGACGGAAAAGGAGGGGTCGGGGGCATTGGTAATGAGGGGAAAGGGGAGCAAGTCACAAGCCTGCTGAAGGTGGGAAAAACTCTCTCCGGCCAGAGGGTGGGTAGGGGGCAAAGCCTTGAAAGGGAAGAAGCCTTCGTTGTGCAAGTTTTTGGGAAGGAGGAGGTGGTGGGGGAGAGGATAGAAATGGAGGAAATGACTGAAAACCCAACAACATCAACGGTGGTGGATATGGTGAATAACAAGAGTAGTGGGGCAACCATGCCAACGGGCGTGCGTGCAAGCATGGGAAAATGGGAGAATAGCCCTATTCAAGGAAAGAAGTCGTGGATTTACAAGAGTGAAAACATAACCACAACTCCCAATACTGGGGGATCCAAAGAGAAGGTGGGATCAAAAAGGGTCCTAAACGTTGAGGAGATGGAGGATGCAGGAGCAGGAAAGAAAGCAAAAACCGGGGAGGCGGAGCTGTTGGTTGGAGTGAGCGACAATACACAGGTTTCAGCGGGATTGCCGGATGAACCCCGTGTAATCCAATGAAGGTTGTAGCCTACAACTGTCGGGGGCTTGGGAACCAGCCAGCGGTTGACAGCCTTCTGGAACTCCAGAGGGTAGAAGATCCGGATGTTCTCTTCCTATAAGAAACAAAATTAGACAACTGGGGATGAGAGTATTTCAAAATTCTATTGAACATGCCAAACATGGAAGTTAAAGACTGTGAAGGCCGCAGCGGCGGCTTGGCACTATTTTGGAAGAGGGACGTGAAGCTCAGTGTTAACCCGGTGAAGTCCCATTACCACGTTGAGACGGAGATCACTGGGGAAGATGGTTCTGTCTAGAGGCTCACGGGGACGTATGGCAAGCCAAAGACGAGCAAGAAGGAAAAGACGTGACGCCTGATGCATACCCTTCATGGCTGTCAAACCACCAATGAATGTGCTTCGGAGATTTTAATGAAATCCTCTTTGCAAGCCAGAAGCAAGGTGGGAAGGAGAAGTCACAAGCGTGCATGGATAGATTCATACATGCACTGGAGTTTTGTGAGCTTGAGGACCTACGGTTTTTTGGGGATTTGTACACTTGGCGGAGCAACAACCATTGTGCAAACTCCTTCATAAAGGAGAGGTTGGACCGAGAAGTGGCAAATTTGGCTTGGAGACAACAATTCCTGGCCTACAAAGCCATTAATGGTGACCCGAGGCATTCTGGTCATAGGCTAGTCGTTGTGGTCTTAGCCGGAGCCCGAGCAGCCAAGTAACAAAAACAACAGAGTGGTTCCACAACCAAAATTTGAACCTAAATGGCTGGAGGAGAAGGAATGCGAAGAAGTTGTACACAATGCTTGGGGCATGGCTATCCAAAACGGGGACACAACAGTGGCTGAGGTAATAAAGAGAGTAGGCGTGGAGTTACAAAACTGGAGTCGTGAGGTACTGGGGGATCTGAAGAACAGAATGAAGAAGGTGAAGAAGGATTTGGCCAGATGTAGGAAGGATAGATGCCATCTCCCAAGAACAAGTTTCTAGAGAACATATGCTGAGGTACAAGCTAGAAAGGCTGCAACATCAGAACAATACTTTCTGGAAACAGAGGG
This sequence comes from Poa pratensis, assembly GCA_947311845.1. Classification (NCBI taxonomy): domain Eukaryota; kingdom Viridiplantae; phylum Streptophyta; class Magnoliopsida; order Poales; family Poaceae; genus Poa; species Poa pratensis. Next base: position 15,607,088 of record CAMZMU010000077.1, read on the forward strand.
CACACGCACATCATGAACTTTCAAGTGTCGGAATTAAAGGACCAAGAGAAATGTACAAGCAATGTTGTTGTGCCTATCACTTGGTCCTTTAGACCAATACTCGAACTGATAATGCTAAGAGTTTTAATCATTGGCACATGGATCAAACATACATAGATGTTTACCAACTATCAATTAGAAAAGTAGGCTCATAATATGTCGAATTTTAAACATACCACTCTAGTTTGAACCTACTCTGGGAGAACTACTCCAAACTTCTTATTCATGAACATCACGGGAGAGTACATTAAACATGAAATAGTCTAAACATAAACTCTAATACGATAAGTAGCATATTGTGCATGAACATATAATAGTTTACTACAATAAGTATAAACATCAACATAAAGCAACAGTCTAAACAACAACTCAACACAAGTAGAAGTGTCGCTCTATGGGCTTGGAGGCAAACGAAGTGCCTTCCCCTCCGCTTCTACGTCTCGCATAAGTTGAGCTCAGAACATCGGGTCTCTCGGGTCGTCAGTCTCCATGCCCTCTGAAGGGGCCGTGCCATGGTGGGAAGGTCCTGCGCCGCCGTAAGAAGGAGCGTGGTATGGAGGAAGGCCCTCCTTCCCGACTACCTCCATCCAGAACCTGGGGTCTGTCTCGGCGTAAGTCTCCCCACCGCCTTCTGCTACTGGGGGCACCTGCTGCTGCTCCGGGCTGTAAGGGAACTGGGTCCAGAACCTGTCATCTAAAACGTCGTACTCCTCCTCCTCCTCGGACCCCCAGACACTGTCTTCTGAGGCTAGTCGATCGTCCTCCTAGGAAGGACCGGCGTCATGGGAAGTATTGGCGTCGTGGGATGGGCCCGCACCGAATTGCTGGTGTGCCATCAGATTCGACTCCTGCTGGAGGAGATGCCTCCACTAGTACAGAATGACACATCGGATACCCCTCTATGGAAACGGCAGGAGTTAGGCGACGGAGAATCGAGCCTTCCGCGCAGAAAAAGCCGCCCGCGAGGGCTATCCTCCCGCGACCCGCGACACATCGGCAACGGTTGTGCTTTCCGCAACCGTTTGCTTTATATGAGCAACGGACATATTTTCGTGTCCGTATGCATTATTTTCATTATTGTAAACGGTTAATATGGATGACCGTATCCGATGATTCCATCCAGACCTAACGCTATGAGTGGTGTCGAGTTAGCCAGCTGCGGAGATTCCCATAAGACTGAAAGATAGGAGCGGCGGCGAGGGCGGAGGCGGAGTCCAGATCTTACATCTGTGCTGCGGGCGTCGATAGGCGCGCGGTGGTTGCCGGCGTCGAGAGGCAGCGCGTTGGTTGCCGGCGTCGAGAGGCAGCGCAGGGAAGCTTGGGCCCGATTCCACAGCTACTGGGGCGGTGGTATAACCCGAAAACCTACTACTTATTTTTTTAATTATTTTGATTTAGGAGCGCGGAGTATAAATCTTACATATGTAGTTTGCCATTTTACTAGATGGTTCTTGATCGAGCTTGGATGTACGGTGGTCGCACGAGTCCTGAATTCTCACAAGGTGTGGTTGAATTCTTGGACAGGGCTTCGCAACACATGCTAGAAAGTAATGAACCGAAGATGTTTTGTCCTTGTCTTACTGTAAGAATGAAGTCTTGTGGCCTAGAAGACAAACGATAGAAGAACACATTATTTTGAGGGGATTTATGGAATCGTACACATGTTGGTCAAAACACGGTGAACAACAACCAGCAATCTTTGCCGACAACCGTGATGATTTGAGCAACGATAATCATGAAGTCAATGCCAGAGATGGTTTGGGCAACGCTGATGATGATGTGCATCCAGATGAAACCAGAGCCGATGGTCCACAAAAAAACCTAGAACAGATGATCAATGATTTGGAGAATAATATGGAAGGTAATGATGAGATAAAGAATTTCCTCTGTCAGTCGGCGGACTCGAAGAAACCTCTGTATCCGGAATGCAAGCTCAGCAAGTTGGATGCGACACTAGAATTGTTGAAATACAAGGCAGAGAGTAGTACATCCGATGTGAGCTTCACAAAGCTGTTAAAACTTGTCGCATTATTACTTCCACCTGGAAATGACTTGCCAGCGAACACTTACCATGCCAAGAGGGTGATCTGCCCCATTCCAGCCGAGTACGTGAAGATACACGCTTGTAAGAATGATTGTATTCTCTACCGAGGGGAAAATGAAAATATGCGGCGTTGTCCCATATGTAACTTTCCTCGTTACAAACGCAACCTAGCAAAAGACAGAGACAAGGGCGAGGATGAGGTCACAACGGGAGTCCCTTACAAGGTTGTGTGGTATTTGCCAATAATACCCAGATTGAAGCGTATGTATGCAGACCCAAAGCAGTCAGAGCTGATGCGTTGGCATGCCGATAAAAGGAAAAAAGATGGACTGCTCAGACACCCGGCTGATGGACCACAGTGGAGGCTTATCGATTATGAGTTCCCAGACTTTGGCAGGGACCCCAGAAATGTAAGGTTTGCACTAAGTACAGATGGAATGAATCCTTTTGGCAGCATGAGCAGCAGACATAGCACTTGGCCAGTTCTTTTAGCAATGTATAACCTTCCTCCTTGGTTGTGCATGAAGAAGAGGTATATCATGATGTCGATGCTTATTCAAGGACCAAAACAACCTGGGAATGACATTGATGTTTACTTGAGTTTACTTGTCGAAGAACTACAAGTACTGTGGGATGGGGTAAGAATGTATGATGCGTTCAAGAGAGAACAGTTTGATCTCAGAGCAATGTTGTTTCTGACCATTCAAGATTATCCTGCACTTGCGAACTTGTCAGGGCAGAGTTTGAAGGGATCCTTTGCATGTGTCACTTGCAAAGAGAGAACAAAAAGTCTTTGGCTGCCGAATTCAAGGAAGACAGTGTACATGCGGCACCGAAGGTTTTTGGCAAAGAATCACCCGTATCGTAGATTGAAGGCCCCGTTCGATAATACGATTGAGACCGATGACACGCCAGAACCATTTTCAGGAGCGGATGTCGATGACCAGACGAAGGATGTACACACTATTTTTGGTAAGGGGAAGAAACCCCAGTCTCGTGAGAAGGCAGTGTGGAAGAAAAGATCGGTTTTCTGGGCATTGAAGTATTGGGCATATCTGGACGTTCAACATTGCATCGATGTCATGCATGTCGAGAAAAACGTAACTGAAAGCGTTCTTGGATGTGTAATGAATAACAAGGATAAAACGAAGGATGGTATGAATTCACGGCTGGATATTCTTGCATTGAAATATAAAAGGAAAAAGTTGAAGCCACAAGAGAAGCCTAATGGGCAGTGGTACCTCCCACCTGCTTGCTACCAGTTATCGAAGGAAGAGTTGAAGGAGTTCTTGCAATTCTTGTATGATATGAAAGTTCCGTCAGCATACTGCGCAAACATCAGGACTCTGGTGTCGTTTGAAGAAAAGAAACTGATGGGGATGAAGTCACATGACTGCCATGTGATGATGACACAGATGCTCCCTGTGGCAATTAGAAATATGTTGCCTAAACCCGTTCGAGAGGCTCTCATGAGGTTATGTGATTTTTTCAACGCTATATACCAGAAGGTAATAGATCCATTCAAATTAGACAGATTGCAAGAAGATGTTGTGAAGACTATCTGCCAGCTGGAGATGTTCTTCCCCCCTTCGTTTTTCGACGTAATGGTCCATCTAATTGTACACATTGTTTATGAGATAAAGCAATGTGGTCCAGTGTATCTGCGCACTATGTATCCGTTCGAGCGCTTCATGGGTATACTCAAGCACTACGTCCGTAACAGGTATCGGCCAGAGGCAAGTATCGTTGAAGGATATCTTTCGGAGGAGGTGGTTGAGTATTTCATCAGCTACATGGATGGCCACCGACCTATCGGGGTGCCTCTGTCCAGGCATGAGGGGAGGCTAGATGGAAAAGGGTTAATGAAAGATAAATCATGTTGGCCAGAGTGTGAATTATTTGAGAAAGCACATTTGTACGTATTGCAGCACCTTGCAGTCGTTACACCATATGTGGATGCTCACAAGGATCTACTTAGAATTGAGCTAGGAGGCCGAGGCTTGACAGAGAATCAGAAGGAAGCACAAGTCTTGAAACTGCACAGCCAGAGATTCGCTGATTGGCTGATGACGAATTGTGTCGGAGATGATGACGAGACTTTAAAAAGTTTGGCAAGAAAGCCAAACTTTACGGTTCATAAATGGGAAGCATATGACCTGAATGGCTACACCTTTTATACAAAGAATAGAGACAACAAGACCATGTATCAGAATAGCTCTATTAAAGTGGAAGCGGTAGATCCGAATGGGAGGAAGGATTGGTACTATGGAGTAATTGAGGAGATTTGGGAGCTGGAGTACGATACATTACTCACGGTTCCATTGTTTAAATGCAAATGGGTCAAACTGGGTCATGCGAAAGTTGACCAGTACGGCACTACATATGTCAATCTCAACGAATTGGGATACAAAGATGAACCTTTCGTTTTAGCTACCCAAGCCACCCAGATCTTCTATGTCAAAGACCTACTACATAAAAATTGCCATGTTGTGATGAATGGGAAAAGGAAGATCGTTGGGGTGGATGACGTTACTGATGAAGAAGAGTACAACCAGTATGAAGACTTGCCAGCAACTGGAGAACGCATACAGATCAATGACCGACAGGCTCCTGGAGATGGCTTTTACGCAAGAGATGATCACTCCGATGGGGCAATTTACAAAGGAAATATTCAGGTTGATCCAGTTTTACTAGAGGAGGACGAAGAATGAGCAAATTAATTTGTACCCTAAAGTGATAATTGTATTTCTTAATTGGCAAAGTAATGTGCTGTTGTTATTTCTTAATTTTCAACCGTAAACGCTACGTTTATTCAAATTCCGAAATATAATTTATTTATACCACATCGGCAACGGTTTTTTTGAATGCACCGTTGCCGATGTGACATAAACCCTACTTCCAGACTTAAACTTTGGGGACCAACCTACCACCCCTCGCATTTCCCCCGCTCACCGTCTTCAACACCACCCCCGGCGGCGTACTCACGCTCAGCTGAGTTCATTATGCGGACTACTCGGGCCGCCCTTGCGGCGCAGGCGGCTTCCCTGGCCGTCCCCCCACCCACGGTCTCAGCTGAGTTAGTTATGCGGACTACTCGGGCCGCCCTTGCGGCGCAGACGGCTTCCCTGGCCGTCCCCCAACCCACGCCGCGGGGCAGCTCCAGGCTACGACGGCGTCGCGCCGACGCCGTGGTCAGCGAAGACGCCCAGAGGGTGGGCTCTATGCCCCCCTCAGGCGACAACCGCGGCCGCCGTCTCCACTGATTTGGCTCCCGGAGATGCTGCCGCCACAGATCTGGCCGCCGTCTCCACTGATTTGGCTCCCGGAGCTGCTGCCGCCACAGATTTGCCCGCAATAGAGGAAGGGGCAGACAGCGGCGACCTCATACATGCCGGAGACACACTTGGGACAGGTTAGTTGTGCTGATTAACTGTATTACACACTGTAAAGTCGGACCTTTTAGTTTTAATTAGATCCACCTTCTATTATTCACCTGTTATTCAGAGCTGTTGTCTGGTGATGAAGGGTCCTCGAGCTCATCCTCGCAGCAGGATCAGTTTATCATGAAACAAAGGATCAGTTCTCACTGGTTCTTAGCTGTCATCATTCCTAAACAGAACAAGGTATTGTATATAGATTCCCTACTTGGAAGTACAAATTATACACCCTTGGAGAAATTCTTGAACAGGTATTACATCGTTCCCTAGTTTACTTTATGATTTAACTTTCACGTGTTGTTTTCTCAATCCGCCAACTCATTACTTTTGTAGTGTGTTCGAAAAGTACTTGACGATAATCAAGAGACCGTTGGCCAAGAGAGGAGAACAGGAGGCCATATTGAGTCACGTACAAGTTAACCCGGTAACAGTTGCTACTTTATTCCTAGTTTTCACAAATACCTGCTAGCAAACCAAACTAAGTGAGCGATTTTGTCACCAACATTACAGTGCCCTCAGCAACCACCTGGTACAAATCTTTGTGGGTATTATGTGTGCAATGCAATATTGAAAGTCGTTCCCACCTCGAGAAGTCTGCCAACCCTCGATTCGGTTAGTAATCCACGACATCATCAACAATTCATGTTTCCTAACAATATTTGCAGACATACATGACGAAAGATACCTAACTAAGAATCTTCCTGCAGCTTATAGGTGGAATGGGACGTGCACCTTTGAAGAAGGATGTTCTTACGATGGTGAGAGGCAAGTTTGCTGCGTTCGTCCTTGAACACATCGTAAGCAAGGAGGGAAAACTACACGACCCTAATCCATGATCATGAGATCCTATTCGGCATTTGTTCACCTGTCCATACCGGCATTCTCGCTGGTGAGACTATAGATTTTTCCAAAACAATTGTTGTCACCATTGTGGTGTAACTTCTTTAAATTGTGTCCACTTTTTTCTGAACAATGGCTGAAAACTTTCTATTTGTAGCAATAGCAATAGCTGTGAACTTGTATTCCAACATTTGTTGTAAATTTTGTGTTCATATGATTGTTGTAAACTTGTATTACTGAATGTCTACTAAATAATTGTTGTAGCACGGGCGTGCAAGCGCAGTTAATTACTATTAGCTTGCAATTAGACATAGGAAACGGGCAAACAGAAATAGCCGTTGCCGACATGATACAACACTGCTAACGGAGGACAAACCCCTCCGTTGCCGAAATGGTCACACATTGGTAACGGAGAGCCGGAGGCTCCGATGCCGAAATTTTCTCACATCGGAAATGGTGTTCTGCCACCGTTACCGATGAGGGCCCCCACATCAGTATCGGAAGCGGGGACACGGACCCTTTCTCCGTTGCCGAAGGGGTTTTTGGCCCGTTTCCGATGTGTCGTTCTGTACTAGTGCTCACCAATGGGTCGTCATGGAGGCGGGTCTTGCGCCATGCGATCTGCGCCTCAGCCATGCAGTGCTCCCCCTCCATGGTCATGGTAACATGTCTAATCCCCGGCGGTACGCGTTCGTCCACTCGGTGGTGATCCTCGGGGAAGTTTATCTCCTTGTTAATCAAGTACTCGTGGACGGCAAAGTAGTCGTGCGCGTGGGCCGCCTGCTCCACGGTCGGCCACTGGCCAACCCAGCGCTTCCTCCCGTCAATATGGATCTCACACCCATACACGGTCCTTCCAACCCTCTTCCTAAAATACTCCCTCACACCAATATACTTAACCATTTCTTGGGAAACTAAAACATAATTTAAAAATATTCATTAGAACTAAAAAAACTAAGGGTACACAATACCTGCAAATTCATAAATATCCACAACTAATTTAACATCTAAAAATCTACCTCTAACATCTAAATTTTTACAACTAATTCTAAACAAATTATAATCTACACTAATAATCTATACATCTAAAAATGTATAACTAATTCTACAGAAATTATAATCTACACTAATCACGGTAAATCTACACCTAAAATCAACATTTAAAATAACTAAAACTTTAGACCTAAAAATCTACATCTAAATTATAATGTACACTAATCACTAATAACGGTATAGGTGGCCGAAGCACTCCTCGTGGTGGCGCGATAGGGACGGTGAGGTAAGGGACGGCGAGGCGGCTCGAAGGCGGGGATGACGCGGCAGGGGGCGGCGAGGTGGCTCGACGACGAGGATGGATCAACGACAGGAACGGATCGACGGCCAGGACGATGTGGGTGGGAAGAGAGGGCAGAGCGACGGTGAGGCGGGGCGAGGCAGGGGACGGTAAGGCGAGAGAGGGTGACGCGGGGAGGGGAGAGCGACAGCGGCGCGATGTGGTGGGGAGTGGAGATGTGGATGGGAGTGAGTGAATATGGCCGGCCGGGGCGGTTTTTCTTTTCTTTGTGGGCCTAAGCTACTACTACTGTGGGCCGTTGGGCCACGCCAGTAGTACCCGTTTGCGGGTTTTTTAATTATGTTTTTCTTTTCTGTTTTATTTCGAACGAATATTTTTTGTTTGTTTTTAGCGCCCATGAAAAACTTACTACCGACGTGTCCAATATAGCCCACGCCACTAAAAGCATGGACATGACCGGCGTGTCCAGAGTAACCCACGCCGGTAGTATCCTTCGCCATTTCAGATATTTTGGGCCCACTTACTACTGGCGTGGCGCGCGGTGTGACACACTAGTGGTACAGAATTATCACTGGTGGGGGCATTTTCCCATGCCGGTGTGATAAACTCTGCAATCTGGTGCTAAAATACCACCGACATGGATTTGGCGTGACCTGCCAGTAATTACCTACCGGCTATAAGCAGTTTCCTTGTAGTGTGTTGATAACCCCCAAGAGCAGGGGATCACTGTAGCACCTCTCAATGTGGAAGTAGGGTATCGATCCGCAGGAGCAAGAAGGAAAAGTTATCTATTCCCTACAACTAAAGTGTCACAAGTTTTAGTTGATTATGCACTAAACAGGTTTAAAGAACAAGATGGTTGATTTAATGGATGGAAATTTAATGTAACAAAATAAGAATGTAAAAGTGTCTCAATCCTCTTCAATGCAAGAGGACAAGACAAATGTTTTATCTTATAGGAACAATGGACATGGGTTCATGGGTTCACTCAATCCTCTCTCCCATCTATGGTGATTATCATGTTATAGATAAAAAGTACACACAATTGTCATGCTTTAATGGTAAACTTCTATGACGGCTACATGTCCTAAAACACATAGTTGAAAGAAAATAATCATTTGTGTTGCTAGGTCACCCTCGTAAGGCTAGCATGGTTTGTTGTCACTCCCACATCATACTTCTTCCTTTTTACCCCCAGATAAAGGATGTTGGGCTGTATTGTGTCACTCAATACATATGTCGTTGTCACATCAGCCATCCCGTACCTGCATACATCATACTTCATAATGGACAATATTCTAAACACTAGTGCAATTATTCATATTTCGTGTGCATGACCACATCTCTCTCATCTATCTACACTTGGTGGTGTCAATCACCTCATGACATGGATAAACAAGGCATTATGCATAAATCGAACCATCACATGCATCATAGAATATCTCCAAAGTATGACAAGTCATAAAAGATCCAACACAACGATAAATGCATAACAAATATCATCTCATACCACAATATCCACCATAGGAATTACATAGATAGATCCATACTTATGCAAGGCACATCATATGGACTTCAACAATGATCATACATAGAGAGATTAGATCAAGTTACCACCACAAACCCAAAGTCCAGGGGGTGGACTACTCCCCCTTCATCATGGTGATGATGGTGGAGATGTTGGATAAGATGGAGACCACCCCGGCAGCGCCCTGCCGGAGTTTTCCCCCTCCAATCTGCAGCTCCAGGTCTTCTGTTTCGTGGTTTTGTGTTTCTGCGGCGCTCTCTTCCGAAAGCCGTCGGGGGACTATTTTTATAGTCATTTTTAGGTCAAGACGAAGGCACGGGGACGAAGATCGATGGCATCGGAGGCTCGAGGCCCAGGATAGGGGGTCCCACGCGGCCAAGGAATCTGGCCACGTGGGCCCACCTCTTTCGGCCCTCGGGTCTCCGTTTGTTCGCTTCCTTCGCTCCTACGCTTCGTTTCTTCCAAAAACCGATGCCCGTGAAATATTAGGTCATTTGGACGTCGTTTGGGTCCCTGAAACATAAAAATATAGAAAATAGGGTTTTTTGCCAGTGCAGGGTTAATTCCAGAAAAATAGGGAAACTATGAAATATTCCCAAAATCAATATAAAACAATGATATAACCCTTATATGATGCAAATATGATTGAAATATAAGTAATATAATGCAAAGATCATGTATGCATTTTACATGCATCATGTGTATACAATTCTGTGTGCAATGGATTAAACTTATTAAGTCATTGTCTATATGTGGGATATGTCTTTGAAAATAAAATTGTTGGATTTTCCTTCTAGAAAACGAATGACAAGGAAGTAGTTACCTTCAAATATGAATGAGGCATTGGTATTGCGGTTTTTCATTCAGTTGAGCTTCCTAGGCCTCATGTTGCATGGAGTACATTTATGTTCTGTTGCTAATGTTCATCTGTCATGTCTTAAACATGGTGGAAATATTCCTCAGCAGCTCAATCCACACCTTGAAGAATTTTTTGCATTCAGAATAGATGTATCTAGGATAAACATGAATAGAGCTACAGCTTGTCGTTTTCTTCGGCTGCCCTAGTGTTTCTACACTCTTTGATTTTTTTTTTCACCTTGGTAGTTTCATTGGATTTAGTTCATGTTTTCTTCTATGAGGCCTAGCCTATATGTATCCTTGTAGTCATCTTATGGCAAGATGGAGCCTTACTTCCGCAGAAACTTTAGCGGCAAATGGTGAGACCTTTTAACCATTTTGACTGTGAGTTGTATAACTACCAACTGCAAATGGTATGCATCGAATTTTCAAATATAATATCGGATCTGAAGACATGTTTTTGTAACTGATATCATCTAATGATTTTCACGATTTTTTACTTCTTTATATCGTCGATATTATGTACTATGTATGGCTATAACCTATGCATATAAATCAATATGTGGGTACCTTTTCGGAAGTTGTCCAATATACAGGATTATTTTTGTGAATTAAACTTTGTTTTTCTTTACTTTGTATTTGGCTAAGCTCCTACCAATCTATGAATGGTTACGCCGACGATTTTGAACCGCTATAAAAAATGAAAGAAAATAAATAAGAAATACATTCCATTTTAACATGGAGTACTTTTATACTACTTTTTAGATAAAATTAACAAAGTTCCAATATGATATTTTTAAATCCTTCACGAAATGATTTATCATGAACAAGCTCCCTATAACCCGTAGTTTTCAACCATACTATTGAGGGCTAACAGTGCTAGGAATCGACGGTACCCTCATAAATTTCAATTTGATGCTCATAAAAATTGATAATATCCAAAAAAAAACATACCATTCTAGAGAAGGTAGATTGGGTTAACCTTGAAAATTAGACTTGTTACAAGGATTTTACGAACACAAAAACTACCAGATAAAAATACAAATTGAGACACTCTTAGAAAAAACTTTACTTATATAATTCAAGCGTTGTTGCTACATCAGATCTTACAATCCCCAGCGCCACCCCAATTTGCATATACTCCATCTTCTTCGTCTTCTTTAGAAGCAACTGAGTAGCACTTCGGATTTTCTACAGCCACGTCAAACTCACGAGACCGTGGGGTCACAAGATTGTGTTGTTTGTCCACAACTTTAATATACCTTACATACGCTGCTTTACCATACCCTTCCGCGGCAGGGTGTCCACTTCCCATAGGTGGTGGCTTGTATTTAATTGTAGGGCCTTCAACTAAACCACCCCAATAGCCAATCGTACCTTTCGCTTTCAAGTAACCAAAGAGTTCACTTGGCCAATATCCAATTATAGTATTCTCCTTGCCGAATTTTACCCACCACTTTGAGTTGTCGTCCTAACAAAAAAAGATCAAACAATATGAATATTACACCGAAAAACATATCTAGTCAGAACATGTTTTACGGAAGCATATACAAACAAAGTTTACTGATTTTTAAGAATAGAGTGACAAGAGATTTTTCTACTAAAGATATTTAGATCTTTTTATAGTAATTTTAATATACATATATACTCCGGGAACATTGGAATATGAAAATCCTTGGTTTGAGACATTATAAAACATATCAAGTATGAAAACATTACATTAATTTTAGTAGGCTGGGATTTATGAGTAAGATATTTTTGTAGGCTGTAATTTATGAAAATACCATAAACATATAGACAAGTGTCATTACCTAGGAACCCTAGGTTTTCTAACAGTCATGAGCATAAAATCACTTCCAGGTTTAGATTATTAATTAATACTCTAAGCAAACTGATAAGAGAACCTCACAAAAATGTCTAGCAAAAACAAATATGTTCAAAAACTAACATAACACTATACTTGTTAGTATTGTTTCTCATTTTACTTAAGCACAAAAAACACGCAAAGGGAAAATTATTAATGGTAGGTTGTTCAAAGTATTAGTAAATGCATACCTGATAAATGAAAATATTCAGCTGAGCTTGTGGCCCATCGTACTTCGACACTGGAGATAATTTTCCTCCTAAAGGTATATTTGGGTTCGTTTGCACAAATCCAGGACATTGTAGATCAAAGCAATGTTTTTGGCCATCATTCTAGAGAGTGGAATCAAGGAAGTTAAGTTCATGTAACTTTAAGACAAGAAGTAAATATAAAAAGTAAATTTACAACTTACAAAGAAAATATGAAATCTAGCATGCCTGTCGCCTCCACTGCTTGCCCAAACCTGCAGCAAGTTAGAAATACTAGTTTGTGATAGTGCATAATTCTAAAAAAAGAAAATAAGAATATATTGTGTTAGAAGAAACACATGTGCATACATATTAATGAGTTACTAGATAGACAACCAACACGTACATACAAAAAATTACTTTAAATGAGCACATATTTTTCACTATAACAGGGTGTGCATACTTTTAGTGAACTACAAGTTGGAAGGCCAACATGCAATCGTAAATGTAATTTTACAAAAAAAAATAACAGTTTATGGTAAGCATCAAGAGGATATTTCAAAACAACAAAGAATTATTAATCTCTTATCTCCTAAATGGCTTTACCGTTTACTTGTTGGTTCTCTTTAGCATGTATTTTATTTTTATATTAATATTACTATTTTTTGTATGTATTTCACATGTGGTGGTAGCTAGCAATTACTAATTATTTCCTTATGTGAATATTAATGGTATAAATACAAAAAATACTACTTTAAACATTAATATTTAGAGTAGAGTTTGCAAGCATGTGCATGATAATTAGATGGAGGTAATTATGCATATCAAACAAACAAAAATGTTGACATTCAACATACATATGTATTGATTTAGCGAACACAAAATATACATAAGAAGTTTCACAAAAAGTACTTACAAACCAGCCGACTCCGATGCCATTAGTATGCTCCCTGTCAAAAGAATAACCACTAATTATAGTTGTTAGACCTCCAGATTTATCTTCGGTGCCATATACGTCTGGCTCATAGACACTTATTGATACACTAGTTCCATATATGTCATCTCCTCTGCTAAGGCCTGCCAACTGATTAATAACATAACATTAGTCCGGAATAATGCAAGAAAACATGTGAGGGCTAGATATTTTACTAGACTTCACAAATTTAATTCATTGAGTGGAATGAATTTCCAGTTGACTATTATCGTACAATATAATTTCGTGTAATGTTATTCCCCAAAATTCTGCGTTTTCCCATATTAACTTGTATAGGATCCTTTGGTCCAAAAGAAAGTGGAACCAACTATGCACCCCTTTCACACTCAGATAATAGTGTATATTGCCCCATTAGAGTAACCCTTAGTTATAATTGTTTCATCCATCGTATGTTTGTGGTTAGTGTATTTTATAAAATAGTTAACGTCGCAACAATTAGATCATGCAAACATGACATATTCTACAATGATTTGGTAGTAATATGAATACACAAACACCCTAAATATTTTGTAATTGTATGATTTCTTTAATATAAAATTGAAAAGGAACATTAATCAGTACATCTAATTATTATAATATTTGAAACAAAGCTTTTGTAAAATCTTCTTTGAAACTTTGTGTAGTCATTTATATAGTTTATATATTTCATTATTTTCCTATATAAAACACGAGAAAAAAGATAAAATATGGCTTATGGAAATCTTTCTATCTCTCGTTGACTCACTAGAATATTCTATATAAACAACTTAGTGTGTTAACATAAAAGACATAAAACGTACACACCACTTGCAAAGAACTGAGATGCCAAAAATACAATATAACGGTCCATGCAAGAAATTTATACCTAAATATGTCACGTTACCTACATACACTCGTACTCTTAGAAATTAAATATATGCTATACTTTTCATGGATCTAAATTATGTATGAAATCATTGGCCTTAGCAATTACTAAATAAGGATAATATAAACATTACCGAAGTGATGTATTGCTGACCACCCTGGGTAATGTTCTTTGTGTATATTTTTCGAGTCAGTTCACTAAGGTTAACCATCGAACCGTAATTGTCGCTTCTCCGCATTGGAATTGTTCCTGGAGGACAAGAAACCAAGCGGATACTAGACTGTAGTTCTGTATCTGGTAACTTAGTGTTGCCATCAACTTCATCAGGGTATGAGCTTGGTTCCATCTGCATGCAAGCAAAAATCATGTGTTAATTTGGTATATAAAAGTAGAATCTTTATATTAATGTAAAATAATTACTTCTATAAATTAACCCATCAATGTTAGCTACATCCTTTCCATTATGTGAGGAAAGGTATTGCTTATTGTCAAGTAAAATTCAATAGTAGGTATAAAAGGCATGGAAGATATTACATAAGATTATTACGATTTTGAAAATATTATACCCGCAATAGAACTCAAGTATACCTGTATTGAATGATTTCTCATAAGCGGGTGGTCGAATGTTGGCTGAGATCTGATATCAATGCAGTCGAAAATGTCGCCATCTTCTGTCTACAAAGTTGAAAAGGTATATGGTTATATGAAGATGTTTACTCAAACCACAAATCTGAAAATTAAAATGTCGTCAAACCGTACATGGATTGTGCTAGATATTGCCCTCGTGTGATGCTTTGCTCCATCGGGATCTACTTCTTCCCCATCTTTCTTAGCTGCTGCGAAACAAACTGTTATGAAACATATCAAAAACAAAATATTGGTTTGTCCGCCGATAGTTTTCATTTCTCAGTAATTGGACTTGGTGTCTATACTCTCTCTATGGAGAAACTCTCATTCCACATATGTGTATATATATGCGTGTACGCATTAATTTTAGGATACATAGAAATCTAGAATGGTCAATGGATATCTACATATTAATAGAACACATTAATAATGCACGCCAATAATATTATCCAATCAATTATTAATTTGCAATCAATGTGGTTCCAAATATATTTCTCTAAAGAAGCACAAATGTTACATATTAACGCCCTCCATTAATTCTTATCTACAACACATTTCTATCATGTGTCGATTTAATGTGTATCATATGTTTTCCTTTATTTTGGAAAAAAAAAGACAAGAGTTGCACGTCGGTTGTGGGAAAGGAAGCCAGCTATTTCTTCTTCTCCTTGCCTCCTTGGGCTCTCTGTGTCACCATGCATCACGCATGGCGTGGCCCGGCCGCTGCGCCTGGCTCAATTCGATGGGCCTCGAGGGTTGGTGTACGGAGATTCCGTACGGCGGTAAGAACAATTCTATGGGCGCATGTACTACTGACAGTCTGACAAGTAGAACTATCTTAGCCACTGTGGATAAGTGAACTGAAACCACTTACCATTAGAGTTTCAGGTACTCGATCCCGTCTCAAAACATCTAATCCCTTTGATTATAAAAAACATGAAATCTATGAAGTATAAAAGAGACGGAGGCAAACTTGAAAATGGTCCCAAAAAAATCTATCCGGAGGTGAATTGTGCCTGTCAACGTGGGATCAATGCGAAAATAATTAACGCCACATAGTATAAAAGAGACGGAGGGAGTATGACGACAAAATCGTCAACATGTCAATGATCTAAGTATTAGGAATTGTTAAATTAATATATTTGAGTCTATATCCTACAAGCCTGATTATTGGGGCTTATTTTATTTTTTCAGTCTAGGAGGTTTTCCCTAGACGCAACGACTATTAGGGCTTCTTCGATTCAAATTTTCTTTTCTAAAAAAATGCAGGATCCAAATCCACAGGAATTGAGAGGAATATCCTTTCATGCTTATGGCAACGTAAACCAATTATAAATGATTAAACGGATTGTACAAGTCGGGGGAGGGGGGGGGGGGGGTGCTTCCCACCCACAGCTTTCTGGAAGAGCCCACTAAATCAGCCCCATAATGGTCCTTGGAAAGCTCCAGCACTGTTTATGGAACCAAAAAACAGATTATTCTGCAGCCTATCTGACCCCCAATATTCCTTCCCTAAAATGAATGGTAATTACCTAAGATTCCAAACAAATTATAAGAATTGCCCCATCACATATAAAAAAGTTTATTACCCGAGACAACTTCCCAATTGGGGAAGGAGGGTGCTAGTAGATTCCGACAACCCTTTTCTTGTCCGAACGGAGGGTAGGAGGAAGGACGTTCCCAAAGACAAGGGGAACAAAGGTGTCGTTGATCGTGACAGGAAGGTGTCACACTTTTGATCATATCCACCCTCATAACCACAACCGATCCAACCGCCTACCTTCGACACACGCCACCTCACCACACCACCCTCTTTGAAGCTCCTCCTTCGCCTATCTGCCACCAGCCCCAGCCTTCCTTCAAAGGTTCACTTCCCAGTGGAAGAGAGGGGATAGGGCAGCCTAGGAGAGAAAATGTGGAGGAAAAGAGAAAAGATTAGGGTGCACTGTAGGGCCCATGTGGGGGCAGCCCAGCCACGATCACTCGTTCGCTTCCCAGTACTCTCCGTTCACAATTACTTTGCGTTCTAGATTTTGTCAAAGTCAAACTTTGTAAAATTTGAGCAAATATAAGTATAAATATTAAAATATAATATAAATTAAATATTGTAGACTCATAATAAAATATACTATCAAATTATATAAATTTGATACATATTGTTGATATTTTTTTGTATATATTTGGTCAACCAAAATGCATGTAAATAAAAACGGAGTGAGTAGCTAATATCTATCCTTGGTGCATAATGAGCACGAATTTAAACAAGAGATAGGGGATACAATCAGACAAATAAGCAATCGTACACTATATGCAGATAAAGAAATAAGTAATCCATTACAGTGGAAAAACTATACTACATAATGATATCACTAGAACATCCAGAATTCCAGACTACAAAGCTCAGGGGCTATAAAAAAACTCAGAAAATGTATGTTAATCAAACTAGACGACCAGAATTGAACTGAAAAAAAGCCAAAATACTTCAGATGTTAGTTAGAAAGAGGTGATTGGGGTTGTCCGTTTCCATCCTGCAGGCCATACATGACAATAAAACAATTATACTTTCACCTTCTTGATGTTAGCTTTGTCAACTTTCTCACTTTCAACCTTCATCTTTTTTATGGAATCCAGAAGGGATGATGATTGTTCTTTGTTGGATGAAGATTTGGCAAAGGGGTTAAGAGGCCGCTGAGGCTCTGCTTGGTTGCCGTCTCCACTGCTCTTATTTTTAGCGCCAACCTGATCGGTGTTTCCCTTCGGAATCTGTTCGACTGTGCTCGCACCAGCGGTTTCATCCCTTTCTCTCTTTGCTTTCCCTTCTGAATTATCACTCTTCTTGGGTATCTTGGGTAAAGGGGTAACCGCAGGTGAAACCTTTGCAGTGCTATCTTTCACATCTTTTGGCTGCTCTACTTCTGCCTTCTTAGATCCCGCCGCACTGCTTCGCCGGGCAAAAGGATTGGGTGTAGCCATTGGGGATGCCTCCAGGTTATTTCCATTTTGCACAATTTTAGCAGGTTGGATTGCATGGAATGCTGGTGAGTGGTTTGTCCTGGTCGCATTCGAGGAAACATCTTCTGTTCCAGCAAGTCTTGCATCGTTTAACATCCTCTCCTGCAAGTGTAGTCATCACTTGAATATAAGTTATATTGAACGTGTTCATGAATGGATTGGTAACAGCAGGGAGGTTCTATTCAGGGTAAAAAAAAGGGTGTGGCCTTCACCTCAAGTAGAGAGCTGAACTTCTCTTGTAATATGGGAAGTTTCAAGCGTGTAACAAGTGTCAATGCTCCCTTCATTGATTTCTCCAATGTCAGTAACTTCGCAAGCTCAGTGGCTCGGACAAGCTTATCACCTTGTTTAAGAAAAAAGAATGTAAGAGAAAGAACAATGTAATGGTGATCCGTGAATTTGTTAGTTCCAAGTATTTGTACCATTGCAGCAGGTAGAGATGAGTCTCAGGATGCATCGATCAAGTGCGGCCTCTGTATTGAATGATTCATCTTCAAATGCAGTTGTGTCCAGACCCAGAAGAGCAATTTCTTCTATTTTCTTTTGGATCTGAGACAAACACAAATGCTTAAACAAGCAGAGCACAGACACTACCCTTTAAGTTCGACAAAGAAACCTGGTGTACCTGTGAGAGATGCAACTTCCTCGTCATGAACTCATTTTCCAAACTATTGGCTCCAAGGTCAGACGATGCAAGAGGAAATGATAGCTCAAGTATAGTAAGAACAGGCTTGGGCATCACCTGAGATAAAGAGAACACAAGTCAAAGAGCAGACAAACATCCAGTGAGGAAACTGGGGACTGGTTACTTTTTCCAAATCGCAATAATAATTAATTAATATTTTAGTTCGTTGCATTATGCATTTTGTATTTTTACCAGGAAAGATCAAGATACAAGTTGATATCCTTTTCCTTCTAGGATACTAGTACGAGAACCCAAACTAACATACATTCCAAATTTAATTAAGCGAGACAAGAGAAATTTAAAGTAACTTTTTGCCACTAATACAACAAAAATGTTCCATTTCCAGATTACATAGCTGAAAGCATGTCTATTGACATACTGAACTTAGAACTTCAACAAATAGGAAAACTTGTTCGACGAGAAGCAAAGCATACCTGTGGATAACACTCAGGGGATTTGCATAGAATGCAGAATATATTATTAGCATCTAAACCCACAACCCAGTGGCTTTCATCTTCAGATTTTCTTGCCTTGGTTGAACTGAAATTATAGACAGTGGTTAAGTGTGCTTCAGTAGTAATTTCTTAATGTTTTAACTTGCCAGGAAGATTCTATACCTAAACACTGGAAGCCAAGTTCCACCAAATTGACTAGAAAAGACCCTCAGTATACCCTGGAATTTTTGTTGATCAGTGTAAAACATTTTTAACACCGTTAGGCCATATTCAACGGTTGATGTACTGATGAGTCATAAATACCTTGGAGTCATATGAACTAAGTAGGCCAGTCTCACTGAAACCAAACCACGATAGCTGAGAGGATGGACTCAAAACAAGGCGAGCGGACATTGATTGTGCCCCCTCGGATATGTTGAGTACCTTAACATCTAGGACCTGTCAGCGGTAATCATGAAAACTGTGTTACTTTTTTTTTAACTAGTATATCAATTCCACTTTCAGTACGATAGAGGATACAAATGTAGACATAGGACAGGTATGTAAACCTTGATTGCAACACCTAAAATATATTAATATTACGCTATCAAATGACTAAACAAATGGGCATGCCAACAAATACCTGATCTCCTGAGGGCAGACAATCTGAAGCATGCGTCACAATTGCTAGCTGATCCCCATGACCTGCCACAGTAACCACTGGACCACTGACAGAGATTATATGCATCTGCAGAAGGAATTTTGGCCAATTAAACTATCAAAATGCTGGTGGTTGATAAGTAAACTGTGACCACAAATAACATGAAAAGGAGTAAGACGTCACAATGCCACGGTTTTATATGTAATATGTGTTCAACTATCGATTATTTGTATCAACGACAAAATCACCAAATTTAATAAATCGGCTCCTGATAAACTTTTTTATCTTTCCTGGAAAGCATTCTGGGCTTGGTCTTTTGATGCTAGTGTAAAGAAATTCAGTTCTGGAGGTCGCTTCTAGCATTAAGTGCTTGCAGGAAAAGTATCAGATAGTAAACTTTAATGGTCAACAAAAAAGGATTTACAAGATTTCAGTTGGAGTTTATCAATCAAAAGACCAATAAAGCAGTACATTATGCCAAACTAGCATGTCAAGCTTTCGCAGTGGACATGGCTTAACTTTTGCACGGTTCTTGTTAAACTTAAGCTCGGCTTGTTTTAACCAAAATGTGGTGTCAGTTGTCAGCATGAACATACCACAAACTACCATGGTATAATAAGGAAAAGTCATTACACAAACAAGAATGATGTATACTACAGTAATGTACAAATATAGCCAGTGGCGGATCCAGGGAGGGGCGAGCGGTGGCCTGGCCCCTGCCAACCATCGGCCACCCCCATGTAACTACGACAGGGGCCAATACTAATCCAGTAGGATTTGTGCTAATCGTAAGTTGGTAACTCTAATTTACGGCCATTAGAATGCATGTCTTACTGCCGCATGGGCCAAGCCCAACAAGCTCACGAAGTAGACTGCCCAACTGCCTACACGATCTGAATTTACCCTATACAAAGTTACGTACTCATGCGTGATACTACTGGACTGGATGAGTACTCCACACGATCAGTTTCCAATCTGAACGAGTTGACCTATCGCCGCCGCCGCCGCTCGCCTGTGCTCTGGCATCGCCGTCAACCACCGCCGGAAAACCTCTGCCGCGTAACTTTGTCGCTCCTCCAGTCCTCCTCCGTGTCTTTACTCCGGCAATCACCGATGCCCGATGACCATGTTGCCGGCTTGCTGCCCCGCCACCCTGCCCGTACAGTCTACGCATCACCAGATTATCTCTCAAGGTATACACGTACTACACTAACTTGATTTGATGTGATAATCTCTAATACATTATTTAATAATAGTAGATACATGCGCTTAGATGAGATATGGATATCTATATTTTCGGTTTAGTTTTGCTATACTATTTTAGATAAAAATGAAGAGAAGAAAATTAACATATTGATTTTTCCAATTCACGTGCATCAAGAACGATCCATTCTACGCTTAAAATTCAGATATAACCTAGGTCTAACCTTTCAGTAAGATATTAACTCACACAATCTTGTATGTAAGTGTATAGCCCAATTTAAATTGATTGTTCTCAAACATTGTGTTCATCTGTGCAAATTTCAAATTAGCAAACATGTATCTTTCTTGCAAAAAAAGATGCGCATGAGCGAGACTTCATTTTTTATGGTCAACCGTCAACGACAATATTTAATTTTGATCTGCGATCATTGGTTCGCCCCCCCTATGACCAAATCCTGGATCCGCCCCTGAATATAGCATTTGGGAAAACCTGCATTTCCCAAACTGGTTTAAGAGGACCAAAGGGGTGGCACAAAACAAAGATTACAGATAGAAACGTAACCACTAAATAATAGAGTGCAGGCAGACGCTTGGAAAAACCTGCAAGCCCCCTTCAGTGAAGATGCGCAGAAAATTTGAACTTGTGACTGCAGCAACCCATCCAGCACCAAGAGCCACAGACTTCACTTCTTCCCCCTCAAACCTCATTGACCACTACATTTTGGACATAAACAAACACATCTTATTTCAGTAACCAGCAAGTGGCTGCTAACTTCAATCTTTCTAATGAGTTGTGAGACATCTATTTTACAAGTAAAAAAAGCTTACCTCGCTATTACCAGCCCAGCTACTGAAGGGACGGTACATAAGAGTGCTCATATTATTGTCACCCTTGCATGGATTAGCAAACACGCTTCCTGATTCGTTCAGTGCAGCCATTGTAAAACCAAAATAGTCAGTCATGGAAGGGACTCTGGGGCCTCTTCCTGTGTCATGGAAGTCGACCTGAAAAAATTCATATAATTGTCACAACTGAACGGAGAACTAATACAACTACAGGTAGTTAATTCAATAGCTTATGAAGCAAACAGGTGAAAGCAGATCTTACCTCCACATGTGAGTGTCCCTCATTTTCAATGGTAGTAATACTTCCAAGCATGTTGTAAGCAAGGAAATTTCGCTTGCCAGGATGAGATGGTGTCGACCCAGGCTGGAAAGCAGCTTGCATTCTTGCTGTCACCAACCTTCCCGAAGTTGCTGAATCATCTATTTCCTTCCGAGCACCTCCATTGTTCTCTTTCTGCCTATCTTTTATCCTCTTGCGTGACTCCATCTCATGTACCATATCAACATCTTCGCTGTCTCCATTCCCGTGGTCATCAAACGTAGCCTTCCTCCTCAACCGCTTGTGATTGAAGGCTGCTGAATCACCAAGACTTTCATCAGCCTCATCTTCCCAGCCAGCAGAGGTGCTTGGCTTTTCTTCTTCATCATCGTCATCAAACAAAGGAGCCCTCGTAGTGTTTAGGTCAGGCGCACCCTCAGTGGGTGACTTCATTGTTGAAGGGACCACTGATTCCCAAATTCCAAATTTCCCCATCACATCAATGAGTACTATAGCATTATCCTCCGGTTTCCATGCCAAGCTACATATTCTCTCATCAAACTTCTGCCGCTCAATGTCCTGCCTAGACTTCACATCCCAGACAAGCACCTGCCTATCCAGGCCAGCAGTTGCCAGGTACCTCCCATTCGGGGACCAGCAAAGGCTGCATACTGGCTGCTCATGTTCTCCTTTCAGCGTGAAGACCTCCTCCCCGGTATCCCTATCGTACATGACCACATTATTTCTCAGCCCAGGAGCAGCAAGAGTCTGGCCATCGGGACTCCAACACAGGGCATTCTTCACTGAGTGATCAGAACCAAATGTCGGGGCGACACGCTTCAAGGTGCGCGCCTCACTACCCAAGCAAAGATCCCAAAACATGACTGTGCCAAAGCTATCTACTGATGCTAAGTAATCGTTTAGGGGGTCGAAAGCCAATCCAGTCACCGAGCCCTTGTGGCCTTTGAGTACCTTAGAGATCGTGTTGTCGATTGTAGCAATCAGCTTGATGCCGGCATCATCGCCGGCCGCTGCCAAAAGGGTGCCCTTCTTGTTGAAGGCGAGTGACCGGATCGGGAGGGTGAACCGAGCAACGTTGCTCTGAAACGTGCCATCTGGAAGGAAATACGGAGACATTCAGGATCTTGAAGTGAAAAAATAAATATCAAATCAGATACCGCACACCAGGACGGGGTTAGATCCAAGAACCTGGGAAGGAGTAGAACTTGACGGAGTGGTCGATGGAACCGGACGCCAGCGAGCCGGCGGAGCCCGGCGCGAGGGCGACCGCCGTGACGCCATCCTTGTGAAGACGGATCGTGGTGACGGCCGCCGCCGCCGAACCAGAGCTCCGACCCCCACTCCCCGCGGCACTGACCGCGGCGGCGTCATGGATCAGGATGGCGACGTCGGCGGCGGACGCGGTGACGACATGCTGCCCTCCGGGAGCCCAGGCGACGGAGCAGTAGGCCGGGGAGCTCGCCTTGTGCGCCTCGCGGAGCTTAATTGCTCGCCCTTTCATGGCGACACTGCGAGAGATTCCTTCGCGTCTGAGGCTTTCTTGGTGATGCGCGTGTCTGCAGCGGGTGGGGATTTCGTCAGATTGGCAAGATGCGGGGCGGGTGTTTATGTTTTGCTACGCTGGGGATAAGGCGCCAAATTTTGGGGATTTTCCCGCGGGAAATGCTCAACTGGCGGGAAGATGAACTCAACAGCCCGCACAAAGTTCATCTCCACTGTGGGCCAGAGTTGGGTCCACCTCGGACCTGGCCTGCTTGGCATACTAACTGCATCACCTTTTTTTTTTGGCCAATGAAAAGGATTAGTCTAACCGTGGGCTTAAGCTATTTCCTCAAGCACAATTTTGCGATATGATTAGGTCAAACAACCTGTCCTTGTTTTTTTTCAAAATAAAGAAAAATATATGATAACATAAATCGACACATGAGAATTGTGCTGCAGATAAGAATTAATGGAGGGTGTTAATATTTAATATTTGTGCTTCTTCAGAAAATAAAATAAATATTTGATACCACACTGGCATGCATAATTAATGTGCAGTATTAATCTTTAGATATCCATTAATCATTCTAGATTTCTATGTATCTGAAAATAAATGCGTGCAAGCGTATATATACACACACATATGAAGCTTGAGTTTCTCCATGGAGAGAATATAGACACCAGGTCAGTTACCGAGAAATGAAAACTATTAGCAAACAAGCAATGATTTTATTTTTGATATGTTTCATAGTAGTTTGTGGCGCAATAACGAAGGAAAATGGGAAAGAAGTAAATCCTGATGGAGAAAATCATCACACGAGGGCAATATCTAGCACTATCCAGGTTCTGTTTGATGCCATTTTAATTTTCAGATTTGTGGTTTGAGTAAACCATTTTCATATAACCATATACCTTTTCAACTTTGTAGACAGAAGATGGTGACATTTTTGACTGCATTGATATCAGATCTCAGCCAACATTGGACCACCCGCTTCTGAGAAATCATTCAATACAGGTATACTTGAGTTTTATTGTGGTTATAATATTTTTGCAGTCGGGATAATCTTATATAGCATTTATCATGCCTTTTCTTAGCTACTATTCAATTTTACTTTCACGACAAGCAGTAACTGTGCACATCAAAAGTGAAAATGGAGATGATGTAGTTAACATCGATGGGTTTATTTACAGGATTAGTTATTTTACATTAATATAATGATTCTATTTTTATATAACAAATGATGTTTGCTTGCATACAGATGGAACCAAGCTCATACCCTATTGAAGTTGATGGCAACTCTAAGTTACCAGATACAGAACTGCAATCTAGTATCCGCTTGGTTTCTTGTCCGTCAGGAACAATTCCAATGTGGAGAAGCGACAATTACCATTTGATGGTTAACCTTAGTGATCTGTCTCGAAAAATATACACAAGGAATATTACCCAGGATGGTCAGCACAATATCATTTCGGTAATGTTAATATCATCCTTTTTTAATAATTACCAAGGCCAATGATTTCATCCATAATTTTGATCCATGTATAGTATAGCATACATTTAATTGTAATGGAATAATACATATAAGCTCACATACCATTACAACGAGAATGTGTAGGTAACGTCGAAAACCTATTATGGAGCCCGGGCTACATGGTGCCTGTTTTTTCAAAAATTCAAAATCGACACTTTTAAGTTTCCAAAAAATCAAGAAAAAATTGCCGGATGTATATATTATCGAGATCTACATTCGTGCAAATTTTGAACTTCAAATTCATCGTCTTTTGGGCTGCACAGAAAAAGATAAATTAGTAGATCTGGGTGCTGAACAATACACAGTTTCAAAATTTTGAAATTTCCACGAGTTGTCTTTCTTGTACAACCCAGAATACAACGAATTTTAAGGTAAATTTTGCACGCATGTAGATCTCGACAATATCTACGTCTGTGATTTTTGTAACGATTTTTTTAAACTCAAAAATGTCATTTTAGTTTTTTTTTTTAAAGGCTTCATGTACGCCGGGTTCCAAAAATCCACTCTCTAAGTAACGTGCCATATTCAGGTCTATATTTCTTGCATGCGACCCTTATATAGTATTTTGGCATCTCGGTTCATTGCAAGTGGTGTGTAAGGCTTATGTGTGTTATGTTAACACACTAACTTATTTATATAGAATATCCTAGTTATTCAACGGAAGATAGTAAGATTTCTGGATTTAGTAAGATTTCTAGAACCCATATTTTATCTTATTTCTCCCATTTTATTGGAAACTTATGAAATACAAAAACTATAGAAATAACCACCACGAAGTTACAAAGAATATTTAAAAAAAATCTTTGTTTCAAATATTACGAAAGCTTTGTTTCAAATATTACATTACAAGAAATATTATTTTATAATTATAGTCAACTAAAAATCCATTTCACTGAATGAATTTGTTCATGAAGTCTAGCTAGTTAAATCTCTGCTCCGCAAGCAAGTTTTCTAGCATTTTTCTGCTCTAATGTTATGTTAGTAATCAGTTGGCAGGCCTTAGCAGAGGACAAGACATATATGGAACTAGTGTATCAATAAGTGTCTATGAGCCAGAAATATATGGCACCGAAGATAAATCTGGAGGTCTAACAACTATAATTAGGGGTTATTCTTTTGACAGGAAGCATACTAATGGCATTGGAGTCGGCTGGTTTGTAAGTTTTTTTTGTGAAACTTCTTGTGTTTATTTTGTGTTTGTTTAAATCAATATGTATGTATGTATGTTGAATCTCAGTAGTTTTGGTTTGTTTCATATGCATATTTACCACCATCTAATTATCATACACATGCTTGCAAATGGTAATCTAATCTTAATGTTTAAAGTAAGAGTTCTTTGTATTTACTATACCATATTAATATTCACATGAGGAAATAAGAAGTAATTCCTAACTACCCCTGCATGTGAAATACATACAGAAAATAGTAATTTTAACTAAAATCGCGTTAAAGACAACCAACTAGTGAAAACGATAAAGCCATATAGGATATACGAGAGTAAGAGTTCTTTGTTGTTCTGAAATATCCTCTTGATGCTTACCATGATCTGTTAAATGTGTTTTCGTAAGATTGTATGTTGGCCTTCCAACTTGTAATTCACTAAACTTATGCACACATGTGCTTTAAAAAATATATGTTCTGATTTAAAGTATTTTTGTACGTACGTGTTGGTTGTCTATCTAGTAACTCATTGATATGTATGCACATGTGTTTCTTCTAACACAATATATTCTCATATGTTTGTTTGAAATTGGTTCAATATCACAAACTACTATTTCTAACTTGTTCTAGGTTTGGGCAAGCAGTGGAGGTGACAGGCATGCTAGATTTCATATTTTCTTTGTAAGTTGTAAATTTATTTTTAAATTTACTTATTGTCTTAAGGTTACATTAACTTAATTGATTTCACTCTCTAGAATAATGGCAAAAAACTCTGCTATGATCTACAATGTCCTGGATTTGTGCAAACGAATCCAAATATAGCCTTAGGAGGAAAGTTGTCGCCTGTATCAAAATATGACGGGCCACAAGCTCAGTTGAATATTTTTGTTTATCAGGTATGTATTTACCGATAGTTTAAACAACCTATCATTATTATTTTTCACTTTGAGTGTTTTTTATGCTTAGGTAAAATGACAAAAAAACTAAGAAAGTCTACTCTCAAATAACTTACTATTCTTATGTTAGATTTTGAATAGATTTCTTATTTTCTTCGGTAGACATTTTGTGAGGTTCTCTTATCACTTTCATTAGACTTAATTAATAACCTAACTTCGTAAATGATTTATAAAGGACACGATTTTACGCTCACTTTTGTTGGAAAACCTAGGGTTCCTAGGCAGCGACACTTGTCTATATAATTATGGTTATTTTTTGTAAATTCCAGCCTACAAAAATTATGTAAGTTTTTCAAACTTGATATATTTTCTAATGTCTAGCACCAAGGATTTTCCTACTCCAATGTTCTCAAAGACAATTCTAAATATATTAATGTAGATACTTCAGTTTAGTTGATATTTGTATATTAAAATATTTTACCCTAAAAGTAGAAATATCTTTAGGGCAAAAAAAACTTGTGTCACTCTATTCATAAAAATCAGTAAACTTTGTTTGCATATGCTTCCGTAAAACATGACCTACCCAATACACTCTTCGGTTTTACTATTCATAATGTTTGATTATTTTTGTTAGGATAACTGGTCAAACTGGTGGGTAAAATTCGGAAAGGAGGGCACCGTAATCGGATATTGGCCAAGAGAACTCTTCAGTTACTTAAAAGCGAAGGGCACGTTTGGCTATTGGGGTGGTATTGTTGAAGGTCCTACAATTAAATACAAGCCACCACCCATGGGAAGTGGACACCCTGCTGCGGAGGGGTATGGTAAAGCAGCATATGTAAGGTACATTAAAGTTGTGGATGAAAAACGTAATCTTGTGATCCCACGATCTCGTGAGTTTGAAGTGGCTGTAGATAATCCGAATTGCTACTCAGTTGCTTTTAAAGAATACGAAGAGGATGGAGTATATGCAAACTGGGGTGGTGCTGGAGATTGTAAGATTTGATGTAGCAACAAAACTTGAGTTATATAAATACAGTATTTTTCCAAGAGTGTCTCAGTTTGTGTTTTTATCTGGTAATTTTTGTGTTCATAATATCCTTGTAACAACTATAATTTTCCTATGAACCGACCTACTATCTTATCAAAAAAGGTTTTTTTTATATCTAGAACATGTCAAGTCAAATTGAAATGTATGAGGGTACCGTCGATTCCTATTAGTATTAACCCTCAAAACTACTGGTTATAAGGAGCAAGTGCTCTTTTGAGCCACTGGAAAATTTTGTATTTCAGACTTCTGGTACAAAAGGAATGCGAGTTAAAGTAAAAAAGGTGCACCCGTTGATACGTCCATTTTGCATCACTATTTTATATCATAATTTGTCATTATCTATCCTTATATTTCATATTAATA
Source organism: Poa pratensis (assembly GCA_947311845.1). Classification (NCBI taxonomy): domain Eukaryota; kingdom Viridiplantae; phylum Streptophyta; class Magnoliopsida; order Poales; family Poaceae; genus Poa; species Poa pratensis. The sequence continues at coordinate 15,635,251 of CAMZMU010000077.1, forward strand.
CATGATACTTATGTTATTTTGCCTTATTTTGCATGTTTGATGATTATTGGGAATTATCCTTCCGGAGTCAGGTTTCTGCTGGAAAAAGCGTCGTCAAGTCAGCATATCAGCGGAACTCCAAAAATCACGAAACCAATTCTGGGGGTCTTATAATGTCAGATGCCGGAGGCAGCCAAAAGGAGGCAGCCAGGTGGGCCAGGTGGGCCCCACGCCACACCTGGGCGCGGCTGGCCTGTGGGCCGCGCCCAGCTATGGCGTGGCCACCTGGGTCCACCCCCAGGTTGCCTCTTCGCGTATATCTGCCTCCCGAAAACCTAAGCACGGGGGGACGTCCACGAAATATTCCGCCGCCTCCACGGGACGGAAACCACCGAGAGAGAAAGAGCTCTCTGGCAGGGAGATCCTGCCGGGGAAATTCCCTCCCGGAGAGGGGAAATCATCGCCATCGTCATCGTCATCACGCTGGACTTCATCGGGATCATCATCACCACCATCCACTGCGCCATCACCATCATCTCCACCGACTCCACATCCATCTTGCTGTAACATCTAGGGCTGTACCTTGTCTAGTTCATTGGGGAGACTCTCCCGGTGTTGATTACTCCTTGTTATTGATGCTATTGAGTTTGTTTGGTGGATTAGTGTTCATGTCCAGATTGTTATTCATTGCCATATCATCTCTGATCATGATCCATATGATGTCTTGTGAGTAGTTTGTAGTTCTTGAGGACATGGGGAAGTCATGTTGTTAGTAGTGAAATAATGCTGCGTTAATATTTAATGGTTTGATATTTAAGTTGTGGTGTCATTCTTCTAGTGGTGTCATGTGAACGTCGACTACATGACACTTCACCTTTATGGGCCTAGGGGAATGCATCGTGTACCTAGCTTGCTAGTTGAGGGGTTGCCGGAGTGACAGAAACCTGAACCCCCGTTAGTAAGATAGTGCACGAGGGAGCGTAGGGTCTCAGAGTTTAAAGCTGTGGTTAGATTTATCTTAATTACTTTTCTGCATTCGCGGATGCTTGCAGGGGGTATAATCACAAGTGCGTATTAGTCCTAGGAAGGGCGGTGCGTTAGCATAGATTCACCCACACAACACTTATCAAAACAATGAAGATTAACCAGTTGCACGAAGCGAAAGCACTTGACGAAATTCCCATGTGTCCTCAGGAACATTTGTCTCTTATAAGTAACACACTCGGCTTGTCCTTTGCACTCAAAAGGATTGGGCCACTCGCTGCATTTGTTGCCGCGCTCGTTTATTTACTTGCACTGTTTTTACCTGCTGTTTCGAATACTACTGAAAACCTGTCTGCTAGCTTTTACAGTGAATTCTTGATCAAAACTACTTGCCAGCACCTTCTGCTCCTCGTTGGGTTCGACACTCTTATTTATCGAAAGTACTGCGATACACCCCCTATACTTGTGGGTCATCAAGACTATTTTCTGGCGCCGTTGCCGGGGAGTGAAGCGCTATTGGTAAGGAAATTGGTAAGGAAATTATTTACTGTAATGACTGTTATGGAGTCAAATCCATTTGGTTCGCTGTTTGGGAGGACTACTACCACTGCTACGGTAGTAGATGATCCTCCATCTGCTGAGATTGTTCCATTTAAAATACCTACGAAAATTGTTGGACGTATTATGGATAACCGCTATGATGGAACTGTTCATCCTGGTAATCATTTGCTTTATATACATGAACTATGCGGTTTGTTCAAGTGTGCAGGTATTTCGATGGACATTATTAAAAGGAAATTATTTACTCTGTCGCTGGATGGCAGAGCTGCTGAATGGTATAGTCTGCTGAAGAATGGTCCTTCATTGAGCTGGGCTGAAATTGTCCCTCTCTTTTATTACAAGTTTTATCCTCCAAGTGAGATTCATAAGGATCGGAATTCTATATTCACTTTTTGGCCTTATGAGGGAGAAAGTATTGCCCAAGCTTGGGGGAGATTGAAATTATTAATGCTCAAATGCCCTGTTCATGGGATTCCAAGTAATATTGTCATCAATAACTTTTATGCAAGACTTTCCTATCATGATAAAGATTTATTGGACACTTCTTGTTCTTGGTCATTCACTCGTATGAAGGATGAAGATAAATGGGATCTTCTTGATCGTATCCAGGAAAATACTGAAGGATGGGAGAACGACAAAGGTAGGGAGTCAGGTATAAATTATGATTTCGAATGCATTAAATCCTTTATGGAGACTGATAGTTTTCGTAATTTTAATGCTACTTATGGTCTTGATTCTCAAGTTGTTGTTAATTACTTTAAGGCCTTTGCCTCGTATCTCGATATTCCTAGACAAGGTTGGGAAAAGTATCATGAACCTTATGAAGATAATGCTAATTTGCTCTTGCTAAAAATGTTGAAGTTCAAACTGTTGATCGCATTATACCAGAACCCTATATTGAAAAAATACCTTTTCCTGTTAAAGTAAAAGAACACTCTATTTTGGCTAGTGTGGTTAGCAAAAGTGAACGTAAACCTAGGGAACCTGATGAGCAAATTAGTGTAGAACATGAAGTAGCTATGGTTAAGGAACTTGTAACTGAAAATGTAGAAGGAGGTCATATTGTGTTTTGTGAAGAAGCTTCTAACATGGTTACACATCCTAAAAGAGCTCGAAAGCCTAGTGTTCCTGTGCTTTCTGTTAAAATAGGTGAGCATTGTTATTATGGTCTCTGTGATATTGGTGCTAGTTCCAGCGCTATCCCTTATGCTCTCTACAAGGAAATCAGGAAGGAAATTGATCCTTGCGAATTGGAAGATATTGATGTGGTTATTCAGCTTGCTAATAGGGAAACTATCTGTCCAGTTGGCATTGTCAGAGATGTTGAAGTTTTATGTGGTAAGACTAAATACCCTGCTGATTTCTTAGTTCTCGGTTCTGCTGCTAGTGACTCTTGTCCTATTATTTTTGGTAGACCTTTCCTGAATACTTGTGGTGCTATTATTGACTGTCAAAAAGAGAAAAATTTACTAGATTCGATGGAGAGTCTTATGAGTTTAATTTTTCAAAATTTGCTAAGAATCATTATGAACCTGAAATGCCTAATGAGAACTTTCAAGTTGAACAGCTTGCTTCTATTGCTGTTGGTCCTAACAATGCTTTGCAGCAATTTTTGGAAGACCACGAAAGTGAAGTTTTTGCAGAAGAAAGAAGGGAGATTGACGACATCTTTCTGCGTCAACCTCAAATGCTTAGGCATGATTTACCTGTGGAGGACCTGGGAATTGCGCCCCCTCCTAAAGAAGACCCTGTTTTTGATCTTAAGCCTTTACCTGATAATCTTAAGTATGTTCATATTGATGATAAGAAAATATATCCTGTTATTATTAGTTCTAAACTTTCAGGAGATGAAGAAGCAAAATTATTGCAAGTTCTGAAGAAACATAGAGGCGCAATGGGCTATACTCTTGATGATTTAAAAGGGATTTCTCCTGCTATATGTCAGCATGCTATTAATATTGAGCCTGATGCCAAGCCTGTTGTTGAGCATCAACGTCGTTTAATTCCTAAGATGAAGGAAGTGGTAAGAAATGAGGTATTAAAACTTCTTGAAGCATGGGTTAGTCCTGTTCATTGTGTTCCTAAGAAAGGAGGAATAACTGTTGTGCCTAATGAAAATGATGAGCTTATTCCTCAGAGAGTTGTAGTTGGTTATAGAATGTGCATTGATTTTCGTAAGGTCAATAAGGTTACTAAGAAAGATCATTATCCTTTGCCTTTTATTGATCAGATGTTAGAAAGGTTGTCTAAGAAAACTCATTTTTGTTTCCTTGATGGTTATTCTGGTTTTTCCCAAATAGCTGTTAGAAAGGAAGATCAGGAGAAAACCACTTTTACCTGTCCTTATGGTACTTATGCTTATAGACGTATGCCTTTTGGTTTATGTAATGCTCCTGCTACTTTTCAGAGATGCATGTCTGCTATTTTTCACGGTTTTTGTGAAGAAATTGTGGAAGTCTTCATGGACGATTTCTCCGTCTATGGAACTTCTTTTGATAACTGTTTGCACAATCTTGACAAAGTTTTGCAGAGATGTGAAGAAACCAATCTTGTTCTTAATTGGGAGAAATGCCATTTTATGGTTAATGAAGGCATTGTTCTTGGGCATAAAATTTCTGAAAGAGGTATTGAAGTTGATAGAGCTAAAGTGGAAGCAATTGAGAAAATGCCATGCCCCCGAGATGTGAAAGGTATTCGTAGTGTTCTTGGTCATGCTGGTTTTTATAGAAGGTTTATTAAAGATTTCTCTAAAATTTCAAAGCCACTTACCAATCTTCTTCAAAAGGATGTTCCATTTGTTTTTGATGACGAGTGTAAAGAGGCATTCGAAATTTTGAAGAAGGCTTTAATAACTGCTCCTATTGTTCAACCACCAGACTGGACTTTACCATTTGAAATTATGTGTGATGCTAGTGATTTTGCTGTAGGTGCTGTTTTAGGACAGCGAGTAGATAAAAAGTTAAATGTTATTCATTATGCTAGTAAGACTCTTGATGCAGCTCAAAAGAATTATGCTACTACTGAGAAGGAATTTTTAGCAGTAGTGTTTGCTTGTGATAAGTTTAGACCTTATATTGTTGATTCTAAGGTAACTATTCATACTGATCATGCTGCTATTAAATACCTTATGGATAAGAAGGATGCTAAGCCTAGACTTATTAGATGGGTTCTCCTGTTACAAGAGTTCGATTTGCATATTGTTGATAGAAAAGGTGCTGAAAATCCTGTTGCTGATAATCTGTCTAGATTAGAAAATATAATGCATGATCCTATTCCTGTTGATGACAATTTTCGAAATGAGCAGTTGGCTTCTATAAAGGTAAATTCGAATGATTGTCCCTGGTATGCTGATTATGCTAACTTTATTGTTGCCAAGTATTTGCCTCCAACTTTTACTTATCAGCAAAGGAGGAAATTCTTCTGTGACTTGAGGCATTATTTTTGGGATGACCCACATTTATATAGAGAAGGAGTTGATGGTATTATGAGAAGATGTGTTCCAGAGCATGAGCAGAAGGAAATATTGGATAAATGCCATGGTAGTGCTTATGGAGGACATCACGCCGGAGATAGAACTGCACAAAAGGTTCTACAATCAGGTTTTTATTGGCCTACTCTTTTTAAAGATGCAAGAAAATTTGTTTTGACCTGTGATCAATGTCAGAGAGTTGGGAATATTAGTAGACGTAATGAGATGCCTATGAATTATTCTCTTGTTATTGAACCTTTTGATTGTTGGGGATTTGACTTTATGGGTCCTTTTCCCGCTTCAGATGGTTATACTCATATTCTAGTTGCTGTTGATTATGTTACTAAGTGGGTAGAGGCTATACCAACCTCTAGTGCTGATGGTAAGACTTCCTTAAAAATGCTTAAGGATGTTATTTTCTCGAGGTTTGGTGTGCCTAGATATCTCATGACTGATGGTGGTTCACACTTTATTCATGGTGGTTTTAGAAAAACTCTTGCTAAATATGGTGTCAATCACAGAATTGCTTCACCGTATCATCCTCAAACTAGTGGTCAAGTAGAGTTATCAAATAGAGAAATTAAGTTGATTTTGCAAAAGACTGTCAATAGGTCTAGAAAGAATTGGGCTAGAAAGCTTAATGATGCTTTGTGGGCTTATAGAACAGCATATAAAAATCCTATGGGCATGTCTCCTTATAAAATGGTTTATGGAAAAGCTTGTCATTTACCTCTAGAATTAGAACACAAGGCCTATTGGGCAATCAAAGAGCTTAATAGAGATTTCAAATTAGCTGGTGAGAAAAGGTTGCTAGAGTTAAGCTCTCTAGATGAATGGAGAAGTGAAGCATATGAAAATGCTAAACTTTTCAAAGAGAAAGTTAAGAGATGGCATGACAAGAGAATTTTAAAAAGAGAATTTTGCATAGGTGATAAAGTTTTATTGTATAGGTCTCGTCTCAGATTTTTTGCAGGAAAATTACTCTCAAAATGGGAAGGACCTTACATTGTGGAAGAAGTTTATCGTTCTGGTGCAATAAAAATTAATTCACTTGACGGTGACAAACCTCAAGTTGTTAATGGGCAGAGACTTAAACATTATATTTCTGGAGAATCTTATAATGAAAATGTTGATATTATTCAAATGGTATCTCCGGAGGAATTTATTAAAACTCAGAAACAGGAAACTGCAGAGTCTGATTTGAAGTAGGTATGAGTTTCGGTAAGAAAAAGTCCGCGTTTTACTTCGAAACTTTTATATTAGTTATTTTTATACAATTTTGGAAATATCAAGACGAATAAGTGCCGGAGGAGGTGCCCGAGGGCACCACGCCACAGCAGGGCGCGGGCCCCACCTGGGCCGCGCCCAGCTATGGCGTGGTCGCCTCGGAGACCCCCTCCGACTCCGCTTCGCCCTGTGCCTTCCTTTTCACGCGTTATTTTCCGCTATATATTTACCCGGATCTCCCGAGGTCCGTATCTCGTGTTTTCGTCGCGTTTCTTTTCGAACTGTTTCTGGCAGGTTCCTTTGGTATTAGACATGTCGTCTCAAGGCTCTTGTGCGGAGGACTACGCAGCCAGGCGCCGGCGTGAACTTGAGAGGGATGTGAACCAGTGGAACGCCGCTGGTTGGACAACCGATGAAGAAGTTGCAGCTAGGAGGGCCGACATGGATCGAAGTGTTAGAGAAGAGATCAGGACGGCTCAGCGCCGCAATCAAGGAGGACAAGCTACAAGAGGCGATGGGCCCAGCAATCCTACCTTTGTGGGATCTGTTAACCTTCAACGTGCTTTTTCTCATAATATGCAGGGAGCAGTTCCAGCAGTTCCGGACCTGAGCGCCTTCCCTGCGGCTACTGAAGCAATAAGGGTCACGGATCAATTTTGCGAACAATATCGAGTCCTTAGGGCGGAAGTGGAAATTCTTCAAGAAGAGAACAATCGGCTTCGCCAAATGCTCGCACGGTTCTTAACACCTATTACTGTCGTACCACCATCACCGCCAAGGGAGTAATTCACCATGGGTAACAACACACTCCCAGCTTGTTTCAAGCTTGGGGGGGTGTTTTCAGTATCACCATCTTTATCTTTATCTTTATATTTTTGCTTAGTACCATGAGTAGAGAAGTTATCATATGAGATAGTTTGCAATGTGGAGTATCACTCCTTAGTTGGTTATCGTTGTATCCGTTGGTGTGAGGTTTATTGTGATGGAATATTAATGAGAAGCTTTATCTTTACTTTCTGCACACTTTATTTTAGCCAGCAAGTCCTTTGTCATATGCTGATCTTGTTACATTAGTATTGGCATCACTTTGGGTGCAGCAAGTAAATTTAGTTGGTTGTGGCAAACTTAGACTGGTCAGTAGTATCAATACTTTTTACACTTAAGTAGAAAAGAGGGAACTGGTTGCAATAACATTATCCCTATTGTTTTCCTCTTTGTTGGCCAATGAGTTTATTATTCTTGAATTAAAGTGTTTTGTGCCCACAAAGTAGATAGCATGGTTGTTCTATTAGATCTATAAGTGTTTGTCTCTCTCAATTCTTGTGCTTGCTACTAAACCTTGCTAGCCTAAAACCTTGTACTGAGAGGAGATACTTCTCGTGCATCCAAAACCCTGAACCAAAGCACTCCATTCGTGTCCACCATAACTACCTATCATGTAGTGTTCGCACTACTCCAAGTACATTTTCTCGTGTGCTACCTTTAACTATTCAAAACTATTATTATATCCCTTTTTGTGTCACTGTTCACCAAGCTCATAAGGACGTGGTAGCAGATGTGTCATCTTCCATGCTAACTGATTTACAAGGATTGGCAGCTTCATCTGCTTCTCCACCTTTTATTTTGCATTAAAAGAGCTGGTTAGTCCACCCTATAAATAAATAAATAAATAGACACTCCTCCACGGTGATTGTTGGTCGGCAACCGAGGATTCGGTCAAGCCATGGTTTGTGGAAAGAAATGGTTGGGAGGAGTGTCATCAATAAGTGCTTGTTACAAGTGCAGTTCTATAAACTCTCGGAACCGCTCTAAAAGTTAATTAGTATGGAAGATGACAAGGATTCTACCACTGATTTGTTGACCAATAGCATACACCTCTCAAAGCAATATTTTTACACTCTCTATGCCTTCGGGAACTAAAAAGCTCTAGCACACGTTTTAATCCCTGCTTCCCTCTGCGAAGGGCCTATCATTTATTTATTGTTGAGTCAGTAAACCTATTCCCTCTATCCCGAGCAAGCACTCGAATTGTTATAGATACAATCATTTATAGTTCATAATATTTCCTATCATGTTTTGTCTACTTTGCTTGAGCACATGAAGTTTTATCTTTGAGAATATGACTTTGACAGTTTTCTTTGGAATGTGAAAGGAACAGTGATGATTGAGCAACTCTATTTCTGCAATATAGCTCTAGTATAAAGACTCTTCTTGAAAGATAAGTTAGAATGTTGATTGTTCTCTGACCAAGAACACAGTTTGCCACATCCAATTGGTTTGCTTAATGTACCTTTATTTGTGGTTGTTCCATTACTTGTTCCAAGTTAAGTAGAATGTGTAGAGACTGCTGTTTAAAATGACTTGTTTAGCTGAGTAAATACTGATGCTTCTTGTCCGTATTCTTTATTATCGACACTTCACTCCATAAACATGTGGACTTGTTTACTGAGCTCAGTTTTCGCTTGGGGACAAGCGAGTCTAAGCTTGGGGGGAGTTGATACGTCCATTTTGCATCACTATTTTATATCATAATTTGTCATTATCTATCCTTATATTTCATATTAATACATGATACTTATGTTATTTTGCCTTATTTTGCATGTTTGATGATTATTGGGAATTATCCTTCCGGAGTCAGGTTTCTGCTGGAAAAAGCGTCGTCAAGTCAGCATATCAGCGGAACTCCAAAAATCACGAAACCAATTCTGGGGGTCTTATAATGTCAGATGCCGGAGGCAGCCAAAAGGAGGCAGCCAGGTGGGCCAGGTGGGCCCCACGCCACACCTGGGCGCGGCTGGCCTGTGGGCCGCGCCCAGCTATGGCGTGGCCACCTGGGTCCACCCCCCAGGTTGCCTCTTCGCGTATATCTGCCTCCCGAAAACCTAAGCACGGGGGGACGTCCACGAAATATTCCGCCGCCTCCACGGGACGGAAACCACCGAGAGAGAAAGAGCTCTCTGGCAGGGAGATCCTGCCGGGGAAATTCCCTCCCGGAGAGGGGAAATCATCGCCATCGTCATCGTCATCACGCTGGACTTCATCGGGATCATCATCACCACCATCCACTGCGCCATCACCATCATCTCCACCGACTCCACATCCATCTTGCTGTAACATCTAGGGCTGTACCTTGTCTAGTTCATTGGGGAGACTCTCCCGGTGTTGATTACTCCTTGTTATTGATGCTATTGAGTTTGTTTGGTGGATTAGTGTTCATGTCCAGATTGTTATTCATTGCCATATCATCTCTGATCATGATCCATATGATGTCTTGTGAGTAGTTTGTAGTTCTTGAGGACATGGGGAAGTCATGTTGTTAGTAGTGAAATAATGCTGCGTTAATATTTAATGGTTTGATATTTAAGTTGTGGTGTCATTCTTCTAGTGGTGTCATGTGAACGTCGACTACATGACACTTCACCTTTATGGGCCTAGGGGAATGCATCGTGTACCTAGCTTGCTAGTTGAGGGGTTGCCGGAGTGACAGAAACCTGAACCCCCGTTAGTAAGATAGTGCACGAGGGAGCGTAGGGTCTCAGAGTTTAAAGCTGTGGTTAGATTTATCTTAATTACTTTTCTGCATTCGCGGATGCTTGCAGGGGGTATAATCACAAGTGCGTATTAGTCCTAGGAAGGGCGGTGCGTTAGCATAGATTCACCCACACAACACTTATCAAAACAATGAAGATTAACCAGTTGCACGAAGCGAAAGCACTTGACGAAATTCCCATGTGTCCTCAGGAACATTTGTCTCTTATAAGTAACACACTCGGCTTGTCCTTTGCACTCAAAAGGATTGGGCCACTCGCTGCATTTGTTGCCGCGCTCGTTTATTTACTTGCACTGTTTTTACCTGCTGTTTCGAATACTACTGAAAACCTGTCTGCTAGCTTTTACAGTGAATTCTTGATCAAAACTACTTGCCAGCACCTTCTGCTCCTCGTTGGGTTCGACACTCTTATTTATCGAAAGTACTGCGATACACCCCCTATACTTGTGGGTCATCACCCGTGTAGCGATGTTTATTATCCGATGAACTATTCTATCGGTGAAATCGACATTACTCCACCCCATATCCGTTTGATAGTGAAATGTTTGTTTCTAAAACGTCCCTCAGTTTGATACTGGGAAAATCAGTTACAACAAATTATATTTCATAAAATTAATCCAAATGAATTTACTCTGACCAATAGAGTGACTCTACCCCCTATACATGTAAAATTACAGGTTCAAAAGGGGATACACTAGATGAAAGAGATTGCATAGGTGATGGCATGTAACCTTTTGACATGTGCTACAAACTGACGCAAGAGTGACTTGGTAAAAATTATACTAATACTATTATAAAATGTAAGCACGTCTCCATCGGCACCCGCTAAAGGCCCCCTAATCGGCCCAATGAGATCCGGGCAGATAACGCCCCCAACATCGCCCACCATGGTCCAAACGAGCTGAAAACTGTCAGCATTCTTTTGTCCGCGCCCAAATTTTGGGACCGGCTTCAGGGCGCAGACCAGCCCATAGAGACCGTCAAGTATACTCAGACATGGGATGAAACATCATCTTGTTTCCTAATAGTTTTGGAGTTAATGGCAACACACTTTATCGGACTAATCGTGTGACTAAGCTTTCCCATGACAACACACTTTGGTTTCGTGCCCCCAAGATTTTAAAGGAAAAATCGGTGTTCCGGAAGCTTTTTTTTTACCTCGTGTAGAGGAACCCCGTACTATCAAGAAGGGACCCGCTGTGGAAAGGTATGGTGGGCTTCGTTTTGCACGCGCACAAACCAAATGCACCCCCGCAACCTTCCCACTCTTGGAGAGTTCGGTCAAGAAAGAGAACCACAGTTGTTTTCTCGCCCAGTGGTAGTACCGCTGCAACACTCCAGGTGCACCTTTTAGACGATAGTACTGTGGCAGTACCGTTCCTTTCAGGGAGTGGTACTACCGCTCTACCACTTAATATATCGATGTGGACGATTTCGCTTATGTATTTCACACGATACCTAGGCGGTAGCGACCTAGTACTACCGCTCGAATAGCTCGAATTAAGTCGGTGCACCGGTAATACCGGGCCTGATGGTCTGTGGTTGTACTTCGGTATTACCGCTGCACCTAGGCTTCGGGTGCCTCTGGGTGCCGCTGGAATATCAGTGGGGCGGTAGTACAGCTGTGAAGAAACCCTTAATTTATTTGGTTATGCTAAACATACTCAGGGTACTAGGGGACTAAGCGCGGGCTCCGCCGCACCCGTGGATTTGAATTTTTTTTAGTTTTTTTAGGGATTAAATTTGAAGAAATGGTCACTTGAGGCTTTTTTTTTTTGCATTTTGTATGTACGATTTGCAGGATTGTAGTGAGTTAATTAAAATGGCTTAGTTCTTGTGGAAATTTGAAATCTATGTTCGAACTTAGAAAGAAATCGGATATTTTGGAGAGTTTTTTTTTGGGAATATATTTTCTGTATTTTTTTGACGTGTTTGCATTGTTGTGATTCATAAAACTGAAGATGTGAAGTCTGTGAATAGCTTAATTATATTTCCAAACTTGGAAGAAAGATTGTTTGATTTTCGCTGTATGCATTTTGTATGTATGTGTTTTTGTTGTATTATTGTAATTAATGGATTTAAAGTTTGAGGTATTTTAAAATCTATTAATGAGACCTTATTTATTATTTGAAAATTTTAAGATTCTCAAAATATTTGTTGTATAGTGCCAAAGTTTGTGAGATGTAGTTTTTTGAACTGTAGCAAATTTGCAGTATTTGATTTGAACTGATTTGAGTTTGAATTTGGGAAAAAAACGTAAAGAAAAGAAAAAACGCACACATCTCAGCCCAGCCCAACAGCTAGCCTGCTTCCCCAGCCCAGCCCAACCCAACAGCTAGCCTGCTTCCCCAGCCCAGCCCACAGTGGCGTCGTGGTGACGTCACCCGCGGTCGGGACGGCAGCGGCGGCGGGGTGCTCGCCGGAGCCGCCCGACGGCGAGCTGGGAGGCGTCGCGGCCCGTGGAGGATGCGCCTGGATGTGGGCGACCCAGAGGTGGCGGCGCCGCCCCTAAATGGTCGCCGGAGCGGCGCCGCCGGCGCGCGTACACGGCGGAGAGTGGCGGGGACGGCAGGGGGCATCCCGGCGACGGCGCGTCGTCTCGCCGGCCGATCCGCGGCCAGAAGGTGGAGGGAACGGCGTCGAAGCTCCCCGCTGTCTCCGGTGCGTGCGGGGAGCAGCGTTGCGGCGGGGATGCGCGGCGGCGCCGCCGGCGACCCGCGGGGAGAGAGAGGGGGAGGGGGCTGCGGTGGTTGTTTTGCACGGAAGTCCTTGGACTTTTCACAAATTACATTTAGGTCCTTCGGAAGGGGGTTAATGCAAAAAGGCCGCACCAAAGTTCGTGCGGGCGGGGGTGACCGGGTGACCGGCCGGGCGCCGGGGCCACGCGTCGCAAGCTCATTGGCAGAAAATCGAGCTGAGCTACAGTACCACCGCGGTGGGCGACGTGGTTCAATCTGGGACGTCCGTCCCGTGGATCGGACGGCCAGGGGAATTCCGCGACGTTGACGAATGAGGAGGGGCGGATTCTGCCGTCCTTTATATATAGTAGAGAGTATAGAGAGTATTATGGCAGAAGTTGCAGCGCCGCCATGGAAGGGGTCCGTCTGTTCATGGGCGCGATGTAAATGAGGATGGAACGAGGAAGTGAAGAGGTACTGGGCCTTATGGGCCAAATTTTCGTTGACCAGGGACGTGGGCATCTGGCCCTAGGTAGTCGTGGTGGTGAAAACAAGGAAAACTACGCAACGTGATTTCTAGATATTTTTCCTTGCTATGGACGTGGGCATCGGGCCATCAATTGATTCTTAATAATTTTGTTGGCTAGCCATCGGTTGATCCTGTGGATAGCTCTTTTTTCTATTAATTATAAATAGAACAAAAAGTCATTTAGTATGCCTGTTTCTATCTAAATCAAGAAATAGCTGCTGGTCATGGGTGGATCTTGGCAAAAAAAATGCATAAGACTAGTTATAGTGGGGGTATCATAGCTAGTATCTTGCATGACATGTTAACAAAAGTCTGATGTGGCATAACAATTAATGAGGAATGAGAAGATAGTGATATCTTCCTATGTTAGCGTATCATAGGACATAAAACAAAATATTTTAATAACAAGTGAATCTTGTACACATATTTATATTGAAATTCTACAAATCAATAAATAAGGTGTGGTTATGAAACTACTATATGACACTATGTATTATATGGGTAGTATCATACATAAATATCAAATGGACGCGACTACACATAAGGCGCCTTAGATTTGGCAAATTCGTACGCATCCACACAATGACAGCGATAGCTACGTGCGTTGACAACCCACGTGATGAGAAATATGCTTCATTTGCATGCATGGACAAAAATCCAAAAATGCTGATGTCATTCCGCATTAAATGCGAAATTCAAAATTTTTAAAAGTTTTGTAGGCCAAACCGCTTATCCGATTTAGAATCCGTTTTCATCGTTGAGCTAGTCGCGACGAGATCTTCGAAACTAGATCCCATGTTGACATATTCTGACAACTTTTTTTAAAACCAAAAGTTACCCACCTCTAACACATAAGTTATCTAGACTATAGTGTATAAGCTACCCGCCATATTAACGGTTAGTTTTCGGGTTGAAATAGAATCATTTTTGTTGTTATTTTCAATTTTTTTTGAGTTTTGAAGTTACCACTCCTAGTTTTTCATAAGTGAATATCACTTTGAACGGTAAGTGTGTCGTGCATAATTTGGTAACCGTACTCTAAAACACACGTTCAACTTCATAAGTATTAGGAGATAATTGTCGATTTTATAGTGACAATTACACCACAAACAAATGGCCATTGTGTTCGTAACTGTTATTTAGATGACATGATAACTATTATGGTGGATAACTACATCATTAACAAAAGAGTAACTTTATCAGTAATGAGTGAGTAACTCCATCAGTATTAGGTAGGTAATTTTACCAAAAGAGTATGGTGACTATATTGATTTCGTGGTGAATAACTAAATGAAGACACATGGGTAACTTTATCAGTACTGGGTGGGTAACTTCATCAATATTGGGGTGTAACTATTACTGAGAGAGTAGTGTAACTTTAACGTTTTCGTGTTGGATAACTACACATGAAAACACATGGGTAACTTTATGAACTCCATCAATATTGGGTTGGTACCTATTACCGAGAGAGTAGGTAACTATATCATGATTTGGTGGTGGATAACTACATCATGAAGATATGGGTAACTCAACCAGTATTAGGTGGATAACCATTAGCCACAAGGCAGCGTGACTACGTCAATCTCTTTGTGATAACTATCTCATGAATAGATGGGTAATTTCATCATTATTGGGTGGGTAACTATATTGATTTCGTGATGGATAATTATACCATGAAAACACATGGGTAACTCTATGAGTACTAGGAGGGTAACTCCGTCGGTGCTGGGTGGGTAACTCTGTCAGTACTGCATGGGTAAATTTATCAATACTAGGCTGATAACTTTATCAGTACTAGGTGGGTAAGAATTACCGATAGAGTAGGGTAACTATATCGATTTCGTGGTGGATAACTATGAACACATAGATAACTCCGTTAGTACTGGGTGGGTAACTCAATCAGTAATGGGTAGGTAACTTTATCAGTATTGGGTTGGTAATTCTATCGGTACTGATTGTATAACTTTATCAGTACTAGGTTGGTAACTTTATAGGGTGGGTAACTTCATGTGTACTCAATTGGTAACTTTATCAGTATTAGGTGGGTAACTACTATTGGTAGAATAGGGTAACTATATCGATTTTATGGTGTCGGTGGAGCCAAACAAATGGACTCGACACGTGAGCACGAGGGGCAATGGATCTATGAAACAACACGGTACGGTTCACGGTCGATGGTTGAACTTTGCAGTTTCGATCTTCGGCGTCGGTGGCGATCTTGTCGTTGATGCACAGCGGCACGAGCACGATCGTAAGCAGATCGGCGAGGCGATGACGGATCAAAATTTTGAGGAGGCGTCGTGGCGGTTGGTAGGATAGATTGAACGGACCGCCGGACCGGCATGGCGACGCACGG
The DNA here is from genome assembly GCA_947311845.1 of Poa pratensis. NCBI lineage: Eukaryota > Viridiplantae > Streptophyta > Magnoliopsida > Poales > Poaceae > Poa > Poa pratensis. The sequence continues at coordinate 15,650,584 of CAMZMU010000077.1, forward strand.
TACGGTTCACAGTCGATGGTTGAACTTTGCAGTTTCGATCTTCGGCGTCGGTAGCGATCTTGTCATTGATGCACGACGGCACGAGCATGATCAAAAGCAGATCGGCGAGGTGATGACGGATCAAAATTTTGAGGAGGCATCGTGTCGATTGGTCGAATAGATCGAACGGACCGACAGACCGGCATGGCGACGCATGGCCGGCTAGTCCAAAGGCACGATGAGGCAGGCGGCCGTAGGTACAGACATCAACTAGCGCAAAACCAGCTACCGGATGGTCGCATGCATCTAGTACCAATTTTGTACATGTGTTAGGTTGATGGATGTGTGCAGCTAGCTGAATCAGGTGAGCTGAATACTGCAGAACTTAATTAAAACAAAAGAAATGGCCAGCTGCTACTTGCTGTTGCTGCTGACTTCCAGGAGCTTGCTCGGAGCTTAAGGCCTTGTCGTGGAGACGAAGCAGCTTGTTGCTACTGGCCACATGGAGGAAGGTAGGACGGGCGGACCGAGCCACCAGGAGCTGGTCGCGCAGCTGGACAGGATCATGGACCCGGCCACGCGCCGGAATCAAGGGCGTCGGACGGTGCTTGGACAGAGTGGACGAGGGCACTGCCGACTGACCGGGCGAGGAAGGGCGGCGAGCAGGAGGTCGCGGTGGAGAAGAGGCTCGATGGAGGCGCAGTGTGGATGCCCGCTCAGCTGTGACGATTGAGGCGGTGCTCCTCTCTCGATTTGGCCTTCTTGAAGCAGAGGGGATAAAGCTCCCATCCAGTAGGCCGCCGGTGACGACGTAGACCATGTCCAGACACAGCGCCCACACGGATCCTGACGCCATGAAATCCGCTCGGAGCTGCGACGAGACGAGGATTGGATGGGCCAGAGATGAGCTTCCGCTCGCCGCTGCACGGAGACGGAGTTTGGATTGGGGGAGAGACGAGAGCTTCCATGGAGACGAGGATTTGGATCGGGGAAAGTGGAACGGGAGGAAGAAGATGCGAGAGACATACGCACGTGCAAGAGGAACAGAAGCGCTCCCTGATCGAACGGTGCAGACAACGTTCCGCGTAAATCAACGGCGCGCGGTTGACCCTACATATTCGCCAGATAGCAGGCGCGTGCTATTTAGATTTTCCGATATCATATACATGATCCAATATATGATACTCCCCACTATGGCTAGTCTAAGTCAAGAAATTAAGTGCATTTTCAATCATGAAAATCATCCCTTGATATTACGAATTAAATTGTAGCAAAACTAGCGTGAAGAGATCATTTGGCGGCAATTTTTTGGTCCCCCTCTATGTTTTTGGTCACGCTCCGCTACTGTGCCACGATGATAGGCACAATTCACCCCCAGATAGGACTTTTAGGATTCTTTTCAAGTTTGCCTTTCCAAAACCCTTGGTGCACTCTTTGGGTGTATGTTTGGCGGACAACCTAGATTTAATTATCCTCGGTGGCTAAGACAGTTTACCCGTAGTACATGCGTCCATAGAGTTGTCCTTCGGTCCGCGAACCCATGGAATTGAGCCGAGTTCAGCCGTCAGCGACTACTAGCTCCACGCCATGCGTGATGCATGGTGACACCAAGACCCCAAGGAGAAGACGAAACAACTGGCTTTCCTACTCACTGCAGTGTGGACAAACTATTCCAAATCAGATCTACGTACCTCCACTTTTGCTTGACTTCTCGTCAACGGATGCACCAGGAATAGATTTCGTAATGCACGGAATTTACACTAGAGTCAGACATGAGTCATACCCTGAATCATCAAGTAGGGAGAGTGAGAAAAATACAAACTCTTGTAAGCACTTGTCGGTTAGATCGTCACGTCAGCAATGAGTGTGCTATGATGTTATCCGTTTGGTTAGACTAGGATAGGATAGAAGGATAAACTCGTGGCGTCGGAAGAGAGTCTCGTTCAACTACAACAACAGCTTTCGCACTGAAAGTCTGAAACGAGAGCTGCGGCTCCGACCAGCTGTACATGATCTACGACGTGCTCGGCGTGCCGGGGAAGAAGGCGTGGAAGCCCTACGAGTCTTCGTTCGTGGCTGACAAGGTGCCGCTGTGGCGTCAAGAGCAGCAGCAGCGGCGGCGGCAAGGGCGGTAGCACGGCAACCGGCTGCGCGAGCTGTTCCCCGAGGAGCTGCTGTCCAAGGACGGATTCAAGGTCCTCAAAGGGCTCCTCACCTGCAACCCCAGCAAGCGGCTGACTGCCACGGACGCGCTGAAACTTCCGTGGTTCGCTGACAAAGACGATGCTCCGGTGGAAAACTGCGCGACTATGTGAGGATGAGAGCCAATGTAACCTTTTTTTGGGGTTCATTCTTTGTGTCAAATTTGTTCGTCTTTGAGGCACCTGTGCCCACATCGGCCACCCCATTTTGTATAACTTTCTAAGTTGCTATTTATACGCCCAACTTTGGTTCTTCCATTTCCATATCGACTGGTTAAATGGAATGTTGTTTGTCGACCTAAAGATCAGGGAGTGCTGGATATTCATGACCTTAATGTCAAGAATTGTAAGTGGCTTTTTAAGCTGCTTACCGAAGATGGGATATGGCAAACGCTTCTTAAGAGAAAATACATGGGTACAAATATGGTATCACAGGTGTATTGGAAACCTGGTGACTCCCACTTTTGGGTCGGACTGATGGCGACAAAGAAACATTTCTTTCGCTTCGGGGTATTTAATATTAAGGATGGTACGGAGATTAGATGCTGGGAGGACAAATAGTTAGGTAATACTACCCTCCGGGGTCAATATCCGGCCCTATACAATATTGTGTGTCATAAAGGGGATACCATTGCCACTGTCATGCAATGCTCTCCTCCAAATGTGACGTTCAGGCGAGATCTAATTGGGCGGAGACTAACGTCTTGAAACTCCTAGGCACGGTTGACTTTGGTTCAACTCACACAAGGCCCCAATGAGTTTCGTTGGAATCTATGTGCGAATGGAAAATTCTTCGTGGATTCTATGTATAGGACGTTAGTACATTCCGATGTACTAGTCGACGATAATAAAAAAATATGGAAAATGAAGATTCCACATAAAATAAAAGTATTTACGTGGTATCTTCATAGGGGTGTCATTCTAACTAAGGACAACATTGTTAAACGGAACTGGCATGGAAGTACGAAGTGTATGTTTTGTCCACAACAAGAGATAATAAAACACTTACTATTCGAGTATAGTTTCGCACGTTCTATATGGTAATCCATCCAGATAGCGTCTAACTTATATCCACCAAAGTCTGTTGCTAATGTTTTTGGCAACTGGCTACATGGGATTGATAAAAAGTATAAAACCGTTATTAGGGTGGGATCGATAGCCGTTATATGGTCGCTTTGGCTAAGTAGAAATGACAAGGTTTTCAATGATAAAGATGTTTCTCGTTTGCACGTACTCTACCGATGCACAAGTATTCTCCGTTCGTGGTCCACCTTACAACGGGAGGGTCATCGAGGCCTCTTTACGGAGGCATATGCACGTTTGAAAGAGGTGACGAGGGATATTTTTACCCGACATGGATGGTCGCTTGATCGCCGGATTGGTCCTCCATAGGCGTTCATCTTCAGTGCTGACGATCTACTTTATTCACTTCATGATTGCAATTCGTCTAGTGCTACACACTTTTTTATTTTTTCGCTTGGATTGCGGCTATGTGCATTGATATGCAGAGACGGGGTGTAATGCTTAAACTTTAATTAATAAAGCCATTTATCTAAAAAAAATATGGAAGCCAACTAGTACAAAAGATTCCTTCTCAATCGCTCTAGCTGTACAGTGTACAATACAACCGCTTCTCACTATTTTAGCATAAAAAAATACACATCTCGTCATGAATAAGAGTTCTTTTATGTTTTGTTTCCAATTCGGCAGTTCGCGACAAGTGACAAACGTCCTGTGAGGCCGTGAAGTCCCCAAACCCCAACATTCTCTAATTAACATAAACAAATCTTTAACCAAAAATTTCATGAATTTTGCGGCTTGTTAGTGGATTGATTGATCAATGATGTTGTGCATTAGAGTATCTACACCGACACTCCCAATAGGTTGTCTGGAAACATTGTCGGCAGATCTCTATTAGGAGCAACGGTACACTTGTCCGGCGTACTGGGGGTGTCTGCCACGCTCGCTAAAATAGACCGGCAAGTGTCTATTTGTTTTATTTAGTTTTTAGAAAATAACACACATTAGATTTTCTGTGCAATTATTATGTCCAGACAAAATGCTCGCTCGTTAGCCACATAAGATGTTCTAGTGTCACGGTGGCCAACTGATTTACTCACATGATCTTCTGTGGCAACCACGCACACATCCGTGTGCACGGTAACCGGTGTGTGTGCGTGTTAGCCACAGAAGATATTGTGAGTAGATTAATTGGCTATAGTATGAATCAATCCACTCACAAGGTGCCTACCATGTGTGTGTTAGTTTGTGCACGCAGGGGCATACACGACACACACCGGTGGCATAGCCACAAAAAAAATTCTACACGTAGATCTCTTCGTGCGGGTCCCCATATTATTGTGCATGACATACCGGCCAGTCCGACATGGAGCCTTTTATCGGCTTTATCCGGCACTCTCAATTGCCCTTCAAAGCGTAGGGGTTGGGGTGGGAGTGCCGACCAGTCTGCTGGGCCCGTACCGGAAGGTTTTCCGCTATAGAGAGGCTTGGTGGGCGCCGATTTCGTGTCTGCCGCACCAATAGCCCTACTAGGAGGAGGGCTATTGTAAGCGCCGGCGGAGATGCTCTTAGTATCGTGACGGCGACAACATTAATTACCAGAAGCAAAGATCGGCAAGAGAAACATCAGCAACAACGAGCGCCGGCCCCGGATACCACTCGATGAGAAAGAAGAATCCAACACTGACAGGGTGCCAGCTTTGGTGCAAGAGGAGGGAATGGGATGCCCCTTTTTTTGGCGATGCCGCTGAAGAACCCGTTTGTTATTTTGCGAAAATTTCAACCGATCTATTAATAATCATTAATGGTACTACAAAGATCTCTAAAAATAAGAAAAATTACAAATAGGTAATTGGACCATCTAGCGACGACTATAAGCATTGAAGCGGGCCGAAGGTGCGAGGCCGTTCTCGCCCCTCCTCCTCGGAGTCGGACAAAACTTGCCGTAGTAGAGTTTGTTGTAATAGACACACGAGAAGTCGTCGTGTTAAGGTCCAAAAATCGCGAAAATTAATAATAATTGGGAATCAGTCATCCAATATGGTCATCGTGTCACACTTCATGGTAGTATCACGAGTTATTCTTAAAAAAGAAGACAACGAATTATATTTGATTGTCCGGCTAGCCGCGTCGTCATCAAAGTCATGGTTGGAGGGGTGCCTTCCACCTATGCTCTGAGTCTTTGTGTGTAACGAATGGAAGCACTATGTACAGGTTTGATGCGCTATCTTTGTTCTGCTATAAGAAATATTTCAAACCCGTATCTTACTTCACGAGGGATGGGGTCTGGTAGGAGGCTTCTAAAAGATCTTTGCATTGCACTAGAAGGACCCACCAGTCCAAGTTAGAGGGTACAATGCCAGGTACATATCACATTTCTCTTCAACATTGGCTCTTAGCAAACTGTCATAAGAAAATACTGAGGTGTCACTTTACTTATAGGCGAAGTATCCAGTGTAAACTGATTTTCAGTGAAAACCTGCAAACTCCCTTTGTCGGGCATCAGATTGGGAATAAACGGCAATGATCAAAGGTGGGAACTAATCAGCCACTTAAACCACGTTTTGCAGTTAACCCCCTATTTCTTCTACCGAAAGTTAGGAAAATATTTGATGCTTCGTCTTCAATCTCGCGATGGAGAATCGTGATCCCATGCCTTGTGCCCTAGACGTCGGCCGTGTGCGCTCCACCTTTGCCACATGTGCCGACGACATTGTGCACAGAAAAGGAATGCTGCTCTGTGCCGACAGCCAAACCTATGCTGGCGGCTTTGCCGTCGGCACAACTATGATTTTTTCCTATTTTCTATCTAATATGGAAAAATTCATATCTTTAAATCCGTAAATCGAAATTTAACAAATAAAACGTCTAAATCGATTAGAAAATGAGAGGAATCCAAATATGACATCCATATCATCTTTTTCATCATGTTTATGACTTTTTGCAACATATTTTTGGTACTTGCTTAATAAAAAATCATTTTTGGCACTTAAAAAAAGAAAAATGATATTTATATTAATATTTTAAAAATTGTTTTTGGCAACAATGTTTGCCAAACCAAAACACACCTATGTGTCAATATATGGACACTTTATCACAAACTATGGCACAGGGTCCATTTTGACCATTTTTTTCAAAAAAATATAGAAAGTGAAAAAATACTCAAAAAGTGAAATCATTTGGCATGGACTCCTTTTATGTGTACTAGTTACTAGGAACAATGATAAACCAGTGTTTTGACAAAGTTTCCAAAAAACTTCTTCACAAAAAGGTCAATCATCTATGGACATGTATAAGTTTCGAGTCAAATGACCTAGATATGATCATCCCCGTGTCATAGTTTGTGATAATGTGCCAATATTTGAGACATAGGTGTGTCTTGTTATGACAAACAATGTTGCAGAAATGAGTTTTTTCAAATTATGTTAATAAATATCATTTTTTATTTTTTAATTGTCAAAAATGGCATTTTTTGTGAAGCAAGTACAACAAATATGGTGCAAAATGGCACCCATCACATTATCACACAAAGTAGGCCATATTTTATCGATAATTCAGCAATATTAGGAATTTTCTCGGTTTCTACCTCATTTTACCTATTTAAATGACTTTATGCCTATTTTCCGAAAGTAATTCAATTTTGAACTACAACTGTGTGATAGTTTGCTCCGAAAATTTAACAAAAATCATTTTAAGATACACCAGTAGTGGTTATATCACATAACCATCGATAGTTTTGAAAAATGTGACCCCTTTGGATGAACAGGCACGCCGGCCATTTTGACCATTATTTGAAAAAATAAAGAAAGTGAAAAATACTCAAAAAATGAAATCCTTTGACATGGACTCTTTTTATGTGTACTAGTTACTAGGAACAATGATAAACCTGAGTTTTGACAAATGTTACAAAAAACTTCTTCACAAAAAGGTCAATCATCTATAGACATGTATAAGTTTCGAGTCAAATAACCTAGATATGATCATCCCGTGCCATAGTTTGTGATAATGTGCCCATATTTGGCACATAGGTGTGTCTTGGTATGGCAAACATTGTTGCCAAACATAATTTATAAAATATTTTTATAAATATCATTTTTTCATTTTTAAGTTTCAAAAATGACTTTTTTTATTAAGCAAGTACCAAAAATATGTTGGAAAAAGTCAGATAGATGATGAAAAAGATGATATGGATGTTATATTTGGATTTCTCTCATTTTTCTAATCGATTTAGACTTTTTATTTGTTAAATTTCGATTTACGGATTTAAAGATATGAATTATTCCATATTAATGTAAAAAGGAGAAAATAAAGTAAAATAAATTTTATTGTTATTTATTCAAAAATATTATTATATAATCATTGTTAATTATTCAAATAAATTTTCAAAATTTAAACAATAAAAAGTGTAACATCATGACCTATGGGTTAATACGGTTGGTAGGATACTAATATCAGTAAGTTCTAACATCTCATTTGGAAGCTAATTTAGAATGAACTTAAATGTTAAGTGTGCTTGGGCTGGAGCAATTTGAAAATGGGTGACCGAACGGAAGTTTGACTAAGGTAAGTATTTTGACCTGAGATTAAATGTGTGGCTAAGTGAGAAATTCGAAATTTGAAAAAAAAAACAAAAGTTGGAAAATTCGGAGTAAATTGAAAAAAAATGATTTTTAAAAAAAAATTGGAACAAATAATTTTGGAAAACAAAATGCCGACGGCCTCTATGCTGACGGCAAAGCCGTCGGAACGGCCTATGCCGACGGCTTTTTAGGCAGTGCCTACGGGCACCTACGTCAACGGGGCTATGCCGACGGCAGCAATTTGAAAAAAAAAAACAAAAGTTGGAAAATTTAGAGTAAAATTGAAAAAAAATAAAAAAGATTTTCTAAAAAGAAAATTGGAACAAATAATTTTGGAAAATAAAATGCCGACGACAAAGCCGTCGGCACGGCCTATGCCGACGGCTTTTTAGGCAGTGCCTACGGGCACCTACCCCAACGGGGCTATGCCGACGGCTGCCGTCGGCATAGCCTATGCCGACAACATTCTGGGCTATGCCGATGGCAAAAAGCCATCGGCACTGGTCTTCGTTCCTGTAGGTGTCTCCTCACCCTCTGCCGGTCGTGCCCACGATCTCTCCTCTGACGTATTCTCCCCTCCGCCGGCCTGATCAACATCCCTGACTCGTCTGCAATTTCAATCCATGCAACAACAGAAAATCAAGTAATAGCAAAGATTTCAAGTACACTAGAACGACAAAGAACTTTCTGTACATCTCATTCATTCGTGTACAACAACATTAGAAACTTCTGCATAAACTGGAAATTCACTAATGTTCCGGCAAAACTGATTCAGGTAGTCTGTTTGTCGAGGGATCACCTCGGCAAGTCCCTGGGTTGAGTACCCGGGTTGATTGAAGGGGAGAGAGAGTGCGCGCTGGTAGTTCCGTCGGCTGACAAGCAAGGATTTACCCAGGTTCGGCCCCTCATGGTGAGGTAAAGACCTACATCTGCTTGTCTGATCTGTATAGATGATGATATGAAGTTACATGGTGGCCGCGAGGATGATTGTGTGAGACGTGGTCTCGCTAGGGTTATGCCTATCTGTGTCGATCCGTCTAATGGGGTTTCCCTGCCTGGCTTTATAAAGGGAGCCAGGTAGGGTTTACATGAGTTTCTTGTCTTGTACTCCAAGTTGTAGCTTGTTGGGCTTCATTGGGCCGCCAGGTGGGCCTTTGTTGTCATCTTCTAATAGGCCGCATGTTGGGTCCTAGTCTTGGCGTGCACCAGGTATCTTCACCGTGGGGTAGTCGAAGGGTAGCCCCACGACAGGAGCCCCAAGTGCTTGGTCGAATCGAAGATTCGGGTAAGGACTCTTTCCTCCTGGGCACGCCGTCGGGTTCCTGAAAGGGACAAGTAAAAATGATTCGACTCCGGCCGTTGAGGGCTTACAGAGGATGGTTTAGTCGGTAATGTTTCGACTGAATATTAATCTCATGCTATCGGGGCGCGACAGCGCTCCCGATGGGAGTAGCCCCGAGATTAAGCTGAATTGCTTGTAATTGAGGTTAATCTTAATTAGACTTCAGTCGAAAGACGGTTATTGCCATACTCCCGATGGGAGTGAATGAGGGACTCGATAATGAGTAGAGTCTCGTTCAGCCTGTTGGCTTACCGTGTATTTTTATTCAGCCTGGTGGCTTACTGTGTATTTTTATTCAGCCTGGTGGCTTACTGTGTATTTTATTCAGCCTGTTGGCTTACTTCTCTGTGGGCACTCGAAAGTTGTTCGAATGCTCGTTCAGCCTGTTGGCCTACCGAATGATTTGTTGTGTCGATGACTGTGAATTGCCAAGACGAGTTTGTTATGGCCTGTGCGGCGCAGCTCCCGGGAGATCATCGGGTACGACCAAGGCGAGTTTGTTGTGGCCTGTGCGGCGCAACACCCGGGAGAGCATCGGGTGCGGCCAAGGCAATTTTGTTATGGCCTGTGCGGCGCAGTACCCGGGAGAGCATCGGGTGCGGCCAAGGCGAGTATGTTATGGCCTGTGCGGCGCAGTACCTGGGAGAGCATCGGGTGCGGCCAAGACAATTTCGTTGTGGCCTGTGTGGTGCAGCACCCGGGAGAGCATCGGGTACGGCCAAGGCGAGTTTGTTGTGGCCTGTGCGGCGCAGCACCCGGGAGAGCATCGGGTGCGGCCAAGGCGAGTATGTTGTGGCCTGTGTGGCGCAGCACCCGGGAGAGCATCGGGTGCGGCCAAGGCAATTTTGTTATGGCCTGTGCGGCGCAGTACCCGGGAGAGCATCGGGTGCGGCTAAGGCGAGTATGTTATGGCATGCGCGGCGCAGTACCCGGGAGAGCATCGGGTGCGGCCAAGACAATTTCGTTGTGGCCTGTGTGGTGCAGCACCCGGGAGAGCATCGGGTACGGCCAAGGCGAGTTTGTTGTGGCCTGTGCGGCGCGGCACCCGGAAGAGCATCGGGTGCAGCCAAGGCGAGATTGCTTCAACGCGGCGGACCGGAGTCGACATGGCAGAAGGAGTAAGTGTGGCGGACTGGAGTCGACGCGGCGGACCGGAGTCAACGTGGCGGAAGTAGTCGACGTGGCGGACCAGAGTCAACGCGCGGAGGTAGTCGACGCGGCGCACCAGAGTCGACGCGGCGGAGGTAGTCGACGCGGCGGACCGGAGTCGACGCAGCGGACCGGAGTCGACGCGGCGGACCGGAGTCAACGTGGCTAAAGTAGTCGTCGCGGCGGACCGGAGTCAACGCGCGGAGGTAGTCGACGCGGCGGACCAGAGTCGACGCGGCGGAGGTAGTCGACGCGGCGGACCGGAGTCGACGCGGCGGAAGTAGTCGACGCAGCGGACCGGAGTCGACGCGGCAGAAGTAGTCGTCGCGGCGGACCGGAGTCAACGCGCGGAGGTAGTCGACGCGGCGGACCAGAGTCGACGCGGCGGAGGTAGTCGACGCGGCGGACCGGAGTCGACGCGGCGAAAGTAGTCGACGCAGCGGACCGGGGTCGACGCGGCGGAAGTAGTCGCCGCGGCGGACCGAAGTCAACGCGGCAGAGGTAGTCGACGCGGCGGAAGTGATGAAGGTGAAGCGCCAGCCCCCGAGTGTCGGAGACGGGCTGATGAAGGCGAGGCCGCCAGCCCCCGAGTGTCGGAGACGGAGTCGACGAAGGCGGAGTCGACGAAGGCGGGGCCGCCAGCCCCCGAGTGTTGGAGGCGGAGTCGACGAAGGCGTGGCCACCAGCCCCCGAGTGTCGGAGGCGGAGTCGATGAAGATGAAGCCGCAAGCCCCCGAGCGTCGGAGGCGGAGCCAGTGAAGGCGAGGCCGCCAGCCGCCGAGTGTTGGAGGAGGAGCCGATGAAGACGAGGCCGCCAGCCCCCGAGTGTCGGAGGCGGAGCCGATAAAGGCACCCGAGTCGCCTGTCGGGTGCAGCGATGAACTTGTTTGTCGTTGTCGACGTTGAGTCGCCAACCCCGAGTCTCGGGCATGCCCTGCGTCGGTGTAGAGATTGGCGAACGACCGATGAATACGCGAAGCACCGCCACCGCCCCCCGTCACCATTTTGTTGGGTGAGCGCAGTCGAAGTCGATGCGTCATTCCGCTGGGTCAGACGCGCGCACGTCGTCGTGGTCGTCGAATCGAACCTGAAACGCCCAGGTTCAGTAAGAAAAAGTCCGATCAGGCGATCAGCCAAGGGACAGGTCACGTAGTGGTTCCCCATGATTTGTCGATGTAGATACTGCTTGCTTTCTTCTGGACTTGCTCCATTTGAAAAAAAGTGTTACGAGATGGATTACGCCGGCTGTCGGCTGATTTGCTGCCTCCTCTAACCGAGTCAGGCGGGCCGTGGCGAGTCGACATCGGCGTGATGCGCGATAGGCGTCGTGTCCTCGCGAGTGTAATGCTCCGATCCGATCGAACGAAAAAAATATTAGCTAGAAAGAATATTCAAGAAACCTTGTAACGAAACGAGGGAGATGAATGATTGATCCATCCATGCATGTGGTCATGTGGATTTTCTCGTCGTGTACGCATGCAAACCCATGGTGGATTTGATCATCGCCATGAGTCTGCCGCTCTTCTTTATTGCGTCTTTGTTCTTGGTGCTTGATCCGGTGATGGCTTTTGTCCCTATTCCCTTGGCGTATGTGAGCTGATCACAAATTTCTTTGATCCGCGCGGCGAAACGCTGGTATGCACGAACTGGTGAAGGGTCTCGATCATGCGCGCAGGGACGAAGTTGGTGTTGAGGCGGATGCTGCTCTTCACGCCGTCGCTGATTCCGTCCGCCCGGAGTGGAGGCGGAGGTCTTGCCTTTGTCGACTTGATGCGATCCAGGGAGTTGACTTGCAACGCCGTCGCCGGCCGTGATGCGGATTGGATCGCACGAGGCCGAGGATTGGATCGCGTGATGCTACGCACGCCACCCGCCAGATTGGATCACGGAGGCTGCGCCCTCGGAACGCTGCCATCGCAGTACTTGTTGACGAGGTCGAACGTGTCGACGTAGATGAGCCGGCGAGATCCGATCTAGCCGCCGTTGTCGATAGAGATTGAGGCCGCCGAAACGTTGAATCCAGCGTGCATTCTTTCCACAGACGGCGCCAATTGTCGAGGGATCACCTCGGCAAGTCCCTGGGTTGAGTACCCCGGGTTGATTGAAGGGGAGAGAGAGTGCGCGCTGGTAGTTCCGTCGGCTGACAAGCAAGGATTTACCCAGGTTCGGCCCCTCATGGTGAGGTAAAGACCTACATCCTGCTTATCTGATCTGTATAGATGATGATATGAAGTTACATGGTGGCCGCGAGGATGATTGTGTGAGACGTGGTCTCGCTAGGGTTATGCCTATCTGTGTCGATCTGTCTAATGGGGTTCCCCTGCTGGCTTTATAAAGGGAGCCAGGTAGGGTTTACATGAGTTTCTTGTCTTGTACTCCAAGTTGTAGCTTGTTGGGCTTCATTGGGCCGCCAGGTGGGCCTTTGTTGTCATCTTCTAATAGGCCGCATGTTGGGTCCTAGTCTTGGCGTGCACCAGGTATCTTCACCGTGGGGTAGTCGAAGGATAGCCCCACGACACTGTTCCTCGTCAAATGGAGGCAGCAGCGCAGCCGCGAGGTCTCACTCGCCTCCAAGAAGAGCCAGGTCGCCGTCGGGTTACCCACGCCTGCGGACGTCGCCAGGTCACCGTCACACGGGGGCATCGCCGCGGCACACCCGGGTCGCCGTTGCACGGGACGAAGGAGGCAGCCTATGGCGCATGGGGTCATGGGTCATCTCCGGTTCGTCGTCCTGTTGGGGCGCCACTGCGGCCGCCGGCGCATGGGAGCAGCGCTGCCGTCCCGCCGTTGAAACAAGGAATCGTCAGGGCCTCCAGGTCACCATCGTGACTCGCGATGGTAGTAATAGGGGGTTAAATGTGAAATGTTGTTTAAGTGGCTGGTTAGTTCCCACCTTCAATCCTTGCCGTTTGTTCCCTGTCGGATGGCCAACGAGGAAAGTTTGCAGGTTTTCACTCAAAGACGGTTTGCAGCGGATACTTCGCCTTACTTATATAGGAAAAATATCAACGTTTTATATTAGCTAAATTTCCTTAAGGAGGAAGTATATCAACTTTTTATCTTACCTAACATATGGCTCTTACACATTACATGCAAAATACTATACCAATCCCGTGCAAGCATGACCCTTAAATTGGTAAATGCAACTCATTTAGATACAAATGTTACGAGATAATGCATTGGGATATTTGTCTCTTATTAAAATACACCACTAGGATAGTGTGCTAAGAGCCAATGCACTGGACAACGAGGCGCCCGTGGTGATTTCGTCCAATCTCAAGACCTGACCGTCGGCTCAGTCCTTCGGAGGTGCTCATAGGGGTAGTATGTGCGTGCGTGTGTTAATAGGGGTGAGTGTGTGCACGTGTATTTACAGAAGTATAAAAATAGCCGCCTTATATTTAGTATCTTCCATGCCTTTTCTCACATAAAAACGTAAATGACGTAGCTAACATTGATGGGTTAATTTACAGAAGTAGTTATTTACATTAATAACGATTCTACTTTAATATACCAAATTAACAAATGATTTTTTCTTGCATGCAGATGGAACAAAGCTCATACCCTACTAAAGTTGATGCCAACTCTAAGTTACCACATACATAACTGCAGTCTATAGTATCCGCTTGGTTTCTTGTCCTCCAGGAACAATTCCAATATGGAGAAGAGACAATTACGGTTCGATGGTTAATCTTAGTGAACTGACTCGAAAAATATACACAAAGAACATTACCCAGAGTGGTCAGCAAATCGTCACTTCGGTAATGTTTATATTATCCTTATTTAATAGTGCTAAGGCCAATGATTTCAAATATAATTTTGATCCATGCACATTATAACATACATTTAATTTGTAATGGCATAATAAGTATGAGCTCACACGCCATTAGAACGAGAGTATGTAGGCAATGTGCCATATTTAGGTCTAAATTTCTTGCATCAGACCCTTATTTTATATTTTTGGCATCTCGGTTCTTTGCAAGTGGTGTGTACGTTTTATGTGTTTTTATATTAACACACTAAGTTATTTATATAGATATTCTAGCAAGTCAACGGGAGATAGTAAGATTTCCATAAGCCATATTTCATCTTTTTTCTCGCGTTTTATATAGGAAAAATAATGAAATACATAAACTATAGAAATGACCGCCACAAAGTTTCAAAGAAGATTCTACAAAGCTTTGTGTCAACTATTACATTAATTAGATGTCCTAATTAATGTTCCTTTTCAATTTTATATTAATGACACCATACAACTACAAAATATTTAGGGTTTTTGTGTATTCGTATTGCTACCAAATCGTTGCAGAAATATATATATGTCATGTTTGCATGATCTAATTGTTGCAACATCAACTATTTTATCAAATACACTAACCACAAGCATACGATGGATGAAACAATTACATATAAGGGTTACGCTAAAGGGACAATATACATTATTGTCTGAGTGTGAAGGGGTGCATAGTTGGTTGCACTCTTTTTGGAGCAAAGGATCTATTCAGTGAATATGGGAAAAGCCAAGATTTTGGGGAATAACATTACAACAAAAATATTGTACGATTATAGTCAACTGAAAATTCATTCCACTAAAGGAATTAAATTCGTGAAGTCCAGTTAAATATCTAGTTGTCACGTGTTTTATAACATTATTCGGTCTAATGTTATGTTATTAATCAGTTGGCAGGCCTTAGCAGAGGAGATGACATATATGGAACTAGTGTATCAATAAGTGTCTATGAGCCAGACGTATATGGTTTCGAAGATAAATCTGGAGGTCTAACAACTATAATTAGTGGTTATTCTTTTGACAGGGAGCATACTAATGCCATCGGAGCCGGCTGGTTTGTAAGTATTTTTTGCGAAATTTCTTATATTTATTTGTGTTCATTAAAGCAATATGTATGTATGTTGAATCTCAATATTTTAGTTTGTTTGATATACTTTATTACCCACATCTAATGATCATACACATGCTTGCAAACTCTACTATAATATTAATGTTTAAAGTAATAATTTTGCATTTACTATACCATATTAATATTCACATAAGAAATAATTGTTAATTGCTAGCTACTCCATATGTGAAATACATACAGAAAATATTAATATTAATATAAAACTAAATGCATGTTAAAGAGAATGAAAACTAAAAATGGTAAAGCCATTTAAGAGACAAGAGATTAATAATTCTTTGTTGGCCTGAAATATCCTCTTGATGCTTACTATAAACTGTTAAATGTTTTTTCTTGCAAAATACATTTGCGATTGCATGTTGGTCTTCAAACTTGTAATTCACTAAAAATATGCACACCGATTTTACTGAAAAATATGTGCTCATTTTAAAGTATTTTTTTATGTACGCTGGTTGTGTATTTTGTAACTCAATAATATGTATGCACATGTGTTCTTTTAACACAATATATTCTTATTTTCTTGTTTGAGTTTGATTCAATATCACAAACTACTATTTGTAACTTGTTATAGGTTTGGGCAAGCAGTGGAGGTGACATACGTGCTAGATTTCATTTTTTCTTTGTAAGTTGTAAATATATTTTATATTTACTTCTTGTGTTAAGGCTACATGAACTTAACTTATTCCACTCTCTAGAATGATGGCCAAAAAGATTGCTTTGATCTACAATGTCCTGGATTTGTGCAAACGAATCCAAATATACCTTTAGGAGGAAAATTATCACCAGTGTCGAAGTATGATGGGCCACAAGCTCAGCTGAATATTTTTATTTATCAGGTATGCATTTATTAATAGTTTGAACAACCTACCATTATTAATTTTCCCTTTGCGTGTTTTTTTGTGCTTAAGTAAAATGAGAAACAAAACTAATAAGTATAGTGTTATGTTAATTTTTGAACATATTTTTTCCTAGACATTTTTGTGAGGTTCTCTTATCACTTTGCTTCGGAAGTGATTTTATGCTAATGACATTTGTCTATATGTTTATGGTTATTTTCATAAATTCCAGCCTACAAAAATATCTTACTCATAAATCCCACCCTAAAAAATTCATGTAATGTATTCATACCTTATATGTTTTATAATGTCTCAAACCAAGGATTTTTAGTCCAAAGTTCTCAGAAGCAATTATAAAATATATTAATTGTCGATAATTCATTTTGGAGTATATATGTATCAAATTCGATATATGTATATTAAAATGTTTTACTCTAAAATATATAAATATCTTTAGGACAAAAATCTTTTGTCACTATATTCTAAAACCAGTAAACTTTGTTTGTATATGCTTACGTAAAGCATGTTCCTACGAATATGTTTTTCGGTTGTACTATTCATATTGTTTGATCTTTTTTTGTTAGGATGACAACTCAAAGTGGTGGGTAAAATTCGGCAAGGAGAACACTGTAATTGGATATTGGCCAAGTGAACTCTTTGGTTACTTGAAAGTGAAGGGTACGGTTGGCTATTGGGGTGGTGTAGTTGAAAGCCCTACAATTAAATACAAGCCACCACCTATGGGAAGTGGACACCCTGCCGCGGAAGGGTATGGTAAAGCAGCGTATGTAAGGTACATTAAAGTTGTGGACAAACAACACAATCTTGTGACCCCACGGTCTCGTGAGTTTGACGTGGCTGTAGAAAATCCAAAGTGCTACTCAGTTGCTTCTAAAGAAGACGAAGAGGATGGAGTATATGCAAATTGGGGTGGCGCTGGGGATTATAAGATCTGATGTAGGAACAACACTTGAATTATATTAATAATGTTTCCTAAGAGTGTCTCAATTTGTGCTTTTGTCCGGTAGTTTTGTGTTCATAAAATCCTTGCAACAACTCTAATTTTCCTAAGGTTAACCTGATCTACCTTATCTAAAATGGTTTTTTTGGATATCTAGAACATGTCAATTTTATATGAGCGTCAAATTGAACTTTACGAGGGTATCGTCGATTCCTAGCACTGTTAGCCCTCAACAGTATGCTTGAAAACTACGGGTTATAGGGAGCTTGTACACGATAACTCATTCCATGAAGGATTTTTAAAAAAGTATCATATTGGAACTCTGTTAATTGTTTCTAAAAAGTAGCATATAGAAGTACTCATGCAAAAAAGGATTGTATTTTTATTATTTATTTTCTTTCATTTTTCCAAAACGTTTTAAAATTTCAGTGTAACCATTTATACTAGGACATGAATCATTTATCACCCTCGGTGGCTACTCCATAGAATCATACCTAGGTATTTCAAAATTATTTGGAAATTTGTAAGACGAAACTAGATGGCACTTGTATTTCAAATTTGAATTAATTTCGTGAAAGCGTCGATAAATCATTTAAATGGACGAAATTAAGTAGCTAGAAATCGAGAAAATTATTAAAATTGGGAATTAGGTACTATCAGTATGATCTATTTTGTTTAAAAGTTCGAGAGGTGTCATTTTGCACCATATGTTTTTTGTACCTACTTCACAAAACACCCATTTTGCCACTCGGAAAATGAAAAAAATGTGATAGACAGTTGGAAACTCCTTTTGACACTATTAAAAAATAAAATTCAAAAGTTTGTGCTTCAAAATCTAAATATACGTGCTCAAACTATTTTATTTTACTTGTTTGCCAATGGTTCGTATGTGGGCTGATATGCTTGGACAAAGAAGAGATTCCGTTATACTTGTGCTTGTGCATGTCATGTTTATATAATTTCTGATTCATTTACGATTGTCGCTACATGAAGCCATATTCTCCTCATTTCCTGTGGATTAGAATTTTATGTTCTTTTTTTTTGAAAATCCTTTTTATCTAGCAAGCCCTAGTAGTTGTTGTGTCTAGGGAAGAGCTCCTAGACTGAAAAATATAATAAGCCCCAATATAATCAGACTACTAGGATATACTTCTGTGAATACTCAAATATATTAGTTTGAACAATTCTTAAAACTGGGATCATTGAGAACTAGGCAGTGGCCTAGTGGCAAGGGTACAGTGGTGCACCCTGCACCCAGGGTTCGACTCCCGTCGGGGGCGTATTTCTGGTGCCTCACCCGGGTGGGATACTTCTATAAGGATAAGTCCTGGGTGCTAGTGCCCAAGGATCTCATTTTAAAACTGGGATCATTGACATGTTGGCGATTTTATTCTCATAATACTCCATTCGTCTCTTTTATATGTTGTTTGTTATTTTCACATTGATCTCACGCTGATAGGCACAATTCGCCTCTGAATAGGATCTATAGGACCATTTTCAGGTTTGGCTCTCGCATAACCCGTGGTCCACACTTTGGTTGCATGTTTGTCGGCCCATCCAATCGATAGATTGGACATCCATAATGTATATGGTTTACTTTGTCACACAATTGTATAAGGCCATTTGCTATAAGTCAAGGCCCACATTCCCCTATATATAAAAGTACGTGCGATTCACGTACGTTTCAGCTATCCACGTCGCGCTTTGAACGACAGCCGTCCGATATGGCGCACGGACGGTCCAAATTCCACTCGCACTATAGCACTGGAGTTTCTACCAATCACAGCTCGAGCACGAATTTTGGCGCAAGCATTTTTACAAAAAAGAACCCACAGTTCCCAGAAACAAACCCGCAGTCCAGGATTTAACGACGCGAGGGACCTGTACGCGATTTTGTGGAAACGCAGGGACTTTTCTGCAAAATCATCCTCACAGACCCCCTTCCCCTTCTTCTCCTGCGTGCGGCGAAGAGCTCGCAGGCGCCGCCGACGCAGTACGTGCGATTCACGTAAGTTTCAGCTATCCACGTCGCGCTTTGAACGACAGCCGTCCGATATGGCGCACGGACGGTCCAAATTCCACTCGCACTGTAGCACTGGAGTTTCTACCAATCACAGCTCGAGCACGAATTTTGGCGCAAGCATTTTTACAAAAAGAACCCACGGTTCCAGAAACAAACCCGCAGTCCAGGATTTAACGACGCGAGGGACCTGTACGCGATTTTGCGGAAATGCAGGGACTTTTCTGCAAAATCACCCTCACAGCCCCCTTCCCCTTCTTCTCCCGCGTGCGGCGAAGAGCTCGCCGGCGCCGCCGACGCGGCGCGCGGCCGCCACAGTCCTCCCCGTCCAAATCACCGAGCACGGAGACATCCGGCGTCGCGCCCGCTCCCTCCTCGCTCACTCTCGCATGCCAGAACGCTGTTATTTCACCGGAATCAACGCCACCGTGCTCGCGGGTCGCCGCCGTGTCCGCGCGTCTCTGACGAAGCTCCAGCGACCAATAAGTGGCGGCGCCGCCACCTTTCGACAGATCACATCCACGCGCACCTGCCGCAGTCACTCACGCGTCCCGAAACGCCGTGGAGCGACGCCGTCGTCCACGCCTCCGTCGCGGTAGCTCCGGCCAACGTGACGCCACGCTGACGTCACAGCGGGCCTGGGCCGCTTCCTGCGCGTTCAGCTTAGCCTTTTTATTTTTCCCCCTCTGTTTTAAATTTAAATTTTCTAATACTTTTATAACTTTCCAAATAAAATTCCAAATCATTTGAGACAAATTCCATAAAGAATGTAAAAATCAAAACAGCAATTTGAAAAACTTAATGATCTTCTCCAGATTATTTCAATTTCCACGCAAAAAAACTTCCCAAAATTATTTAAAATCATAAATTTTGCACAAACTGTAATAGAATTTGAGCATTCCAAAATTTTAAAAGCCATGAACATAAAAAAAAAGAATCTTCATAGCTTTCCAATTTTGATATTTTCTAAACTATTTATGACGACAACAAAATATGTTTGCCAATTTTAAATTGGCCAATCTTTGGAAAATTTCATGGAAAAAAACATAATGCACCATTTCAACACAAATTCTGAATTTGAGCACTCCAAAATTTTAAAAGTCACGAACGTAAAAAAAAAAATCTTCATAACTTTCCAATTTTGATATTTTCCCCTAACTGACCTTTTGTAAAACATTTTTTGTCCTGAATTTCAATCATTTCCAAACTTAAACATTTTTTGAATGCTCACATTTTAAAATTGAATTACAACCATACCTACGCATTTCAGACCAAATTTAAATAGAAATCCAAATCAACTCACACCAAATTCAAAAAAAAAGTAAAACTCAAAAGAGCAATTTCAAATACTTAATCACCTTTTCCACTACAGTGTAAAATAATATGCTAAACATTTGACACTACTCTACAATATGTTAAAAAATATAACAAGTACAACCTACCAATTTATTCAAATTTAAATCTATAATTCAAAAAAATAATTACAAGAAATAATACAATTTAAAAAATTTATACCTGTAAAACTACAGTTTAAATAATATAAAAAACATACTAAATTTTTCTAAAATTTGTAAATAACCGCAAATTATCAAATTCCCCACACAAGAAACATTCTAAAATTCAAAAAAAAAAAACCATACCTTTCAATCTACAATTCAAAATAACAGTTGAAAAAAAATGTGAAAACTTAAATAATTTATACGTTCCAAACTACAACTCAAAATAGCAATAAAAAAGTACTTTCAAACCTACAATTCGGAATAATATATTTTAGTAAAATATTTAACAATTTTAATTTGCTAAACACTTTACAGTACTCTACCATATGTAAAAGTACTCAAAAAAAAATAAAAAAAATAATACTAACTATTTCAAAGTATCTCCCTTAAAAAAAACTAACACATTCGAACTAAATATCCAAATAAATGCAAAACATTTGAATATTCCACATTGCTACAAAATTAAAAACACTCCAAAATATATCTCACACGTTTCATTAACATTAAGTACGTAATCGAAACAAATGCTTACATTATACTTAAAAATATATACAGACATCCCAATTTTCTAAATATCTAAAAATAAACAATATGGCAAATTGCTTCCTCTACAATTAAATATATCATAATTCTCACAGAAATAAATTACACGCAACACATTTCACTCACATATTGTCTCACATATTACATTCTCTCTAATTATGAAGTAAAAATAAATATTTATGGCATTTAGCCTCCCTAAATTAAAGAATATTTGCAAAAAAAAATGAATTTCCTCTAATTATAAATTGAATTCAACAAATGATCACGTGCTTTACAACCTCCAATAATAAAATTCAAACAAATATTACAACAAAATACAAACATATATAACCATTTCAACACGTAAAAAAAACACATTCAAAATTGAATTACAATAATTTCCAAATTTAAGCAACCTCAAAGATCCAACCATTTTCACAACGAAGTCATTTTCAATTTCAATTATTTCCAAACTTAAACAACTTTACAACACCACCATTTTCAAATTCAAATTAAAAAACACACGCGTGGCATTGCCGCGCTCAGATACCTAGTGTCTATCAAAAGTACAAAGCATGTAAGAGAGAGAGAGCAAAGAGTACAGTAGTATTTTTTATTGGTTGTGGACACCCATAAGTTTATGGATCACCCATAAAAGGATTTGTTTAAGGTGAACCTCCACAATGTATGTGAATGACTTTATTGCTTATAGATGCCATATATAACTAACATTGCGGCCGCCTGGAACTATGGGCGTGATAATTCTGGTCGGAGAGTGGATTTCATGTTCTTTCTAATCAAAGGGAATAAATGTTTCGAGACTAGCGATAGTGAGTATACCCGACACTCATGGTATCATGGTAAAGGTTTTGATTCACTTATCCACGGTGGCTAAGATAACTCTACCTGTCAGCAGTGCATGCGCCCATAGATTTGTCCTTGCTGCCGTCTTGCCAACCCTCGACGCCCATCGAATTGAGCCGGGTGCACGCATGGCGATGGCGACACCGAGAGAGAGCCCAAGGAGAAGACGAAACGGCTGGCTTCCTTTTCCACGATCGACGTGCTGCACCAACTCTTTCTCACCTCCCTTATCTTCTCCTTCCACGTCCTACTCACTAAACTGTCGGCAAACTATTCCAAATCTGATCTAAGTATCTCCACTTTTGCTTGCCTTCTTGTCAACGGATCGATGCACACTAGAGTCAGTCATGAGTCATACCCTGAATCAGGGCCGGCTCTGGCCCAGGGCAGCAGGGGCGACGGCCCGGGGCCCCGGCCAAATAGGGGCCCATATTTTTTATACAGTACCTATATGGAATATAGAAAAAAGAAGGAAAATCACAGCGACCCCTTCGAGTCCAGCGTCCAGGAAGCAATTACGCGAGGCCGCTTCGAGGATTGCGCCATCAACGATTCGTTTCCTTAGTTATTCCTCTCGAGTCTCGAGTGATCGCGGCAGGCACCGAGGCACGGAAGGAGACCATCAGGCATCGGCCAGCGACCATCGTCTTTGTCTCGCCCGCTCGCGGCTCGCCGGCTCGCCCCTGTCGCTCAGCTGCCCAGGGCCCTGCTGTCGCCAGTCCGAGTCGCCGTCTCGCCCCTGTCGCTGTCGCCATCTCGTCAAGAACATAAGAACTCAACTACTCAAGCAGGGATTCAAGAATCAAGATCATCAGGCAGGGACAGCCGGACAGGTAATTCTCAGCTATAAACTATACAAGATCGATTCTATTTTTATGTGTTTTCAGTCCGATCGATGTCTGATTTAGTTTACTTTACATCACATACAGCTGCATTCAGAGAAACGAGGTTGTAATCATGTTGCCTAAGAAACATCAATCTGGCTGTCAGAAAAGAAACAAGAAGAAGAGAGTAGACAAGTTGATTAAATCTCAGCAAGGTGCTATGAATAAGTTTGTGCTGAGGAATGTTACTGCTACAAATTCTGAGCAACTATATATCACAAATGGAGAAGACCAACCTGATCATGCTGAGAACGTTGAGGAAAATCATGCCAATGTTGATGCGAATCAGAACACTGAAAATTCAGATGATCAGACTTCTTCTTTTGATATTTATGATCCTAGAACTTGGAATATTCTTGACAGTAAATCAAGAGATATTCTCATTGAAAAAGGACCTACAAGAGAGTACAATCTTGTGTTTCCGGAAAATAGCGTTGGCAGGCTTCTATGATCCTTGTTTGAAACAAAGACAAGAAAAACATCAGATGTTTGATTCTAATGAAGAATTATCAGTTTTTATGACTTTATAATATATGTATATGTTTCTGTATCGATCGAAATTTTTCTCTCTCTTGGGCCCATCGGCGAAGCTCGCCCCGGGGCCTTTGAAATACTAGAGCCGGCCCTGCCCTGAATGAATCATCAAGTACTACGAGTGCTGAAGGCGGAAGTGAGAAAATCGCAAACTCTTGTTGTAGTAAGTACTTGTCGGTTAGACCGCCACGTCAGCAATGAGTGTGTCATGATGTTATCCGTTTGATAGGATAGAAGGATAAACTCGTACGTGGTGCCGAAACAGAGTCTCGTTGAACTACAACAACAGCTTCCGCACTGAAACTCATGAAACGGACAAGATTTCAGTAGCAGACGGTGCCTATTTAATCCCACCCTCGCCCCATCCCCATCTCTCTCTCCCTTCTCCCTCTCTCGATCTCTCTTCAGCTCCTCCAGGCTCGATCCCAGAGCAAGTTCTTAGAAAAAGAAAGGTTCTTTGGCATGGACGACGACTGGATCACGGCGAGGTACCTCCTCTCCTCCATTCTCGGCCGGAACCCGCTCGTGGTCGACCACGTCGACGAGGAGTCCTTCCCGGTCGACACCGGCCGCGGCGGGCGGGCGGAGGCGCCGGCGCCGGCGTCGTGGAAGCCCCCGCCGGCCGTGCGCGCGACGCCGGCCCTGGCCGGCACGGTGTGCGCGGTGTGCACGGACGAGATCGCGGTCGCCGACACCGTCGTGCGGCTGCCCTGCGCGCACTGGTACCACGCCGGCTGCATCGCGCCCTGGCTCGGGATCCGGAGCACCTGCCCCATGTGCCGCGCCGAGCTGCCGCCCAGGGAGGAGGAAGACCCCGCCGAGGACGGCGCCCGGGTCGCCCGCGAGAAGGAACGGCGCGAGGCCGTCGGGACCAGCATCGCCGGCGCCGGCGCCGGCATGCGGCGGGACGCGTCGTACGGGCTCCTCGCCGCCGGGGGCGTCCTGTCCGGCTGATCGGGCGGCGTGGTGGGCCGGCCGTGGCGGAGTACAGAACACTACGCGCGTGGTGGACCGCGTCGTGTGTGTGTGCGTGTGCCATGGCTTTTTTTTTTTCCTTTCGAAGCGGGTGCTCGGTACTTGCTGTACAAATGAAATCGTTGATGATGTCGATCAGAAAAAAAGTTGGTTCATTTTAACTCGGCATTGGTTCTCGGCTGAATCAAGAAAGAGGAGAAAAGCACTCCGTGTTTTTCGATTTTGCACAAAGAAAGAAAACGTGGTTGTGAAGTGAGAATGTGATTCCTTTGCCCAAATAAAGTGTCCCCGTTCAATTTGCTCATGTCCTGGTCTTGGAAAGAAGAACAAAGAGTAGTTAATCATGCTCAAGGTTTAGTAACTAGGGACCAGTCTTGCGAAGCTTAGCTAAGATATGAGCAAAGAATTTTCGTTTTCATGATAGGTCTCACATCCTGCTGGATACGGAAGGTTTAGGGTTGTCTCTTTGTCTATGCAGAAGTGACATGTTTTGAAAATATAAGAATATTTTTTTCCCACTACAGGCACTTAGGAATTTTCCAATGGGACGTACATGAAATCTATCCGCTTTTTGTCCATTTGGATCGTAGCTAGGTGGACACCAAATGCCCGTGTCGTGCTTATCCTTACCGGTCCTCTTCGGCATTGTGCCGGGCGGGCTAGCGTTGTTGGCTATTGGCGGCGGGGGAGCAGGGCGGGGATGTGGAGTTGGCGCGGCACACAAAAAAAGGACATAAAAAGGACACGCGAGAGAGATGAGGGAGCGGTTGGGTCGCTGCCATGTGGGACCAGGCCGGATTCCGCGCGGACTGTCCGTCTCATGTTCGTGGGGACGCTAACCCGGCCTAAATACGGGATAGAAATAGATCCACGTGGATACACAAAATGGACCGGCAACACAATTGCTGGGTCGTGGTTTCTATCCACGCACCCGCGTTGGAGTTGCCCTTCTGCAGGAGCTGTCGTGGAGGTCAGGCGTCGTCGATGGTGCCGTGGCGGTGTGTTCATGTCATCGTATACTTCTTTCCGCCATCGTCTTCGTGTCCGGTTTCATTTTCTGTTGTCTGTTATTTGATATGCTTTGTAAGAGTCCTTCCTTGCTACCTTTTTTTCGCTAGGCCGTGTATTGTGGTTGTTACTTTATTTATAAAGAAAGACGAAAGTTTGATTCAGAGGTTATATACTCACGTACTCCATACAATAGTTTTAACTTTAGCGTCAGGAGCAAGGGAACCATTTGCGAAGATAGCGGGGTGTCTATCTTGGATGAATGACAATTCGTCAAACTATGTTTTTTTTTGCGTTCAGAATGTTTGTAAATTTTTATTAAATACTCCGAATTATATTATGCTCTATCTTGTTGGGAATCGTACATACTATATGTGTTCACTCTTTTCAGTACCGTTGTATTAAACACTACCGTCGTGGCATCCTTTTTCATAGTCAATTAAAACTTCTTATATGTCAAAAAATCGACCCTGCTTCCGTCAAAGTGGAAAATCGCCATCAAGTCTGGCACACAAAAGAAAAAGGATTAGCCAACAGGTAACAATGCTGTATTCAGATGGTAAGCCCGGCCTGACCTAACACTAGCTGTTGAGATCTTGAGAGGTAATGCAGTGCGTAGAAGCCGAATTAACAGCTCAACGACCCGTTCGCTATCTACGTGATTTCCCTGTCTTACTCAGTCCGACGCGCTATTAGCTGACGAGTTCTGTTCAGAACTTGAGATGGCGAGGGCCCTGACGACCTAACGCAAGCTGTTACGATCGAGAGGAGTAATGCAGTAGGTAGTAGTAGAAGCTAATTTAACAACGACCCGCCGGTCATCACTAACTAGCTACGTGTGCGACATCCTTTTGCCTTGACCCGTATGTCGGTGTGTGTTTTCCTGCTTGTTACTCCCTCCGTTTTTTAATATAATATGTTTTAGCTAGCTTACATGTTGTCTAGGTGCACATCTAAATAAGTGTACATACACATTAAAACATGTCTACATACATGTTGACACATATAAATGTGGATAAACCTAAAACATCTTATATTTATAAACGGAGGGAGTACAATGGTAATTGCTACTCCATACGACTGGACGAGTAAACCCTCTTACAAAAAAAAAAGAATACATGGCTACTAACACCACTTAAGAGGGACACCAAACGTTCTTAGGCGACCACTGGATATATCATCACACCACACGCAAGAAGAGGCAGTCGATTTTGTTTGGGTTTGCAGCGAGGCATAATTTGGTCTTGAAAGTTTTGCTTATATCCTCAAAACAAAAGGAAACTAATTTGGATGAAAACACAAAGCAGTTTCAGCCCGCGCCGGGTTGGGCCTCCGTTTAAACTGTCTGATGACCAGGTCCGTGCCCGACCCGAACATAAGCTCGACCCGGTCCGTGTTTTTCGGGCCGGTTTCGGGCTTGGTCGTCGAGGCGGCTGCCCATGCCTAGGAGTAGTGTAGACTTTGTCAATCTTGAAACTTCGTAATTTCAGTCCTAATTAGTCATGTGAAAGTGTAAGTCTACATTAAGTATATATATTTTTTTAAATACTCTTGGGTAAAGGCAATGTCGGGATGTTAATCCATGTATTTCAAATTCGTAAACCTTGCTCAACGTAGCTTAGGTCAATCTTTGGATTGTGGGAATTTTATAAGACTTTATTTGTAGGATTCCAATCCTTAGGTTTGTCGTGGGGCTACCCTTCGACTACCCCACGGTGAAGATACCTGGTGCACGTCAAGACTAGGACCCAACATGCGGCCTATTAGAAGATGACAACAAAGGCCCACCTGGCGGCCCAATGAAGCCCAACAAGCTACAACTTGGAGTACAAGACAAGAAACTCATGTAAACCCTACCTGGCTCCCTTTATAAAGCCAGGCAGGGGAACCCCATTAGACGGATCGACACAGATAGGCATAACCCTAGCGAGACCACGTCTCACACAATCATCCTCGCGGCCACCATGTAACTTCATATCATCATCTATACAGATCAGACAAGCAGGATGTAGGTCTTTACCTCACCATGAGGGGCCGAACCTGGGTAAATCCTTGCTTGTCAGCCGACGGAACTACCAGCGCGCACTCTCTCTCCCCTTCAATCAACCCGGGGTACTCAACCCAGGGACTTGCCGAGGTGATCCCTCGACAAGGTTGTTTTCCAATGAATTGTTTGGATTTATTTTTTTAAGATTTTTTTGTATGATTCCAATCCTTAGATTGTTTTCCAGTGAATTGTCTTTGGATTAAAAGAACGGTGCTACCCAAATTCCCGTGGAACAGGTGGGTTTTGGCTAACGAGATCTAGTGCTCCCTCCGTTATTTTTTTCCGAAAATCATATTTGTGAGTTTCAAAAATTCTTAAAAAACGGATGTATCCAATGATGATCCCACAAATGTGCAAAATATCAAGTTGAAATACTTTATATTATGTCCTACAAAAAAATAACAAAATCTGATAAAACTTACAGATTTGAAAATATGTTTTCTTAGATCCACACTTTTGTCATTTTTTGTGTAGCTTAAAATATAGTAAAATATTTGAAGTTGATATTTTGTAAGTTCGTGGGATATACTATTGGATACACACTGATTTTTTCTACAATTGTTGGAAACTCATAAATATGATTTTCGATTTTTTAATTGGACGGAGCAGACAAAAATCTCCACTCCTATTATACTGTGTTTTTGTTGTTGTTGTTGTTGTTGTTGAGATTTTATGCTGTGTTTTTCAATCCTGCAATAGGAGGCCATTATTCCAGAAACAGACTTTCGGGCTTTCGGCCCGGTCGATCTCTCCACCGCGCAGGCCACAAGGCGTCGGGGCACGTCGTCCGGGGACTTCCGAGTTCCGACCGAGCCTTTCCACGGCAATTCCTATATTTCGCATACCGTGATGCTGGCGTCGCGTACCCCCGACACCTATTGGGCATGGCCCATTCAATACTTCCGACCGTGACGCCGTTCGTTCTTTCTTCGTCACTGTTTCGCGTGAAGCTGCGTTCTTATTTCTTATGTTTTTACAGCATTCTACGTTCCTTTTTTTTCTGACATGCACGCTACGTACCTTTTCTTTCCTGACCTGCGTTCTGTATCTTTCTAGATTTATTTTTTTCCCTTTCCTTTCCATTTTAAAAATTCGTTCCGAAATAAAAAATGGTTCCACTTCGAAAATTGTTCCGAAATTAAAATGGTTCTCAAATTAAAATTGGTCCACTTTTAAAAAATGGTTCCGAAATTATAAATGGTTCCGAAAATAATGATGGTTCCGTTTTTAAAATTGGTTCCGAAATAACAAATGGTTCCATTTCAAAAATGGTTCCGAAACTGAGAATGGTTCCGAAATTAAATTTGCTCCCATTTTCCAAAATGGTTCCGAAAATAAAAATAATAATGGTTCCAAAGTTAAAATTGGTTCCAAAAATAATAATGGTTCCATTTTGAAAATCCTTTCGAAACTAAAAATGGTTCCGAAATTAAAATTGGTCCCATTTTCAAAAATGATTCCAAATTTGATAATGGTTCCATTTTTAAAACTGGTTTCGTAATAAAAAATGGTTCCATTTTCACCGTAATAAAAAATGGTTCTATTTTGAAAATGGTTCCGGAAGTAAAAAATGGTTCCAAAAATAATAGTGGTTCAATTTTTATAAATTGTACCGACATTAAAAATCAAGAAAACAGCCAAAAATTAGGGGGAAAAGTCAAACGTGTAAAAATCTAACCGAAATTCGGTAAATAGTCGAACCATCCAGCGCGTTAGAAGCAGTTAGTGGGCCTGGCCCATTAGCGCGTCACGTGGAGGAAAGGGGTAGGCGAAGCCAAGTTACCTTCGCGTAACGCGTTCTCTAGGCGTACCCCCTTTCCACCCCCTCAGCTCGCTAGCTAGATCTCTCTCCCACAGGGAAGTCGCCGGAGAAGGAGGGAGGCGAGCTAGGAGGGCGAGGGGATGGGGCGGGAGGTGTCCGAGAGTTGCGTTGATGGGGTGGTCATGGAGATGGTGGCCGCCTACTGCGGCCGCTTCTACGCCTCCAAGCCGGAGCTCGCCGCCGGCCGCATTGAGGCCATCGGCTTCCAGGTCGGCCATCAGCTCTCCGAGAGGTAAACCAAGAAAATACCCCCACCTCCTCTCGTCTCTCGTTGCTTGGATCCCGGTTGGTTTCCTGGTTGGATCTGTCATCTGCTGTTTTGACTCTCGCCGATCCGTCGCGCCTCACCCCGTGCCAGATCACTAGTTCCCTGTTCGTCAAGCGGTAGGAGCTAAACGTCTCATTTAGGGCTAACTGTGGATGTAACGGATAAATCTTGAAAGCTCATGCACAAATTCTTGAAATGATTACTGACTTACTGTATTAAACATAAATAGGAGCTAGTTGTCTGAGTTGGTGCGAAGATCAAGCTGTAGCCTCATTGCCAAGCAGTTCTTAATTTGGTTTCCTTGCCATAAGTTTGAGTACCTTCATTTTAGAATGCTCTAGGATTATTGAACTAATTTGAGCATGGGTGTGGTTTCATTGCTCATTTCATGAAATTTCAGAATTCTATTAAGGGTATCATGTAATTTATTTAGAGTTTATAACTTAGTAAGGTTCATTTCATCTTAGACTATGTCATGTACTTGATGAGTATAAATACACACAGTTTGACATATGTATAGTTGTATACATCTGATAAGGGTATCATGTAATTTGTTGAGAGTTTATAACTTAGTAAGGTTCATTTCATCTTAGACTATGACATGCACTTGATGAGTATAAATACACACAGTTTGGCATATGTATACATCTGATAACTGAATACCATCGACAGCAAACACTCTATTGGTGTGATTACTATCAAAGTATCAAATAGTCATGCATACATAGCCATATGCAGTATTTTAGTTAATAAACCTACAATCACTCACTTTACTGGATATTTGACATTTATTCAGCTGAGAAAGAAGATATTCTTTTGTGATTTGCAGTTTTGCACAATTGCAGTTGCTGTAGCAGATATTTTAAAGCTATATGGATATATTAATGGGACCTATAGTTAGGGAGTTGGTCAGCATGTTCAAGTCAGTATGCCCTAGCATCTATCTAGAAATTCTGTCATCTTTGCTGAACTTGTGTGGTTCCTAGTATATTTATTTTATTATAAAGCCCATGGCAAGCAGGATAGTAAACATGAATGATACTTTTGTATTAAGAGATTATGTTTATACTGGTCATGGATGTCATGCCTTTCCTTATGAACCATTTTGTTCAAATGTTATGAATAACAAATTCAGGTGTTTCTTCTCTCATCAGAGTTTTAGGCTAGTAGGATTAGTTAATACTCCCGAAATGGTTGACACACATTTGTCAAAATATGGATGTATCTACACACTAAAATGCATCTAGATACATCCGTATTTGGACAAATTTGTGTCAACCATTTCCAATCGGAGGGAGTATGTTTTTGCACACCACGTATATTCCCTGCTGACCCCAGACAGTTTATTAGGTTGATCAACTGACCATTGTCTTGGACAACGTCCTTAAAACCCTGAATAAAGATTTGAAAGCGAAGTAAACAAATAGAAAGTTTCTTTTCCTCCCGTGCCTTTTGTCATGTTAATTTTTATGGGTTTACTTCTAATATTCCTTATTTTGAGTTCTCTTGTATCTCAGAAGTATTTTATTCTTCTCTGCGTATGACTATGATGCATACGACATGGTAGGGCATTAGGTTTTCTAGAGGAGAGGATGGCGATAGGTTAGGATGAAACAATTAGAGGAGGTGAGAGACTGTGAATTGAGAGCATATTGGTCTCTCTCTCTCTCTGAGATATATGACATTCTTATAAAAAGGATGCTATGCCTATGATATGATTAACTAATACAGTCCCTTTGTTCTGAAATGTAGGCCGTACATTTTCCAAGCTTGAGATTTTACCATATGTCTCTTCTACAGTATTTTGTTAATAATTACCGATCAGGTTTTCAACTATACCAAAATGACTTTGAATACAAACTCACTAATATCAATTTTGTGTCACATAACCCATATATTATCAAATTAATTGGAAGTGAAAGCTTGAACTTGAACAGTCAAAAGACGCCTTATATTTCTGAATAGTGAACACAGGCGGAGACGCGGAGTATATCCTTTCTTAATGTGACTCCTAACATACCCTTTCCTAATAATTCCTGGACCATAGTCTTTTGGTGGGTCGATACCGCGATTCACGAACCGGTTCATGAATCCCCCAATTGAAAGTCATTGTTTTAATTGCTGTGGAGGATGAAGGGCCCGAGGAAGTGGATGGAGAAGCTAACCTAGCAACAACCGGAGCTTGATATTGTTACCTTCTGTACCAAAGTCAATAGTCGCCACTGTTGTCAGAGATATAAACAGATCCTGCACTGCGGAAGAGCTCCCATATTCTTCTTTCCTTTTCTTGTAGAAACAGAACATCTGGTATACAGCTGTACACATCGGGATCTTTCGTGAACCATGCTTGGCCCATGTCTTCTCTGCGACCCATGCATCCTTTAGCATGCCAAATGAGGCAAAAACATGGTCATTACTAGCATATTCCTGGTGCCGCCTGTTCTCAAACTCCCACACTTCTCTGGTAATTGGGGGGTTTATTCTCTCACCATCCTATGTAATTCTTAGACTCTGAGAACCCTATTTGCACAGGAATCCCAATGTAGACTACAAGAGTGAGAGGAGTGAGAAAAGAGAACATGCGAGGATAGACATGCGTAGTGAAGAAGACGACAGGTGGGTGCTTCTATAATGAGTTAGAACAGGGGTTGGTGCGAGTTTATTGAAGAAGGCTAAAGTTTTGTTCGAGAAAATGCAAAACTTGCCTTTTAATATATTGAAAAGGTAGGAAACGTGTTGAAGCCTAAAGCAAGGCTAGGAATGACACACATCAGCATGGTCCTTTTATTTTTTATAATCATCCATATTGTGGAATTTCAGTTAGTATTGATAGAATGATGGGTGATCAGCTTCTGATCTTATTTCATCCATGTGGTTTCTCTTGGTTTTCATAGAGTTTTAGTTTATAGTGAATAATGCTTCCAGCTTTCCACCAGCTCTCAAGCTTAAGCTGTTATGCTTGTTTAGACTTATGTTTATCCTTATTTAAACTTACCTGCTAGCCTAGTGGACTCAATAGTGCTGCAGTGCAAAGTTAAACGGATTTTTTGTTTATATGCAGATACACAATGGAGCGTCCTCGATTCAGTGATCACCTTGAGGCAATCAAATTTATTTGCAAAGACTTTTGGTCAGAGCTCTTCAAGAAACAGATTGACAATCTGAAAACAAATCATAGGGTAATTGAGCAGATAACCCATACCATATTATGTGTGTTCATGTTAGAACTGATATTACTTGACTTGCATGCAGGGTACCTTTGTTCTTCAAGATAACCATTTCCGATGGCTTACTCGTGTTTCTCTAGATCCATCTGTAGAGAGCACTGATGCAACTGAGAACGACTCTGCATCATTAGGCGATTCTGCAGCCCAAACAACAAGCATGCTTTTATATTTCCCATGTGGGTTAATAAGAGGTGCTCTGACAAATTTGGGAATCCCGTGTGCTGTCTCTGCAGATATGTCCAACCTTCCAGCATGTGAGTTGATTCATTCTTTCCCATGACCTTGTATTTTAATTGCATGTGATTTTAAAAAATGAGTCATCTATTCAATAGTAACTTTTAAGATGACCTGTCACCCACCATGCATGGTACATCAACCCATTAACTGAAACAGTATATCTTCTCCAGATTCAGAGCTTGCTGTTATTTGTGAGTTTGATTCGAGGATCCTTTTCTAGACACCATTGATGCATTTTCTTGTTGCATGCTGAAATCCATGGCATGAGACTGTAGTTATACTTATATCTAGCCAACCACCTGTCGTCTGTCGATTCAAATGAAATAAATCAATTGTGGGCGGTTTATACTATTATCTGGAAAATTCGTTTTGGTTGTTCAATAATATAAAATGCATTAGTTTCCTGTCTGCCTTCTTATAACCATTTCATTTGTTGTTGCAAAACCTTTTCCTTTAGCTCGTGATCTCTATTTAATGGGAGAAAGGCGAAGATAATAGATTATTTTGATTGAGCCAAAGAGGAAATTCATCATATTCACTGTAATTCGAAATTGATGTCCCCGTTTAGAACATTTCAAACCTTGTTGGCTCCTATTTTATGCATTTCAAAGCTATTAGTTTCTATGTATATTTAAGCTATTCGTTAATAAGTCATCGCCTATTTTATGCATTTCAAAGCACAACACATTTCGTTATTTGAAACTCCAGATATCTCCCTTCTTTGTTTTAAATTTCCATTGGGAGTTCGAAGACGCCAGTCGATTTTGTATTTCCTGTTACCATTCCACGAAGTGCATCTTGTGGGCTCTGACAAATACGTGATTTATCCTTTTTTTACAGGTTCTTTTGTGATTCGTATAAAGACATGATCTGCGATAAATAACATAAGTACAATACGAATCCCTTCTTGTGGTTTATGTGTTTTGGACAGTAAGGAAGGAGGTTCAGATATTTTAGTAGATTGTATTTTAGTGTTCCTCCTATGTTCGAATCTCAAATATTTGGTGTAATTCCTTGATTGCAAGATAATGTATAATATTCAGTCTGGACAATGCCTATTAGCTATGCAATTTTTTTTTTTGGTATTTTAGTCACATGATAGCTGGATGAGCCAAGCTGCCAAACCTCCTAAGCTGTTCACTTGACTACATCAATCACACGCTAGAAAAGGTGGGCGTGCAGGATGAAGTACCTTTACATGCTGGGGTTGTTGGATGGAATTCAGGAACTGTGTCCATTACACATTCTCACATGTCAACATACTGATTTGCGGTTGCTATGCCCTGACATACCAAACAAATAGACTAAGGATGACTCCAACGGGGCGACGCAAACGGACGCGCGTTTGGTCCGTTTGCGTCGGGGAACGGACGCGTGTCCGGCCCATGTCCGCCCCTTTCCGGCCATTGGACCCAACGGGCCGACGCATTGAGTCCGCCCGGCCAGGGTTTTTGATCATTTTCGGCCAGGGTTTTTGATCGATCACATTGCAAGTAAAATAATACATTATAACAAAACATATAGCAATCCAAATATTACAATACAAATAATACAATCCAAATAGTTATTACAATCCAAATAGTTCGGCAAATAATACAAATTGTTTCACAAATGCATAGTCTTACAAACCAAATAAATATAAAGATCAATAGTTCATCAAATGGAACTACTGGTTACCGTAGTGCTGCCAGACATGCTCCACCAAATCATTTTGGAGCCGAAGATGAGACAACTTCTCACGAACATCACGGTGGAAGTCGAGGAACTGAGCAAATGTGGACGGTCTCTGGGGCTCAACCAACTGACCCTGAAACTGCCATGCCTGATCATGCATGTCCTCGTCGCGTTCATCCTCCACGATCATGTTGTGCATGATCACACAAGCAATCATCACCTCCCATAGTTGGTCCTTGTCCCATGTCCTAAAAGGGTGGCGAACAATAGCCCATCGTGACTGCAGGGCACCGAATGCACGCTCCACATCCTTTCTAGCACTCTCTTGTTCCTTGGCGAACCTCTTCTTCTTCTCATCATCGGGATTGGAGATGGTCTTGACAAATGTAGTCCATGTAGGGTAAATCCCATCAGCGAGATAGTAAGGCTTGTCATACTCGTGACCATTGATCTTATAGGTCACCTGGGGTGTCAGGCCATTGGAGAGCCCGTTGAACACCGGAGACCGCTGCAGCACATTGAGGTCATTGTGCGAGCCGGCCATGCCAAAAAACGAGTGCCAAATCCACAAATCTTGTGATGCCACGGCCTCAATCACGACCGTGCACGCCCCAACATGGCCCTTGTACTGCCCCTGCCAAGCAAATGGGCAGTTCCTCCACTCCCAGTGCATACAATCTATGCTGCCAATCATCCCAGGGAAGCCTCTGGCCTCGTTGATGGCCAAGAGCCGGGTCATGTCCGCGGCATTGAGCTCCCTCAAGTACTCCTGGCCGAACACCTGCACCACGGCCCTGCAAAACTTGTACATTGCTTCTAGTCACGTGGACTCACTCATCCGCACGTACTCGTCCACAAGATCACCGGCAATTCCATATGCAAGCATGCGAACGGCGGCGGTGCACTTCTGGTACGACGAGAAGCCGAGGGTACCACATGCATCGGACTTGCATATGAAATAGTCAACAAAATGCATCACCCCCAACCGGATACGGTTGAACAAAGATCTCCTCATCCGGAAACGGCGCCGGAAAATCTTGGGAGGATACGTGGGTTTCGTCCCCATACAGCTGGATTTGGCCAGCTCTCCGGTTCCGGTCCAGAGCAGGAGAACGGCCTGGCAACGACCCTCGGGACACCGGTCGCATCCTCTCTATGTACTCGTTGACGATGAGGTGGCAACCAGGCCGTCACTCTCATCGTCGGAGGAATCGTCCGATGATGACGGGTTGTACAGGATGTAGTTCCTGTAGTACCACTCATCCGAGCTATCCATGGCTGAGTTCGTACCTGAGTTCTTGCCGGGGCGAATGACCGAATACCTTGTAGGCGGCGTGTGTGTCGCTGGCGCTGCGAGAGAGATGGCCGCAAGATTCACCGCCGTCGCGGGGAGGAAGCTGCTCTGGTGACGGCGGGGAAGAGGAGCAGCAGACGGCGTCCCCGGAATGGCCTGCAGTGCCAAATCGAGGGAGCGACGGCGCGGTGCCGGCGAGAGAGGAGGAGGAGGTTGGGGTGGGGAATGGTCTGATTTACGGGCCAGGGGCGGACTAGGGCAGGACACAAAAGCGCTCCGCTCACGTCCGCGGCCCACGCATCGGTGGCCCAAATTTGGGCCAAGAATGGGTCGCGGCGGATCAAAAAACGGACAACGGTCCGTTTGCGTCGCCCCGTTGAGCCGTGTTTTTGGCCTCCACGGATAGGAACGGAGGCGCGCGGACTCGATGCGTCGCCCCGTTGGAGTCATCCTAAGCCAACCCAACCCATGACTATATACAGACCACCTGATTGTAAGATAGCAGCCATGGGTAATTGCATACGGTGCCTTAAAATTGTTAGAACTACAGAATCACATGTATATGCCCGGTGTTGCTGTCACAATCTTGGTTAGCTCTTACGCTGATTTCCATAAATAACTACTACTATGGCCCGTGAGATAACAAAGTCGCTCGCCCTATCCATTATGAACCCATCGTTATAAAGGCACATGACTTCAGTAGCAAGACAAACAACTCACACACACTACCTGTCTTTATTGCGAGGAAACAATTGCGAAAGATATAAGATAATCAAGGAGTTGATCGAGTTGCCGTCCGCGAATAGGATGCATCCAAAAGTTGAGTTACACATCATGCTTTGCTTCGCTAGTGTGTATTTTCAACCTAACATGAGGGATTCCGTATCGTGCATCCTAAATCTAGGAAGCATGATATTCTATTTCGGCTGGCGACGGGAAGAGCAAAGGGAGGTTTGCCCTAAACTGACTGAAAGCAAACACCATAGGTCTAGGCAGCGATCAATGCCTCCATCGGTGGTACAGACTTCTGTTGTCACCCCGGTGCCATTGGTAGCTGCATAACTTATCGCTAGTTCGCGACAAGCACACGGTGCCCGGGCTGCATGTGTATAACTTGCTTCTTCGAAGAATATGATTTTACCTGGCTGATATCCCAATTCCCAAACACAAGTAGCACCTCTGCTCAAGGCTGGCCACATGTGCTGCATCGCACCAGTAGTTAGGAAATCCTTGCGGAAAAAATCGTGTATGCGAAGTTCGGTTACATGGCAAAAGATTTTATGTTGTTTGAAGTGTACCGATAAGATTACTGCCATCTCGCTTTGACTTCTAGAAGTCCATTGCCCTGTTGCAAAGGTGGAGACCTTGCTTCAGTATGGCACTGTCAATAGGTAATTTGACTGATGGCGCTGACTCGGTATAGTTACAAGAGATCATTAGTTAGGATTAACCATTACTAGCACAATGCCCGTGTGTTTGCTATGGATAGACCATTTGTCCAGCCCATCTTGTTAGCAAAATAATTGTATTTTGTCAAATCATCAACGAATAAATATAACTGTAACCAGAATTACCCCCCTCTTCCTCTATAGGTCGTTGATTGGAATTTATTGCACATCAAGCAGAAGATCGAGAGCACCAAGAAATAAGAGGGTTAATTTACCTCATCCCATATTCCCTCTCTCTCGCTGTATCAATTGAGCAGAGCCCCGACGGCGATGGGGACATCATAGGCTGCGTGCCTGCGTGCACATCTAGCACCACCCTTTCCTCAAGAACCACACTCTCCAGGTAACAAGTTCGATTGCATCTGTGACGTACGGTTTATGCACGTAGGAAGTTGTAGCCTCAGAGAAAGTTTGGCATGCCCACAAGGGAAATGTCATTGTATTTCTTGATCATTCATTTATACAAAGGATAATAATAGCCATGTCTGCCAAAATACTGAAAACTACACCTAGAGAAGGTAATACTACCACCCTATCCATAATTCCATATGGTTCCTTGGACATTTGCTAAAATTGACACTTCCGCAAACTGTATGCGAAGCCTTCAGCATTGTATTTGTACCAACGAAAGCACCCGTGAAGCTTGACAAATCCTGCAGCAACAAAATTGTGCACCTGAAGCACCACATGAGCCTCTTGCCAAGAAGCAAGCGTTAATCCCATTCCATCATTTGTGGTAAACTTCAATTGGGCGGTCAAAACCAGCGACGGAACCAGCCAATCTGTCAGTAATCACCTCCACTGACCTGAATCCGACCTGCAAGCAGTACCACTTCATGGCTTAAAACAATTCTGCTGCAGGGACCTAGAACTGAACATAGAATTCATTGCCCATATAGAACGCACCTTGTCAAGAAGTATCTCTCGGAATTTCTTGGGATATATGCAGATGTCATTGAAGTTCTCTTTGGCCAACTGAAACCCACAATAAATGCCCACACACCGTGAGTTAACTTTAGAGAAACAATGGTAGGATCAGGATTTCAGTTAAGTATCCATTCTACAATGCTCAAGCTTGTGCGGTCAGAGGTAACAAAAGCAGGTTGGGCAAGAGTTAAAACCAACGTGAATGATAATGATGAAAGCCAGCTAGCAACTCAAACCAACGGTCAGAGGTACCTTCTAAACAACCGAGGGGTCAAAGCAAAACAATTCAATCCATATACAAGTGCATACCCATCAGAAATAAAGGAGAACTTTAAAGTTTAAACGAGTATAT
Organism: Poa pratensis; assembly: GCA_947311845.1. Lineage (NCBI taxonomy): Eukaryota > Viridiplantae > Streptophyta > Magnoliopsida > Poales > Poaceae > Poa > Poa pratensis. The sequence goes on from CAMZMU010000077.1 coordinate 15,689,170, forward strand.
CAAGCCTCACAAAAATCATATAGCAGAAGTCATCACTCTGACAATCAAAAAGTACCTCTGATACTAATCTGTTTTTCTTATACGAGGACCAAGGTTGAGGTTCCATGATAAATATTCCTCCCTGAAAACAAGAGAAGCCAGAGGAAGAAAAACAAGCTATAGTTAGTTTTTCCTCTTACCATAGAGGTTCAACATAAGCCTAGCCCAGCAAACAGAAATACAAATAGATACCGGTCTTAAAAAAATTCCAGATCTTCACAAACAAAGTGATTATGCCATCATCACCCCAGTTCAGATGGATCCATTTTGTCACACTCAAACTGCACGAGAACAGAAGCACCACATAATAAGCGTCATCCAGTATGGACAATGGCGAATAAAAATAAATCACAAATTCTCTGACATGTCTCCTTGTAAATTTGTAACTTACCACATAATGGTGTCATACTCTGCATATTTGTGTGCGCTCTCTACAAAATTTTCATGCCGGAACGAGACAATTTCAAAAAGATCATGTTGTTTGTGCTTCGAAATATTTCCATTTGACATCTCAGATACCAATTTTTCTGGACAGCTTGGAGTTGTAGAGTCTGACGAGTTATGAACCTTGAGACTTTTCATATCCACCTTGCCCGTTCGAGCTATCGTTCTTAAATTCCAGTTAGCAGTTTCAATCAAACCTAAATGGTTAAGATCAGAACCAGTTCAATTCAAAAAATTAACACAACAAATCATGCTACACAAGGAACTACTGAAGTATGGTGGGCGAAATTTATTAGTAAATCTCTCAAAAATTATTACCTAATTACGGACCATGCATACAATGTTCGGAATATACAGGGCATCCAAGTTTGACAATAATGAATGCCCAGACCTTCATCACAAAATTCCATACCCCGCTAAAAACGAAATGAACCATACAAAACTCATACAGAGCTTCATAATTTAATGACAGGTTCAGTTATCAATAGAAAAAACATCAAATTTGTAAACATTAAGGTGTGGGCTCCAGCAACAATCTATACCTTTAAAAACATAACAAACAATGTCCCACAAAATTCCATTACGTTAGACGTGCAACCAGATGCCTCAAAAGCGTGTGTTGATACATGATACATTAAACTACGACCTACTAACAACACTTAGCAGGCAAGTGCAATAACTGGTCGAGGAAGTGGATTATATGTTAAACATAACTAGATTTTCTCATTGGCATTTTATATTGGTCAGCAATGTAGATTAATTTTCTCAACTAAAACATTAGATATATGAAACGAGCATCAACTATATCTCCAGATTCCAGCTATTGCGTATTCCATACACCCAATATAATAACAAAAAAAAAGGAAAAGGACAGACCCAGTGCTAGAAGCCCCCACACCAGGTGGGGTCTGGGGAAGGATTATACGAGTCAAGCCTTACCCCTGCAAAGTGCAATGCAGAGAGGCCGAGTCGAACCCAGAACCTATTGGCACAAGTGGGGAGTACTTCACCACTGCGCCAGGCCTGTCCTTCACCCAATACAATAACAAACCGATTACAATATTACTTCACTAGAAAACAGTTTAAACCTGAATCGATATCAACTCCAAGCATGCTTCGACATTCAAACTTCATAGCTGCACAGGGTAAAAAAAATAGAAATGAGAAACTGTGTTTTTCAAGGAATTTATTAAGAGGAAAAAAACATTTTACGGTATATCAATCTCTTGTTACTGTGACATCTATCCTAACGAAAGTAAACACATGTGTCGTTATCAAATTTTGCCAAATGGATGTCAGAAGAGGCACCAAGCATCAAACACAGAATAACGAAGCACAAGACTAGCAACAGCTATTGGTATTCAGTTCTCATATTTAAATGCATTAGGATCAACAGTTGCAGCCAAGAGTTATCGCATGAAAACCATGCTATTGAAGACCATAGTTCAATAAGGTAGGCGACATGTTTGATTACAAGTGAAAACCCAAAACAAACGGCACATATTTGATGAAAATTATCTTAATATAACCATATAAAAGAATACCACGCTTAGTAAAATATTTTTCATGATAATATTGAGCCGGCTTTTATACTTAACAAGAGCCACTCAAAAAACAATGTAGCTGCATAGCAACAGAAGTCTGGTAATTCGAACTGAAGATTTGAAGACATAGGCATAGGACAGAAAGTTCATCACCCAAACAAAATAGACCAAAATTGTTGTCCCGGAACATTACCTAGACCGATTGTGACCAACCCCTGGTTGCATCCAATATCAAGACAATCCTTGCCTGCAAACCACTCCTTCCTGAATATCTCAAGGCGCGGATCTTCACCAACATTACGATCAATCTGTCAAATATCAAAAGATTGCAGTTATCAGTCAGACTGGTTGATCCGGCCATTGAGTGACTTTGCGTTGTATTAATTGAACTATCATTCACAGCATAGAAGGGTCAAATGTCAAATCTACTGAATAGACCATCTTTGGTACAGGCCATTCCATGGTGTATTTAGCATAACGATTTCTATATAAACAGGTATGTGACTATGTGCAACGAGGCTCTGTAGCCACCCATTAAGTCAGTGACGGCCCTAGGGACATTTATCAATTAGCACTTCTCCTAATATGGGGTCAAAAGCTCTAAGCAGCCGTGAATACTGTGTCCCCTGAAATTTGACAACCATGTCAAACACAGTACCAGAAAGCCTAAATTGTCTAAGCCGATGAACTAATTCTACTGAGTAAAAGCAGAAATTCGCTGGCCAAACAAGACAGTAAAGATCAGCACCGTTTTCATGTTACTGCAGTTTCCATTCAATACCAAAACGTATGACACCAATCAGTGCCGAAGCCTATGAGTGCTCAGAAGCATTTCATCAAACAGCTAGGGCACACATCCTAAGCAAGAGCACCACCACTTGGAACTAATAACTTATTAGTAATAAGAATCCTAATTCGTATAAACCATCTAAATTAATCGCAATATCCGAAAAATCCTTTCACCAAACAATTCCATGGCACAATGACGATTCGTCCGTCGTTTTTAAGAGAGAAGACACAGTGGAAAAGGGGAGGTTTAACTCACTCGGTAGCCGTAGTAGTTCCTGTAGTTCCCGTAGATGAAGACCTCCTTGTTCTTCCGCTTCTTCCCTTTGCCTCCACCACCAGATCCTCCTCTTCCCGGTGCGTCGCTCTGTTTCCTCCCCGCCTCTCCCTTGGTTCCTTTGGCCTCGGATGGAGGCTCCTCCGGCGCCGTCGTGGTCTGGGTAGGGGTGGCTCTCTTCGCCGCGCGCTTCATAGTCGTGGGGGTGGTGGGGAACAGCGCGGAACGGCGAAGCAGACGACGAGCTCGGTACAGGGGCTGAACTGAGGCCGGCGGGGAACGGGGGCGTGGATGACGGCAGGGAACGGGAACGATGGGTTCGAGGACGGCGGGTAACGGTAGCGTCGGAGCTCCGGCGGCGGGGAGGACCAGTCGCCGGCGCGGCCGTGTGGTGGCGGGGGATGCGGCCGTGTGGCGGCTCGGGGAGGGTCACGGGGAAATAAAGGAAAACGCTCTCTCTCCGGGTGGGAAGGGTTTGCTGTTTGCATACGGTGGCAGTTTTTTTTTTTTGAAAGCGGTGGCAGTTTTCTTGTAATTAGGAGCAACGAAATGACCAGAAGTGCATGCCCCTTCGGAAGACTTGCGGGGAAAAGGGTGCTTTTTCCTGTCTTTGGTTGCGGAAAAACCTACAGCACCGCCGAGCTTTTGGTTTTGGGCTTCAATCAAACGAGTTAAAAAAGATATGATTTGCGTGAAAGTGGGTGGAGTTGGTATAATTTCGTGTGTAGCTATTTGCTTTGGCTGCGTCTTGCATGCGGGAGCTCCTATTCAGCGCGTTACGTCTCGACGCCTGCAGCGTAGCCCACACGAAGATCATCTTCTTCATTGCGTCTTCTCCAGCACCGACTCAATCCCCCCGTCGCCGCTGGCGCCCAGGCCGCCTCCTGCCGCCACCCGTGGCCGACCCCGCTCCAGCGGCGCCTCGCCGCCCCGCCCTCTTCCATCCGCCTCCCACCGCCGGTCCACCACCTCCCCGACCTCCCTCTAAACCCCCCGAACCCTAAGCCTCCTCGCCGACGAGCATCTCCGGCACCCGACCCACCCCCACCCCCAAGCTAAGTTACTTCCTCGCCTCCACCTGCGCCGCCGCGGCGAGCCGCGTCGTCGCCGGCTACAGCGAGGTCCATTCCTCGTCTGGCCGACGATGTCGCGGCCAGCCGCGCCATCCCCGTCGGCGGCGAGGTCTTCCACGCTCGTTTTCCTCTCCGGCGAGACCGCCCCGGCCGTCGGCGCATATCTTCTGGTTCGTCTCCGGCGAGGTCTGTGGCAGTTATTTCGTGGGCCGCGGCCCGCGAAGCACCAGGAGAAGCGCGCAGTGCACCGAAGGGGTACGCGAAACGGTGCTATTCAGTACTACAAGCGTAGAATAGGGTTTGCCCTTGCATGCAATGCGAGAGCAGCATGCAAGGGTTAGGGAATCTTTTCCTACTCGCTGCATTTGTGTAGCCTGTCCGGCTAGAACGCTCGATTCGAGCGTGTCTGCTGGGCCTAACTCAACGCTACTTTACAAAGCGTGCTGGACACAACGTAGGGTCGCATGCTGCAAAAAGGTGAACGATTCCTTGTTTTCAGAGTCCATGCGAGTTTGGCCCCGGGCTGCAGGCTACCGAACGCGACCTTGGCGCGCCGACTTGACGAGTATACAGAAGGCCCGTCAAATTGCTATAAATTACATGTATACCCCTTGTAAGTTTTTTTCTTCAAAAAACCTGTGAATTTCATTCAACCAGGGGCTGCTACATAGCTGGCCAAACGGGCCGGCCTGCACGGCATGTCCCAGCCCGGACTTAAACATGCCTGGCCCGGCACGGCCCCCTTAGGCCTTTTATAAACTGGTCATGTTGTGGCAATCCACGTGACTCGCCAAGCACGGGACACGTATTAAACGGCCCAGTCCCATCTGGCCCTCATAAAAAGTTGGCAATTTTCGGACTAAAATTACTCTCCAACAGGTACATTTCAAAAAACTGACTAGAAGGGCCAAAAAACACGAGTAAACGATGCAAAACGGGCAAAAAAATTCTTCCTAAACTGCTTACCTCAAGCCGTGAAAACTAAAAACCCGTCGGCCCTAACCTCCCTGCTTACCCCCGTTTCGCGGTAATTTTTTTGAAATGTCGTCATTGGCAGCGCTCGATGCTCCCGCTCCTGCTGAAGCGGGCCTCGCATATCGATCATGTAAACAGGTCGTGCCCGTGCCGACATACGGGCCTGGCCTCGTAGCCCGAGCATGGCCCGTTAATTCATGATTTTCCTTGAATAATATTCTCTCGTAAACCAGAAATAGATTTCCAATATAAAGTATGCTCCACACTTTATGTATTTTGCATAACCTTCATAAGTTAAAGCAAATAGTTATAAATACTCCTAAAATGAAAATGGCTACAAATAAATATTTTAAAAATGAAGCAATTATAATGACTCAAAAGAAAACCCATGATTATTAAAAGTGCATATATTGCCTTCTAAGTGGGTTTTGGATGATAGATGACAAACGATTCAGGACTAATTTGTTGTTAAGAATAAACATGTTATTAGTCCAAAGAACATTGGTTAAATTTCAAGGATATTGACCCCTAAAAATAAAATTAAGAAGCTATGTTCAGTTTTGAAGAAACGGGATGGTTCTTAAGAAACATGAGCCGACTTGAAGAACGTGCGTAGTTCTCCAGTAGTTCTAGTTTGTCAGTGATTTAGAGCAAATTGTACTAGTAAGAGGGGTTAGATCTCTTAGGCCGAAGGTGAAACTTGGATGCATTCTCAACTAGACTCATTTATTATACAACTATTACAAGTTGAGTAAGAAAATTATTAGGTTCAACTCTTATAATTTTTACTTCCACGTTTCAGAGTGCTGCTGACAAAGAATCTATGTCCACGCCACCATCCAGATATGAACAAACATATGCTGGGTAAAGCATCTAACAATCAGTCTTATACTAAATTCTTCGGTTGACTACAATAAACTATAGTCGTATGGATCATACTAATCCAGTTATCTCTATGTTATTGATTTACTTATGCAGATGCTCAAAACAAGTATTGCGGGCAAACCAAGTCCGCAGGTTTCATAAGAGAAAAAGTATAGGAAATTCGGTTCGGCTCCCGATCTCACGTGCACATGAAATCTGGGACGCACTTTTACTCCCCAACCAGCACAAGCCACTCCAATCGTTCCGTTCTCGATCGGAGCAGCCAAAAACTCGCGAGCTTTGTCTAGATCGTAGGCAACCTGGCCAGCGCCCTCCAACTCTCTATCTCTCTTTTGATTCTGTCTAGATTTTTTTCTTCATATTTAAGATCCAATTTTGTTCCATGTTTCTGCCGTGAATGATGCGTTCCATTGATTGCTCATGTATGATTTTGTTATCATCTGTACAAACACTTTCTATTTGGTAAGAGATCATCGTAGGCACAGATTTATTTTGAATGGCCACCATTTTTGCATCTCGAAATTAATGGATGCAATCATGCAATCACTTTATATTATGGGAATTCGACATGTGTATAAGTCAAAGATCCGTTGCTGGATTTTCTTCATAGGACTTCTGGTTTGTCGGTGGATTATTTTTCTTTGTTGGACTTCCGGTTTACTGCATTGAGCTGGAAAAATAAGATGATGTTTGGTGCTCGGCAAGAACTGTTAAGAAATACTATTGGCAGTGTTTTTTTTTACGGTTGGTGTTTGTTCATCCCTCAAACTGTTCTGTTTAAGATCAGCATTAGATGGGCTGTAGAATTTATTTGGATGGTTGAATGTCGGTTGTTTGTTTCTAGACATAGCTAGCTGATTTACATGGCTCCAGCAGTAGTACTTTGACATAGCTAGCTGATTTACATGGTTACATTTGGTCTGCAGGTTTCGTAAATCTCGCCATATCTTGCCTTGGGCTAAGCATAATTTTCATCTATAACACCGTTGAATTGCAGGTACAGTGCTACCTGATTTGTTCTTACACTTTATAATGCTATAATCTGTTCCTGGTTATATCCTTCTATATTATACTTTAACATTAGCTGTGATGAAGTAACAAGTAATAACCAGCTCAATGATCAAGAAATAAAACATGCATAACCTCGGGTGCTTGATTAATTTATTTTTGCTTCTCTTAGAACTGATATTCTCTGTTGTTAAACATGATGGAACATGTTCTGTTTGCTAAGTTTGTGTCAGCTTAGTGATAATCTGCTTGTACTTACTGATCTCATTTGGCAAGAAACAAGCATCCGTTGTCTTGAATTTATTATGCACAATGCCTAGAGATGTTAGTCTCGATACTGTACTATATCAGCCTAGTTGAAAAGAAATGGTGGCCTCGAAGCTTGTTTGATACAAATGTTTGTTTGTTTGAAAAGAAGCTTCTTTATTAATGCTCTTATTTTGTATTTTATTTGCAAAATTATCAAGAAGGAATTGCATTGTATACTAAACACATACTTTTGTTCTGCAGTACTAGCATGGATTGTGGAGAAATAATACCAAGTGTACGAGTCAGAAATCATGAAGAACTTGTGATGTATGAAAGTTTCGAATTGGAGTAATGTATGAAAGTTTGAAAGCTCGTACTTTTGAATATGTAATAATTGCTATATGCTGCATCGAATGCTTTCATTTGTGTGAATGCCCGTGCTTGTATGCTTTGACTTCTCATTTGTATTCAAGAATTGTCTTTGTTATTTTTCTTATTTTCTTGTTATTTTGTGTAAATTTGTGATCTGATGATCTGATGTTGAGTCACATTTATTTCGAATTTTCTGCATTTTATTTTCTACAAAATTTATCTATATGCTCGTACGAATTATATTGCGTGATTTATCTATATGATCGTATATGATCTATATGACCAATTATATTGCGTGAAACAACAAGGCTGGGGCAGATATCCCCCGCGCTGCCCCTCCGTGCCAAATGAACACATGGCTGGGCAGATCTCCCCCGTGTAATCCAAGGATTACATGCGCACGGTCAAATTCCTCTTGGGGCTTAGCTACCCTGGGTTTTCCTACCCGTGCTACCAAACAAGCCCTGATGCACCCAACCTGAACCTGGCTGACACCGCAGTCATATACGTACGCGTGTACGTGACACGTCACGATGACATAAGCATGACACTGAAGCTGCTATAATCATGTACGGGTAAGATGTATCCCGTTTCAGCTCGGAAAAGACATTCTTTTGCTCCCGGACACCAGTGCTCCTGCCACTTAAAAATATTTGAAAATCATATTTTTGGGTTTAAAAAATTCTGAAAAAAATACAGATGTAGCCAATAATATATCCCACGAAGGTGTTAATTTACAATGTGAGATACCTTATATTTTGAGCTACATAAAAATAACAATTCTGATAGGATTTAGAGATCTGAAAATAAGCATACTTAGATCCACACTTTTGTGATTTTTGTATAGCTCAAAATACAACGTATTTAAAGTTGATATCTTGCACGTTCATGGGATATATCGTTGACTCTCTCCACATTTATTTTCAAAAAAATTGAAATTTATAAATATGGTTTTCGAATTTTATATATAGGAGGGAGCACTGGATCCCGGGAGAAAAAAAAAATCTTCAGCTTCATGTCTTTGCTGCCGCTGCCGAGATCGTGCAAATTGACGCCGCCTGGTCCGCCGCTGGAAATTCAGTACGTACGTGGTGTTCCTCGATACATAACGTGGTGTACCAGCTTCATTCACGTTTCACGAGCGGAACAGAATGTTCTCAAATAGTGTACGAGGCGGTACAGAAACTCCACCTTCACTCCGTCAACTACCCTGATCGTGTCAGCACTTTTGGCCCACAGTTCACTACGATGTCAGTGCTTTTATGGTGAACCGTATTTCTCCAGTGAAATACAGCTGCACAACACCCGATGCACCATCACCAAATCAACAATCGGTAGCGGGACTAGGTGAGCTTGGGAGCCAAATTGCCGTTCCCAGAAAGAATTGATTCTCATTACTCTCTCCATCCTAGTTCGCAAAATCCCGAAAACAATTTGTCCCATAACCCCCAACCTCCTAGGCACAATTGTATTTAATTCCATCTCAATTAGAGCCTGGTTGCCTCCTGCACCAATGCAAGCAAGATTTTAGCCCCAATCAAATATCATCTTAGGCCAAAATATTCGAAAATTATGCCTTGAGTACTAGGACGGAGGGAGTACTTAGTATATCTCCGGGTGCGGACGAATTGCACCCGGGCGCACTTGCTCATGGCAGAAATGAGTGGCTGTGGTTAAATACAACATTTTATATTCAGCACAATAAATGCTCTGCATGCATGCATGTTCATTTGTCTAGCAGATTTATGATTAATTAACAAAATGATGATTCTGAAGCCCAATTTATAAATTGATTATCATGTTTTGTGGTGCAAAAAAGGTCTAATACATTTCACAGTTTGCAAATTATGGTATGTTCATGTACGCCCTGCAAAAAGGGCCAAGAAAATCGTCAGTTTCCAATATGTTTGGGTTAATTAATTACTGAGTGACTAATCACCGAGTATTATGGATGCATTGAAGAGGTTGACATGCAATTTTTACAGAGAGCAAGCGTGCCCGGGTTCACTTTGGAGTTTTCGGTATACTAGTTGAATCGGCGCGGCGACACGCCGCGCTCCTACTGATAATTTTTTTTGTGATAATTTGTTTGTTATTTTAGTTGCATTATATATATTGTAAGGAAAGGTGGTAGTTTTATTTTGTGTAATGTACTTAGCTGGATTTCAATTCGAAAGCAATCCATAATTAAAGCAAATGTTTTCGCAATTCTTGGAAATATTTATGTAATCAATCATTTTTGTTAAGAATGTAACTACATAATTAGAGGGATGTAAGTTATACTTCTTGCAAATATGTTAGCTAAATCCAAATGATCAAATATGGTTTCATTTTGCCATGATTTTCTAGTGTACCACCATAATTAGAGGGAATATGTAATGGTTACGTGCAAATAATATGTTTGTATGTCGCCATAATCATGTAATCTTGATCCTTCGTTAGAAGAAATATGCTATGTTAGCATAAATTGGATTAATCTTTAGAGAAAATGAATTTGTGATTTCTTGAAATGTGCATGTAATAAAGCACTATGATTTTTTTTTGTGATAGTTTGTTTATTTTTGTAGTTGCAAAAGTAATCCATATTTGGAGGAAATGTATTTGCATTTCTTAGAAATCTTTACCTAATCAATCTTTTTTTTTAAATGTAACTACATAATTAGAGAGACTTAAGTTATATTACTTTCAACTATGTTAGCTAAATCTGAATGGTCAAATTTGGTTCCATTTTGCCATAAATTTTTTTGTGTACCACCATAATTAGATGAAATATACCATACTTATGTCTAAACAAACATTTTTTTTTGTAAGTGTCACATTATTTGTAAATGTGAACTTATTCGAATTGGTATCATATGTTCGTGTCTCGTGATAAATATTTAGTTTAATTCAATAATCGGAGGGAGTACATTGTTTAAGCGTTTGCTAAATTCAATTTAAAATCAATCCATAACTAATGGAACTAAATTTGCATTTTTTAAAACATTCATGTAATCGAACATTCAAATAATTTTTTAAAAGGCCCAAAATATTTAGAATGTATTTTATTATTTTATAAAAAAAATTAGAATCTGTTCTGAATCGATTTGCAGTTGTGTTCGAAAAGTTGCAAAAGATCTGAAAAATGCCCGGATCTTGAAGGCATCGAAAAGTTTGAAATATTCGAACTTGAAATTTGATCAAATGCTATTAAAAACCGTCACTTTTTGTTCATGTTAGTGTGCTGATATGTTTGTCCCATTTATAAATACCCTGTATTTGAAATACCCTATATTTGAAAACTTGCAAAAGGTTTGAAAATTAGAAAACAGAAAAAAAAACGACGCATCAGCCCAGCAGCCAGCCAGGCCGGCCCACATGGCGGCCCAGCTGGCCAGCCCAGGGCTCGCTAGGTGTGACGGCGCCGTCCCCGGCGTCTGGAACGGCCGCGGCGGCGTGGAGCTCACCGGCGGCGCGGCGCGGCGTTCCGGGACGCGCGCGTGCGCGTGGAAGACGCGGCTCGACGCGATGCGCCTGGAAGTGGCGGCGTCGCCGCTTGTTGGTCACCAGAGCGCCGACAACGGCGTGCGGACGCGGCGGCGGCCCACGGGCGCTCCGGCGGCGATTCCGGTGAGCCTGCGCCTCTCCGGCAGGCGGCGCTGGGGGAGGAGGTAGAGGCGGCGACGGCGAAGCCCTCCGTGGCCGGCGATTTGGCCGGGGAGGCGCAGGGCGGCGGCGGCCGGCGGCGGCGATTTCCGAGTCGCGGGAGAGAGAGGGGAAGGGGGAGGCGTGCGGATGGTTTTGCAAAAAAACCCCTTTTTACTGTAATTACTTTTTGGTCCTTCCGCTCTTAAATCTCTGGACTAGGGAGCTATTTCTAGATTTGGGGAGGAGTTTTTTGCAAAACAGCACGGAGCACTGTTCATAACTGTTCATCCCGCGAATTGCTCGATCTGGACCGTCGGATCGGGATCCGACGGCCGAATTTTGGAGCGCTGGGAGAGCTCCATTTCCTCCGTCCTTTATATATAGGTAGATCTCCGTCCTTTTCTTCTTTGGTGCATCTCATAACAAGTGTTATATCCTATTGTTTTCATTATAAAAAAAGGTAACAAGTCGTTGCCACCGTTAAGCTTTACCGGCACACACTGCTTTAAATCGTAAAAAACACAGATTGGCTCTTGACACGTAGACCAATTCACGCTTTCTAATCTTATCGTTTGTCTTTATTTCTCCAAACTAATAATATGCCACTGCACCTCCTTGATAGATCTTCCTGATGTGGTGATTGTTGATTTCATACAATCTTAAAAAAATGTTTTCAAATCTATAGACCCGTGATCAACTTTCTGATCTTTGTGCAAAAATCAAATATGGTACAACTCCGAATAACAACTTCTCAGCATGACTGATATTACCTCCCCGTGAGACTGGTAAGTCTAATTCGGCATGAATCTTTAGTCAAGCCTCTTACTCACATGTGTGGCGCTACTTAATCAAGGTTTATGTCAAAACTAATTCACTTTGATGCTTTCATTCATCAGGTCGGCAGACGACAGCTTGTTGGTATGCTCGTGTGTTTGAGCTAGTATATGGTCAGTGAAGATGATAAAGGCTAGAAAAAAGCCTAAACAGACAGGTACTGGCTCATTATAACTTGGAAAGATTATCAAGATGTGGCGCCCATCAATATTCACGCATAAAATGGGGGTGAGACTTGCGAGCAGCTCCAAAAGGTAATGAAAAGATGTCAAGAACATATAATTTCCATAAAATAAAGAGGAAAACCACTATCGCTTTATTATATAGATAGTATCGTACAACTACAAATGGTAGCTATGAATTAATTCTCCACAGTATAGTGTTGCACTCACCATATTAACCACTATATATTAAGAGAAACAAGTAAAAAATTGCAGGTTAGTGAAGAGGCCAAAAAACTACATATAATTACATTTACAGGAATGTGATCATGTGTCGAGATATGAGTGAGTGCTCTGCGTGAGCCCTGAGGAAGGGGGAAACAAGGCACAGATAAGAACTACACTATATCACGAACGCAGAAAAAAAAAACTCCACAGCTAGTGCTATTTGATCACGGTTTCCATTTATTTTTTTACCGTCACTTTCTTCAACCTCCCGGGCCAGCTCTGTTTATTGCCAGTTCCTTGGCAATAGTGATGCACCTTGCTTACGGCAGATGATGTTTAAACCATGCAATTCTTGCAGCAGAGCAAGAGCATCTTCTGTGTACCTACGTAAATCCATTTTTGTGGGATCTTCGTTTCCACAAGTTAACGCGTCAATCAGCAAAAGAATTAGCTTGATCATCTGAGTCGGTCATGTACTTCGACAGAACTCAAGATTTGTGCAAAGGCCGCAGATGGGCAGCACAGAGAAAAAAGGACAATATGCCACTGCAAATCATGCTAGTTGAAGAAATACGTAGACCGGAGGACATCCTTCATGTCAAAATCTCCCCTCTCTGGCAATGGTGGAAATCTTAATTTAGGGAAAGATGTCTCGAAACTCTCCAAGAGCTGCATCAAATATACTGCGTTAACAAACTGAATGCACAGTACAGGAAAAGAACGACACAGAAAAAGCAAGCTCGGCATGGTGAAGCATGGAAACAAAGAACTAAACCACAAACTAGTATGATAGTTCTGGCATACTACTAAATAACAAACCAACAAGCATGAAACTGGAGCCCACCACTAAGCCGTGCAGATAAAGAGGATATAAAACAATAGATGACAACAGTACATAGTGGTTTATAGCTAGTATTAAATGGAATGCTCAATATCAGTGTAAATAACTGAGATGGCAAAATACATACATTTTCTAAAATAGGTGCATCGTACAGTTCCACGAACTTTTCCCGTAGTATCTTGTTCATTGTATCAACATCACAAGCATGGGTCCAATATGAATCATGAACTCCTGCATGGATATACAAATGCTAATAGTAAAATACAGACGCAGACAAGGATCCCATAAATAATCTGACAGATAGTAAAATACCAACCTGCAAAATATAGACCTTGTCTTTTGCAAGCAACAGCAGTCATCATCATATGAGAGCCATCAAGGGAGTGTACAAAGTTTGGAGGGAAAGCTGTCCTCTGCCGCTTAACCATAACCTGGTTGATGGATACACGTTTAAGCACAGAGTCCTCAATAGATCTATCAGATTCCAAAAATATGGATAATGGTACATTATAACAGTGCCAGACTGTCAGTGCTATGATCAGGAAAATAAAATGTTCAGCGACTCCAATAATGTAATGCACAAGTTATGCAAACAAAATTTGATTATCCACTTCCTGCCCAGCAAACCATTCACCAGCCAACACCCTATTCTCAATTAGAGGTGTTAAACATATCCATGTAAAGATGGCATACCTTGTCTGTTTCTCGTTGAAGGGTCAGGACTTGTAACGATGTTTTGATCTACAAGAAAACATCAAGAATGTCACTTTGTTATTAATATAGTTAGTCAACAGAAGGCACATATTTAATTCTCTGGAAGAGGGATGTGGCAACGATAATCAAGAGAAGGTGAAGAAACAGTTATACTGAAACACGTACAAGATGCCTTCCTAGTTTCCGATATGGTTGTACAACTGGAAGTCCAAGAGGGGTCGTCCATCTCACGGGTTCATTTTCACAAGCAATTACCTGTCGTACAAAGCAGATGGACTACTGTTCAACATCCATGGTTATAAAGGCCAATCCGTTTAGAAACAGAAACTCAAAAGGACAAGGCAGAACAGCTTGACTATCAAGAAAGAATGTTAACTGAAAAATGGTCATGACAGAAATAATCTACACTTATAATCTGAAGTTGTAGGTCGTTTGTCATTATTCCAATAGTCATGACAGAATTAAAAAGTTTTATTACTCTCTTGGGTTCTGTTATGCATAGCACTGCCTTTTCCAAGCATTCATATATTTCTGTTGTGATAGACTGGTAGTTATTACCTTCGTTCGAAAATATAAGATGTTTTGGTAGGCTATTTTAGCCTTTAACATCATCTTTTTTATTTAGATAAAACAGTGCAGTACAATCCTACTGAAATTAGTTACGACTCCCCTAACTCACAAATAACGCAGCACACAACAGTAGAACAATACTGCAACCACAAACAGGCCCTTTATAATAAAGAATATGCAACTCCTCTATAAACAATAGACAGAAAAAGGAACATTCTATCTGTTGGGGCAGTCAAAGGATGTCAAAGGAGACAAATTTAAGATAATATACTCATACAATGTTGAAAAGGGAACATTCTATCTGTTGGGGCACTCACAGGATGTCAACAGAGACAAATTTAAGATAATATATATTCATACTATGTTGAAAAAGCAACATTCTATCTGTTGGGGCACTCAGAGAATGTGAACAGTAAGATAATATACTCAACCAATGTTTTCATTTCAGCGTGTCAAGAAAAGATTGAAAAGGAAGAAATATATCCCAATTACAATTAGCTATTTAGTGTGTGTTTGGGGGCAAAGTATTTTTAAAGTATTCCAAGAAAACTGTGGTTTCTGAAAATACTATGGTTTTAAATACTTTAAGGTGTTTGGCTTTAGCAAAAACTGTAGTTTAATATACTTCAATATTCATGAAACTGCACTAATTTTGAAGTATATAAAAAAGAGGCTCGGACCTCTTTTTCCAAAACTGAAGTATTGGTTGCCTAGCCATGGAAATACTGCAGCTTTCGAATACTAAAGATTTAGAAATACTTTAGATTTAGAAACACTTCGCTGCCAAAAAAACACCAACAAGCCAGCAGATCCCATTTTGCAGTTTCATTCAATAATAAATCCGTGGTTACCAAACAAAATAGCAGTACAAATACAACATATGAAGCAGCCAAAGATGATACTGAAGTAGACTTTCTCATGCACAATGTAATTGCAGCATCAAACATCGCCTGATATTCAGAACATAGACATGATACTACAGATGATACCTTGGCGCAGTCTCCAAGCCAGTTCATGATACTACGAGCAGCTTCGAACATCTCACCAAGCGCTGTCAGAGTAACCTGTCCAGAATAAAAAACGAAAGAAAAAAGGTATTTTAGTTCTAGGTGTATATGTTAGATGACGAAACAACAGCTTCAATGAATAAGGTATTCCACCTTAGCAGCATAGCATGATGCACCAAAAAGATCCTTGTCATCAGCAATGACCCCCCTCTCCTTTAATCTTCTTTTTATTTGTTCCCGTGCTCCAACGTAAGTGACGCCATAGACAGATGTCATCACTGTTTGTTTTACCAACTTTCTGTCCACCTGCATTTCATAATAAGCACGTAAATCTTCACATAATCTCCTAGTATTCTTTGTGGGCCTATGAGACATCAACTAAAAGCAATAACAGAAATCAATTGTCCTGGAAATAGGTAACACAAACATTATTCAGCATGTTAGATTAACCCTGATAGCCATGTTAGTCAACATGTTTTTATATCAACTGAATGTATAAGGGCTCTCTAAAGTAATGTCTCAGATAAACTTCATTTAGCATAATATCTGATCTAGGTTGCACTAATCCGAGGAGTTTCCGCATAATATTGCAAATCTTTTGTTCGCAATCTTGAGAAAAAGTAGGTGTTGCTCAAATATTTTAAAAGATGTGTTACTCATAAATAGATTTGGCTTTTAGCACGCAATTGTAACATAATAAAGCTGGACTGGCAAATTTTACAAAAAATAGTGAAACTCTAGGTACAAATGCTGAATTTACCGTAACATTAGCTTTACTATTTACCAGGTCTCAGCACTAGGGCAAAAATGTATAAATAGGTGGTAGAAAGTCATCAATATATATATATATATATATATATATATTCTTAAACACTGAGTATTTACATCATGTAATATTTATGAGGTCAAATATGTCGAAGGACTAGCGAAGAAGCTTCACCTGATCAACTAGCAGACGAGCACGGGCTGCATCAGGATCTTTAGCTGGATCTTTTTGCGCGTCTCTCCTCATAATCTCCACCACCCTGGATCAGAAGTATGGAAAATATAACTCCAAATCACAAGTTGAAGAAGATATTACGTCAGTCGCATGTCAAGATGGATAAACTGGACCTGTTAAACGTTTATTGACATGTGGATAAGGCACTGCCATGTTAAACGTACTAAGCAGGATCCCAATAATTTCACAAATAAGTACATGGACATCCAGTTTAAGCTTGTTGGAATTTATATCCAATCTGTTGTATTTCCAAATTCATTTCAGGATCGCATTATAAATGTGAGCATATATAGTACTTCAAATCCAGTCCACAACTGGTATTTTTTATAGGTGAAAAGTATATTGTCCGTCCCTCGGTTGTTGCGAACATTTAAAAATGGCCCCTCAACTTAAAAAACCAGGAAAACATAGTTCCTCAACTGTAAAAATCGGATGAACGTGGTCCCTCAGACTGATCGGAGTTGTTTTTGGTGGCAACATGGCAAGGTTTTGACAACACGGTACAGTTTTGACCATTGACCTTGCAGCGCTATCCCACGTAACTAAATGAAACTGTGGACCGTTAACTTGAGACATGGCTGACCGGGCCATGGGGAGGTCAGGATAGCTTTGTACAGTAAGGAACGGAAACCAGTATTTATTTGTTGCATGGTTTTAAAGGCGTCGCCTAGTCATCGCCTAAGCGTCCGAGCGCCCGGAGACGGCAAGGTGTCCTGCTCGCCTTAGACTCCTGACTAAGGCGTCCAAATTGGACGTACAAGGCGTCCAAGGAGTCGCCATAGCGGGGAAGGCGTCGCTCTGGTCAATTTTGGACGCCTTCGACCTTGCTGGGCAGCTCTAGCGGGAAACAGAGCGGGAAACCAAAATTGGGCGGGATGGGAAGGAATTGAGGGGCAAAGTGAGGTGAAATCGATCTGAGAGAGGGTGGGGAACACACCCGTGACAGGAATCGATCTGAGAGAGAGAGAGAGAGGAGCTCTCTCCTCTCAGGAGGCCAGCTCCTCCTCCGCTAGATCTCATCCTCCTCCGGCAGCTTCCGCCCTCCTCTTCTCCGGCCAAGCTTCTGGGCCTCTCCTCCCCTGGCACAGCCCTCTCCCAGCATGGCTTTAAATACGGAAACCAGTATTTATTTGTTGCATGGTTTTAAAGGCGTCGCCTAGTCGTCGCCTAAGCGTCCGAGCGCCCGGAGACGGCAAGGTGTCCTGCTCGCCTTAGACTCCTGACTAAGGCGTCCAAATTGGACGTACAAGGCGTCCAAGGCGTCGCCATAGCGGGGAAGGCGTCGCTCAGGTCAATTTTGGACGCCTTCGACCTTGCTGGGCAGCTCTAGCGGGAAACAGAGCGGGAAACCAAAATTGGGCGGGATGGGAAGGAATTGAGGGGCAAAGTGAGGTGAAATCGATCTGAGAGAGGGTGGGGAACACACCCGTGACAGGAATCGATCTGAGAGAGAGAGAGAGGAGCTCTCTCCTCTCAGGAGGCCAGCTCCTCCTCCGCTAGATCTCATCCTCCTCCGGCAGCTTCCGCCCTCCTCTTCTCCGGCCAAGCTTCTGGGCCTCTCCTCCCCTGGCGCAGCCCTCTCCCAGCATGGCATCAAGGTGCGGCTCCTCTCTCTCCCCCATGGTCTCTTTCCTCTCCGCCTGTGGTGCTGTTCTGCTTGTGGTGTTCCCGTGGTGTTGTTCTGGTGTGTTGCTTGCCTGCTTGTGCCCGTGGTGCTCTGTTGCTTGCCTGGTTGTGCCTCTCCGGCCAAGCTTCTGGTCTCTTTCCTCTCCACCCTCACCTTCTCCTGTCTCTGTTCTGCTCTCTCCCCGATGGTCTAAAGCGTCGCCTCGCCTTACGGTTTAAGCGCCTAGGCGGTGAGGCGCCCCCCCCCCCCCAACGCCTTGTCGCCTTTAAAACCATGATTTGTTGTCTCGCTGGTAAACATGAATGCTTTTTATAATAGAATGAAAATAATAGAAACTTAATAAATATCCAAATGAATTTAGTCTACACTCTACAGGAGCAACTGAAGACACTGGAATACTATGCATCAGCATGATAGTAGTTGTGAATTCTGAAACATGAGAAACTGGGTGTATAAGACTTATCGGTACAGACAGGCCGATAGGCTATGGGCTTATGGCATACAGACAACATGTTAAAACGGAATGTTGAGTCCTCCCATCAAGGTGCAGTAAGACAGAATAGCCTCTACCTGGTAGCTATTCCAGAGTAAACATCTGCAGGTTTCTCCCCAGAAACCAAGTTGACAGCAATGGCACCCAGCTGCATGAAATTGATAAAAGAAATAATTATGTGTTTACACTAGCCAAAAATTCAAGATTCTCCATGCCACACAAAACAATCTTTCATAAAAGCAACAACATAATTAATAAAAATATGAACTGACCTTGTCCCTTCCAAGAGCTGCATAGTGCTGCAGTCCATTACAAGAACCATCCTGAAACAGAAAACGTCATATCATGATTCTGCTCCAGCATAAGTTCGTAACCAAACACCTAGCCTTACTATACAAGGTTAGGTTAGGTTAGGTGGGCAATTACATGGTTTAACAACAGCACCAAGTATCCTCACTTCTTGTGCGTAAATGTTAAATTTCTAGTTACAACTAACAAGTTACAACATATAGCTCACATGCAAACATTTCAAAAACTTCTGAAAAGAGAACACACAACATAATCCGTGTCCATGATGCTAATCATATTCTCAGGGCTCTTATATGTATGTGTCCCCATCTATCGGGATTCATGTCCCTCATTAAGTACATTTGGATGTAATGGATCACAATTGTTAACATTAACTTCAGTTTCACATGTTCATTTGGATCTCCCAGTACTTAAATGGTGCATACAATGTAAGAAAGACTGTCAGTCATCGCCACTTGTAGCCTGACATTGGATGTTTTACATCTTTATTGAGTTGATAACCTTAACTGAATTGATTTCCCGAAGCAGAGACATGATACTCTAGCGACTCAAAATCTCAAGGTTTGGAAAGGCGTAAAAAGGGTGCGGTTAAGCGCACTTGAGCGTGAAGTGCAGGTCCTCTGCCTCGCTTAGGGACTAAGCGCCTTATTATGCGCTGGGCATGAAAACTTGGGCGCGGGAGTGAAAAATTCCATGCACAGGCTGGCTTGTGCGTGTTGGGCAAAGGGATGGAATCTCGCGGCGGCCCCACCTCGTGTCCTTTCCTTTATCTCGCTTACCCCGCCCTGTTTTCACAGCACCTGTCTTTTTCTGCTGGTTTTGTTTTTGAATTACTTTTCTGCTGGTTTTTGGTCTTGCTGGCCCTGCCCCTGTCTTGTTTGGCCTTGGAAGTCTTCATTATATGCCTAAAATTCCTAATTTCTGCTGTTTATTGGTCCTGCCATTGATCGAGTCAACAACGCTTAAGCGCCCATAAATCACATAAGTGCTAGGTAGAAGACACCACACGGCATACGCTGAACGCTTTTTTGAACCTCGCAAAATCTGTTTGTCGTTGGACTTAACATTTACACAAGGGCAGTCCGGATATTTGGTGCCGTTGCTAACCCTGTAACCCATGTAATTGCCCACCTAAACTTGTCTAGTAACGCTAGTATTCGGTTATGACCTTGGATTAGAGAGGATAGTTGGGGTCGAAGAGACAGAAATTGGTACATAGAAAGCTGCTGTGATAAAAAAAAACAGCTGGAGGGTGTCATGAGAAGAAATGGGATAGTAAGTTTAATCTTTGCTTGCTTTTATACGATTAGCATCCTTCCTTAACAGAGACAAAGTCCTTAAAAATCAAATAACTAAATATATTATTGTAACAGATTACAACATCAACTAAACCAATCCCAACGTAAACCTAACTCTTAACAAACATGTAGATCCTTGATGGACTCAACGCGGACGTGCTTCCTGCACTCGAGCAGCTGTTGCTATGCCATGATCCCAGACATGTTTGGTAGAACTCAGAAACCTTATCAAACTAGTTCACACGGGGCAAGAAAATCCTTGCTCCTAAAGATAACCCATGTAGACAAGGTTTATTTGCACATCATTTTGTCAAGCCATGCTCACAATTAGTTCAAAATAATTTATATAATACTTTTGGCATTAGGTACTTTTCTGGAAAGCATCAAAGCATGCCCTTGTTTTATAATTTCAAGGCACAATAAACAAATATGGCCAATCTTTTCTAGCCTAGCAAAGCAAACATGGACAAATTGACTAAACATGAAAATTATTGCTGGGAAAAAATGAGATAATGAGAAGCAGAATTATCTAACATGGACAAAATATCAGTACCTGGTGCACAGGAATATGTGAGATCATTGTTTCAGGAGAGGGGCTTCTTAAAGCTTCAGTAAGATCCATGCAAACTGCCAGGCATTGGAATGGATCCTCTGCCCCAAGCCACCATCGCTTGCCTTCAAGAGGCCTATTAGCTGAGTCAAATATGTCCTCCAGGTGATTTTCAGTAAATGCAATTCGACCATCGTATGATAACTTATCAACACCTCCAGCATACAAATTTGCTAGGTGTATCTTCAGCCAGCGCAAGCCTGATTCACCAAGTGGTCGACCTTCAGAAAACTCCAAAACTCCACGACAAAGATCTGAACCCAAGTGATTCAAGTAAGGATGCATTGGATAAGCACGGCCTCTAAAATCAAGGTTGTGTGGGTAGTAAAACCCTTCTTCTTCCTTCATTTTCCGAGCTACCTGTTACCAACAGGTATAAATTAGATGAAGAGTAAAAGTTGAGTAAATTATGTCCAGCTCAATAGTTAACAATAGCAAGACCCCTTATAGTGGCTTACGGCGAGTTTAAGCTCAACATCACATCTCTGGGAATGCCTTTCACTATTCTCCTTCTTGGTTGTCCTCAAGCTCCACTTCCACTTCTTCAGCTCAGTTTCATCTTCAGTGTCAGGCTTCTCTGGTGGGGAGATCTAGAGTACATGAAACAAAAGTTGGCATGTAAAACATTAATGCCGTAGAGGGCTTCATAAGATGAAATCAAGAGAGGAAAAATTGGCAGCTCACATCAGCACGATCAACCAAGTCAGCAAGTCGGCCACCACTCGACCATACTCTGTCAACGATACTAAGAACCTTTTTGTTGACCCGCCACTTGGTGCTCCCAAGAGTATCTAAGGCCTGGAACCAAAAAGGCCTCAAAAGATGATATCACTAGACCAAGATGCTTAGCAAGAATAACCATGGACACGTCCATGTGCAAGACCATATTAATAAGAGAAGCGGCTATGGTAGAGCATCAAGTGGGCTAAAAAAGGATCCCCATGCATGATATCTTAAAGTATCTCAATCATAAATATCCATCTAATCTGCAAAGAAAATATAAACATGAGGCAAAAGATACCTCAAAAATAGATTGCATCTGTTCCTTTGGAGCCCTTTTTACAGCCTCCCTCTGTTGCCTAGCTCCGTGGGTGCGCATGATATAGGATGGCAAAAACAAATGTGCACCCTTGTCATATCTGTAGAAATTGATGTTAGTTACTTATATACCCTAACATTTACTGGATGGCGCTACTAACTTCCAGCCAATATGTTATGCGAAAGTAAGGATAACTTTGCTGCTCGTGAGTATTATAGAAGTAATGACCTAACAGAGCAGCATCCACTATTATGAACCACACACTGAACTAGCCGAGAAGGGGGTCATTCCGATTAGTGATTAAACTCAGCAACAATGTTATGTAACCTAACATAGAAGCACTGCTGAGCTACCTAGCAACATAACTAATTTCAAATAAGCACATTACATATATACAAAAGAATTATGAGAACCATGGTTAAGCAGTACCAACCCAGTCCAATTGATTGGTGGAATCAACATAGGCATGTAAGGTATGACCATATGCTTTGCCTGTACAGAAAATATTTCCATGAACAAAATGTAACATTACGGAAAAAATATTCTGATGAAGAAATCCATTGTAAGTGTAACATAAGGGGCGACTCACTGTTCTATCTAGGCCTTGTCGAACCAGTGGATCACACTTGATAATACCATATCGTCGACTCTGCTTCCTATTAAGTACAAGGCATTAGAGAAAGCATATGTTAGAACAGAGTAGCATTGCCCTTGAGACGATAAGGTATTAAGTAAGAGTTGACATGATTACTGTTGTTCTCTTGCCACAGTTCGCATCTCATGTGTGAAAGCAGGTCGGATTTCAGGTGTACTATCTGCAGACTGACTAGCAGGTGGTTGTATATGAGCCGTTTCAATCAATATCTCTATCAAACGGCTACCAACCTACAGAACAGCAAAAGATTGTATAAAAATATCATTAGTTAAAGAAATAACACATCTATCAACCCATAATAAGAAAAAAAAATCATACTTTTGCATGAGCATCTTGACCCCATGGCTTGGTGTTATCTTGCTTCTTCACTATATGCCTTACTACCTGTAACTTCTGTTTTTTTATCAGCTCAGTGACTTTCTTTCTTAGACGCTGTTGTTCTTGGGCAATATCTGAATCCCTGCTTCTACTACTTTATCCACTTCTTTGGTGCTCTTTTTCCTTGTTTTCTCTAGAAATTTGTGGATTCGGACCTGGTCAAGGACAAAAGGAAAAAAAGGTTACAATTGTTCATCAGTAGTTTATACTTTGAAGTATCACACTACCTGTTGTCACCATAATGACTAGTACAATGACAGAAATAATGCCAAGTTAATAACTGACTGAAAATTAATGCAAACACCGAAGATATGCAAGGAAATTGGAGTTAACAAAGGCATCTCTTTCCGTCCAAAAACAAATGAAGGCACCATTCTCAGTTACAGACAAAAAACAAAGATAAGTGTATTTTTCCATTATGAGAGGCCAAATTACTACCAACGAGAGTAATGATGCCTACCCCTAAATCACTCCAAGTCTCACGAGTTGGCCTTTGGTCAATCAAGTCATGTATATATTTTGACACCATTTCCACTACATTTACATAACCTACTTGAAGGGTACCATACCGAAAGATTCAGAACTAGAAAACTATTTCCAAAACCAATCAAATATTTATTAAAACTTCAACTGTAACAAAAAATTACTTGAATCTTTTTTGGCTCCAGATGTACCTAACCGTACATGATTCAATAACCCAGAGTACACCGGGGAAGTATCTTTATACTCACGCCTCAGTGGTTCAGTCATACATAATGTCATACTTACCCAAAAGAAAAAATGAATTTTTAATTTAATCATGTCGCAGACTAATGAATAATTGCGCTTAGCACTAAAATTGTTAGAATCTAAGAGATGTATTTACTAATAGGTCATTTTTCGACGTCAAACTGATAAAAAAATGACCTCAACCTCAGCACTGTGCAGGCTAGTGATCACTTGAGATTAATAACAACCGTCACTGCTAATTCATTCATTCAGGTAACAACCATTTTGGAATGCAACTGTGCAAGTGGAAACAAAGAAAGAAAGAAGCTTTCTGTCCGACCAGGAGCCACGCACCTCATGCTCGATTGCTTCACCGATCTGGCAAGCGGCCTGGATGACGCGGACGCTTCCGTCGCCGCTGCCCGTCATAAGCAGCCCCATGAGCTTGTGCATGGTGATGACGGCCATCATGTCGGCGGGGAGCATGTTAAAATAGGGGGCGTGGGAGGCGCGCGTCCCCCGCTCGCCCACGAGCTCCTGCTCGGCGATGATCCTGTCCCTGAGCGGCTCGAACCAGCCGAGGAAGAGCGACTTGACGTAGGGCAGGTTGGGCGCGAGCTTGTGCTCGCACATGTCGGCGAGCAGCTCGCGGTACTCCCTGGCGGCCTGCTCCCAGGCCTCGGTCTCGATCTTGATCTGGCGCCGGCGCAGCCCCGCGTACTTGGAGCACGTCATCCCGTGCTGCGCGGCGGCCTCGGTGACAATCTTCCCCCGCCCGCGCCCTCGCCTCCGCGGCTCGCCTGCTGCGGAAGCAGGCAGCTTTTGGTTGAGGTCCGCGCGGACGATCTCCTGGTGCGGCTCGTCGACCTCCTCGGAGGAGACGGCCTCGGCGGCGGCCGCGGCGGAGGACGACGCGAATCGCGGCCCCCACAGGAGACGCGCGGGAGGGAGGATCCCGGAGGCGGCGGCGGGGGCGGGACGGAGTAGGCGGTGGAGAGGATGGGGATGAGGAAGCTGCGGGGCGGAGGCAGAGATGAGGGCGGAGGCGAGGCGGCGGGAGGGGAGGCGGCGCCACATGAGGGCTAGGGCTTTGGGGGGTAGGAGGAGGACTGGGAGGGGAGGCGGCGGTGACGGCGGGGAGATGGGTAGCTCGGCGGCCGGAGCTGGGGCGGCGAGCATCAACTGGAGGGCGCCGGGAAGGGAGGCGGAGACATGGGGAATGCGGGATGTGGCGCCGCCGCCAAGAGAGGAGGGGGTTGGGCGGAAGGGGCACGACGGGTTCGGTTTCAGGCGTTAAACCCTTGCGCACGCTGCGTGGTTGATTTGGGGTTTAGGGATGGAGATCCTTCCCCCACGTCTCTCTCTCGCTTAACTTGAAATAGAGTACATTGCAGATTAGTCTTCTCTATTACATTTCAGTTCATGTTTAACGACTTGCTTATATATCTCTGCTGATGTTCAGAAAACAACGACTCTACTGGCCACATGACATGAACTCCGTTGGAGATTGCAAGATGTAGAGTTTTGCTAGGTTTCCAAAATCATTTTGCATATGGAGACTCTCATTTCCCCATCTGACTCTCTCTCCTCGCCACTTTACTCGTTGAGAGTCTCCACCCGACCCTCGGCTCCTCCCTCCCTCCTCGCCAGCAGTGCTGCCGTCTGACGTCGGTGGGGGGAGGGGGCAAGCCACGTGTACAGTTTTAGTAGCTCTAGAGTTTGGTTGGGTGCAGTTTGGCGTCTGTTGTATCCCTTGTCTAAGACACCTGGTTGGGTTGCCACCGAGCGACGACTACGGCCTGGATATGCTTCTTCCCCTGAGTTCTTCCATGGTGGATGGTGCGGTGGGGGAGCAGATTTGCGGGTGTGTGCTTGAATAACCTCGAGGAGGCATGTGCTTAGTGTCGAAGATTGTCCGCAGGGGATCTCTCGAAGGAAAGGAGTTCGAACACAGGGGGCTGAAACACGCAAACTCATAGCTCTCGGCGACCTCGGTGAGAAGACACAAAACAGCTCGGCAGGCAACACAGCAAAGGGCACACGGTTTACCCAGGTTCAGTCCACCGTGATGGTGTAAAACCTTACTCCTGCTTGTCTGATTATATTGCTTGTGGAGGCTACAAGATTTTCAGTTGACGTTGTCTTCGATGGTAAACTGATGATCTGTGAAATCTGTAGGGGTGGACAGATTTCAGGAAAGTCAGAGTCCACCTCCACAAGGCTCCTTTTGCGTTTTTGTCAATTTTCAAGTAATTCCTACACATCAAAGTGTAAAACAAGAACATTGTGCACTTTTGCAACTATTAATAGGTTAGTCCAAATAAATCATAAACATAATATAAAAAGAAGTGTCAAAGGCATAAAAGTAGCATGAAACAATAAAAATTATAGATGTTTTGGACGTATCAGTCGCCGCCAAGAAGCTCGATGAAGCTGCGCGCGCCTTCATCGCAAGCCAGGAGATCGAGGCTCTCAGGACCAACCGCTCTTCACAGAACAGCTTGGAGCCGCTCTCCTAATAGCATTGTGACGGTTGAGCGTCTCTTCGTCCAAGAAGGTGGAGATTCAGAAGAACAAGATGGCCATTAAGAAAAATATGGAGATTGAGAAGGACAAGTAGCCATTGAGAAGGACAAGGTGGCATCGAGCAGTAAAACATTAAGCTCAATGCAGTAAAGGTTACAACTAAGAGGATGAGAGCATCGATGGGGGTACTGAAAGGACACGGATGTCGCCTAGAGGGGGGGTGAATAGGCGATTTAAAATTCTTTACGGTTTAGTCTTGAATAAATGCGGAATAAAATTAGCGGTTAATTTATCAAGTGTAAAACCTAAACAAGATAGGTTTACCTATGTGCACCAACAACTTATGCTAAACAAGATATACAACTAAGTGATAGCAAGATATATTACTTCAAGCTCGATGGCTATCACAAAGTAAATTGCATAAGTAAGAAGCTCGGGTATAGAAATACCGAGGTACTTGGAGACGATGATTTATCCCGAAGTTCACTGATTGCGTGGATCACACGTTCGCTGGGAGACCCCAAGAGGAAGGTATGATGCAGTATAGAAGCAGTTTTCCCTCAGTATGAAACCAAGGTTTAATCGAACCAGTAGGAGCAAGAAATCACTTCTGAAGGTTGTCAGTGGCGCGCTGACGTGGAATCTGCACACAACACAATCAAACTACTTTGCCCCAACGAAACAGTGAGGTTGTCAATCTCACCGGCTTGCTGAAAACAAAGGATTAAACGTATGGTGTGGAAAACAGTAGTAAATTGCAGAGAATGAAAAGGAACGTGTTTGCAGTTGGTTGTATTATCAGTGTAAAAGAATGGACCGGGGTCCACAGTTCACTAGTGGTGTCTCTCCATAAAAGATAACTAACATGCTGGGTGAACAAATTACAGCTGGGCAATTGACAAAATATTGAGCGCATGACAATGCATATATATGACATGATGATTACTATGATATTCATGTGGGCATTACGACAAAATACATAGACCGTTATCCAACAGCGTCTATGACTAATAATCCACCGCCAGGTTGTCATACCGAGTTCCCCGTTGGTATTAAGTTGCAAGCAACGGATAATTGCATTAAGTAATGTGCGTAATGTAAACAAATGCATTAGACCTAACGGCGTACCCTTAAGCTAAGCATCGGTTATTTTATCCCTAGTGGCAACAGCACATCCACAATCTTAGAAGTTATTGTCACTCTCCCAGATTACCGGAGGCATGAACCCACTATCTAGCATAAATACTCACTCTTGGAGTTACAAGCATCTACTTGGCCAAAGCATCTACTAGTAACGGAAAGCATGCAAGATCATAAATAACATATAAGATAGATTGATAATCAACTTGACATAGTATTCAATATTCATCGGATCCCAGCAAACACAACATGTAGCATTACAATAAGATGATCTTGATCATGATAGGCAGCTCACAAGATCTAAACATGATAGCATAAAGTGGAGAGACAACCATCTAGCTACTGCCATGGACCCGTAGTCCAAGGATGAACTACTCACGCATCACTCCGGAGGCAGGCATGGTGATGTAGAGCCCTCCGGTGATGATTCCCCTCTCCGGCAGGGTGCCGGGAAGAGCTTCTGAACCCTCCCGAGCTAGGGTTGACGGCGGCGGCGTCTCTGGAACTTTTCGTGGATAATGGCTCGGGTTTTAGGGTTTTCGCGTCGGGAGAATAAATAGGCGAAAGGGCGGCGGCTGCGGAGCCACGAGGGCCCCACACCACCCCACGGCGCGGCAGGGGGGCCGCGCGGCCCCATGGTGTGGGTGCCACGTGGCCCCCTCCGTCTCTCCTTGGACTCCGTCTTCGTGTTGGAAAAATAGGAGGTTCTGTCCAAGTTTCGTCCAATTCCGAGAATATTTCCAGACTAGCTTTTCTGGAATACAAAAACAGCAGAAAACAGGAACTGGCACTGTGGCATCTTGTTAATAGGTTAGTCCCAGAAAATGCATAAAAATGCTATGAAGTGTATATAAAACATGTAACAATTGGTATAATATCAACATGGAACATCAGAAATTATAGATACGTTTGAGACGTATCAAGCATCCCCAAGCTTAGTTCTACTCGTCCTCGAGTAGGTAAAACGATAAAAACAAAATAATTTCTGAGGTGACATGCTACAATCATAATCTTGATCAAATATATTGTAAAGCACATGTTATGAATGAAGTGATCCAGGTCAATGGTCTATAGTTTGCTAGCAAGTAGATAATGAGCAAACAACTGAATCATATAAGCAAAAACTTTTCATGAATAGTACTTTCGAGACAAGCATCAAAGAGTTTTGCATAAGAGTTAACTCATAAAGCAATAGATTCTAAGTAAAAGGTATTTAACCAACACAAAGGAAGATTTAAGTTTCAGCAATTGCTTTCAACTTTCAACATATATATCTCATGGATATTTGTCAACACAAAGCATATAATAAGTGCAATATACAGCATATAAAAATTGTTGCACCAAAGTTGACACTAGTGTTTGCTTCTAAGATAGAAAGAAGTAGGAAAACTGACTCAACATAAAAGTAAAAGAAAGGCCCTTCGCAGAGGGAAGCAGGGATTAAATCATGTGCTAGAGCTTTTTAAGTTTTTGAAATCATATAGAGAGTAAAAATAAGTTTTGAGAGGTGTTTGTTAATTGTCAACGAATCAGAAAATGGAAAGTACAATATGACCCCTGCCAACCAGACTTTTAAGAGCGGCTCCCATGAAGGACGTTATTTCTACCAGCAAGGCAGATCATCCCTCTTTCTCTTTTGTTTACACATGCAGATATTTCACTGTTTGTCATTGCTTGACTGATAAATCAGGGCAAAAATGTGAAGAGAATTAAGCGGTTAAAGTTGTAATTAATTGGGACTGGGCACCCCATTTGCCAGCTCTTTTTGCAAAATTAATGGATAAGCGGATGTATATGCCGCTAGTCCGGTGGTAAAGTCTGTTTGACAGTTGACATAAAGACATCCACCCCGTCCTCATGAGCTTGGTAAACATTGACACAAAATAGGAGTAATAAAGTTTGAATAGTTTAAAGGTAGCACATGAAAAATTTACTTGGAATGGCAAGGAAATACCACATATAGGTAGTTATGGTGGACACAGATGGCATGGATTTTGGCTCAAGGTTTTGGATGCACGAGAAGCATTCCCTCTCAGTACAGAGTTTAGGCTAGCAAGGTTATTTGAAGCAAACACAGGATATCAACCGACACAGCAAGACTTATATGAAAACATATTGCAAGCATTATAAGACTCTACACTGTCTTCCTTGTTAACCAAACCCTTTTACTAGAAAATATCTAGACCTTAGAGATACCAATCATGCAAACCAAATTTCAACGAGCTTTACGGTAGTTCTTCATTAATAGGTTTTAACTACATGATACAAAAGCTTAAACATGAACTACTTGATAACTCAAAACAATTGACAAGTATCAAATTATCCAATACATGATCTACAAGAATATGTAAGCTTTTTCCATTATACCATCTACCACATGCAACATTTTCTGTTCCAACCAAACACCAATCAATTTATTTCAACATAAACTCTCCAAACAATTATAAGTGAAGCAAGAGAGTACTTTCTTTAAAAGAACTAACAGCTCTGAATAAGAGATGCATGCAAAACAGGAGCTAAAAGCATAGCAATAGCTAGATAAGAATACTCAACAAGTATAAGTGAAGAATAGGAGTATTCATATGAAAAAGCGGAGCGTGTCTCTCTCCCAATCAAGAATGCTGGGGTCCAATCAAGTTGACCATAAGAAAAATAAAAGCACACAGACGCTCCAAGTAAAGCACATATGATGTGAAAGAATTAAAATATAGTTTCACTAGAGATGACCTGATAAGTTGCTGATGAAGAAGGGGATGCCTTGGGCATCCCCAAGCTTAGACGCTTGAGTCTTCTTGAAATATGCTGGGGTGATCCATGGGAGCATCCCCAAGCTTAAGCTCTTCACTCTTCTTGATCACATTATATCATCCTTCTCTCTTGACCCTTGAAAACTTCCGCCACACCAAACTCAAAGTAATTCTCATTAGAGGGTTAGTGCACAATCAAAAACTCACATGTTCTATAAGGACACAAACATGACCGTTACTTTTAACATTAGCTACTGCCACTGATGTTATGTGAAGCTCTTCACCCTAAAAAAGAATTCCACTCAACACTAGTAAAAGAGAGAATGCGAAAAATAAAAGACAGAATCTGTCTAAACAGAACAGTCCGCAAAGACGAATTTTTTCGAGGCACTTACGTTGCTCAGATCGAAAAACTTTAAACTAACGAAAGATGCGTACATATCTGAGGATCACGCACAAAAATTTCAGATTTAAATAATTTTTCTGTGATTTTACATACTCCCTCCGACCCGAATTAATGGGCGGGTGTGTGTTCTAATTTTTTTTTACAGAAAACCCCCCGCCAGTACAAAATCTTTACAAATTAGCCCCCAGCTCGAAATCAGAAGCTTGCGGGCGGGATCGCTGCCGCGAGCAGCTCGCCGGAGAGAGCTAGTCCACGGCGACCGCAGTTGGGAGGCTCCCTCGGAGGGCTACCGCCGCCGCCTCTTTCCCTTCCCATCCCGGCCGCTTCCCCTTCACACGGCGGCGCGATTCCGGCGGTGGCCACCGAGGGGAGGACGGGGACGGAGCGATCCGGCGGCGGCCACCGTGGGGAGTACTGCCGCTCCTGTTCCGGCACTGGCTCACTCGCCTTGTTCCCGTCCCGACGTGGAGCTTGCCCTCCGCGGCCTCTTCCTCGTCAGCCAAGCCTCCTCTGCCGGCCGCCGTGCGCCTCCATCTCCGTTGGATGTACAGCTCCAGGCCGGCTCCTCCCGCCGGCTGTGCTTGTCTCCTCCCGCGTCGCTGCTAATCCTCTGCTCCCATGGTTAGTTTTCCCCAAGCAAACTCCCTCTGCTCAAATCATGTTACAGAGGCAAACAACATGTTCAGTTTCAGTAAGCAGAGAAGAACGGAGTACACTAGTTCAAATTGTAATCAGTTTAAGGAAACATACTACGTAGCAGGAAAGAACACCCACCATTGTTTGGTTCCATCTCTTTGTTACTAGCTCAGTTCATCTGTCTATATGAACATTTTCTTGGACTAGTTTGGGCAAACCACACTAATGTCTCTGCTCCAATGCTATACATTTTTGGAGTTGAAATTCCTAGTGGAGCTGGATAAGAAACAATACAGATTAGCGGATTTGATTACTCCTGTATGCGTGGATGTGGCATGATTCGGTCAGTTAAACAGCTTGAGATAGCAACATATTGCTATCCTGCACAAAGCCCAATCATATTGCAGCAGAGGGCAGGACAGTATTACTACAACAACCTAGTGCTATCTGAAAAGCCACATAAGTATAAGTTTAGTACTCCCCTTTTGTGATGGAAGACATGTGAATTTGGCACTTTAAGCATCAGCAAGATGAAATTCTATCATCCATGCCTACTATGTCTGTTGTTTCTAAATGTAGACCGACAAGTGTCCACATTCGGACTTAATTTGAATGAGGCATGGTACAGTGCCGCACAAACAAACACAAATGCAACTTGATGTGGTATCCTCCTTCCTGGTTCTACAAACAACAGCAGGCGGCAACTTGATTTGGTATTCATGCCACAATCACATTACAGCAATATATCAAATAATATCAAACTAACATGGAAAGGAAACAATAGAAATAATTACTCCATGGTATTCAGTTAGTTTTCGATGCAAATGGCCAGTGACATATTATGCACATATATGCACATAATTGTGCAGAGAGATTAATGCATCAAAAAGGCTATAAATGGCCTTGACAGATAACAGAATTTTGGACAACAGATTTGACATACCCCTGTCACTCTCTGGCTTTCTTATTTATTTTCACTCTCTGGCTTGCTTGAAGACTGTAAGTTCCTGGCAAAATTAGTTCGCTGAGTTCAGAATTCATTTGCTTCTGTAGCTTCTGCTTGAGTTTGTTCTGCCTGTAACATGTGAAACTGAAATAGTTCAAGTTAGTGAAATAGTTTGCATATTTTGGATAAATGTTTGCAGATGTAATGACATATAATTGCTGCATTTGATAACAAAGGACTGAAGCAGTCAGGTTAACTTATATAGAGACGGAAGATAAAAAGTGTAGTACTTCAGGAGAACTGACTTTACTACTGCCAGTAAAAAAGCAAAATAGATCATGCCACATATGAGGATAATACAGTAGAGTACAAAGTATGCAAAACTGTCCAAATTTGCCACTAAGAAGGCATGATATGCATCTGTGTCCTAGCATTTTAGGAAGTAGGAGTTGCCTATTTGACATGAAACACATGGAACTGTTTTTAGGAAGTAATTACCTTCCAAGTATCCTTCCACCATTTCATAATCCAGGACTGAAACAAACCAAACTGTTACTGCATGGATCGCATAAAAACAATGCAGGGTTTCGTTTCAAGGAAACAATACCAGCTCATCAGATTTTGCACTGCAATTTTTACACTTAATGTTACAGTTTCAGTAGCTACTCACTCAATCTTAGTTTCAATAGCTACTCACAACACTTTTCACGCTTAATCTTGCAGTTTTAAGGAGAGCAGCACAGATATAAGTAGCACTGGGCATTTGGGCAATAAAGTTCAAGAGTTACAGTAATAGGGTACTTAAATCTTCTTAATGTATCTTGAGGCATGAAATATGCTCCAATTAAGTAGTGCAGACAGATTGCACCAGACATAGAACTGCATCACCAATACCTATTTACAGGAAAATACAATTGCTACTCCACGATCTATTTACTCACTGGAAAATGATGACGTTGTACCAGACGCAGAACTGCATCACCACGATCTGCGTCATGGGCTCCTTGGAGACGAGCCCGTACATGCCGGCGAGGAGCGGCACGCCCATGATGATGGTTGTTGGGCAGCGCCGACACGGAGGAGGCGGTCACTACCCACTGCAGCGGAGAGACCCTAGAGTTGCGGCGGGAGGCGTGCGACTCCCACGCGGCCCACTCCATGAGGCCGAGCTTCTGCAGCGTTCGGCGGCGGCGAGGCAGCCGTTCATGGCGTTGGTGGAGGCCATCTCGAAGATGAGCACCGGCATGGCGTAGATGACGACGAAGTGGTTGATCCCGCGCCGTCCTTTACAGAGTCAAGCTGCCCCAGGAGCAACACCTTCGGATCTTCCGCGCCGTCCCGGTTCGCAGCCACCGGATCCGGCAATTCGTCGCCGGCTTGGCCCAAAAGTCCAATACTTTTGGTGGAGGGGAGGCTGGGAGCGCGGCTAGCGGCGGCGAGGGGATCGCGGGGAGGGAGAGTGGAGGGGAGCGAGGCGACGGAGGTGAGGGCGGACCGCGGCAGCGAGGGGAGCGCGGGGAGGGAGAGTGGAGGGGAGCAAGACGACGGAGGTGGTGGCGGACCGCGGCGGCGAGGTGAGGGAGCTCGGTGGCGACCGGAGCAGAGAGAGAGGCGTCTGCGGTGTCATGTTCAGCGGCGGACCGGACCTGAGTTTTCAGGTGAAAAAGTTCAGGGGCGTTTTCAAAAAAACAACATCGCGACCAGTAATTCGGGTCGGAGGGAGTAATTAAAACGGTGAACAGCAGAAATCTGTTCCTGCGCAGAAATCCAAATCTAGCATCATCTTCCAATTAGAGGCAATACTTGGCACAACAATGCGATAAAATAAAGATACAAAGGAATTATTACAGAAGTAAGCAACTCCTTGACAAAAACTTAAAATAAAAGATAATGGGTTGCCTCCCAAATAGGGTGGGCATTCGGTCTTTTCGGTTAGTTCGGTTCGGTCTTTCCGGTCTTTAACAATTTCGGTCATCCAGAAATGATACCCGTAATAAATTCGGTCTTTTCGGTTTTCTGTTCTTCGGTCTTCGGTCTATTCGGTCCGGTCTTCGGTCATGACCAAATAGACCAAAATATAGGGCGCAAGAAGTGGAATTAGCGCCCGGGACTGGGAAAGTGAGAAGCGATCGACTAGTCTCTCGCGCACGGGAGAATTTACAGTACGCTGGGCTGGGATACTCAGTTGTTGAGCCTAGAGACTAGATGATATACTTGATTTAGTAGTTGGCCTATAGACTAGATGTACACATAACCTGGGCTGGCACACAAATCCGGCCGCTTCCATATGTAATTCACTCAAAATAAAATAAAATCGGTCTTTCGGTTTATTCGGGTTATTTATAAGTGATGACCGAATTTCTGATCTAATTTCGGTCTTTTCTAATTTGCTACCCAAATTTTTAACGGTTTTTTCGGTCTCGGTCATTTCGGTTTCGGTCTCGGTGTTTTCGGTTTTCGGTTTTTATGCCCACCCTACTCCCAAAAGCGCTTTCTTTAATGTCTTTTAGCTAGGCTTGAAGATTTTAATGATGCTCTCATAAGAATAAGAGTTGAAAAGCAAAGGAGAGCATCAAGACGAAAATATCAAACACATTTAAGTCTAACCCACTTCCTATGCAAAGGAATCTTATAACAAAATAAATTATTGAAGCATAAAGCAACTTGAAAAGAGAGATATTTTAGCGACTTGAAAACTTTTACAACCATATTTTCCTCTCTCATAATAACTTTCAGTAGCATCATGAATAAACTCAACAATATAACTATCATATAAAGCATGCTTTTCATGATCTACAAACACATAATTTTTATTAAGCTCAAAAACAGTGGGGTCATTAAACCCAATTTTGACAATAGTAGTATAACAAATATCATTAGGCAATATAGGACCATCATCAAGAGCATTATCATATAAGACATTAGGGAGCACATTTTTTACTTTCTGCAATTTCCTTTTCTTGAGTCAAGGAGGTTGTTACTTCAAATTTATCAAAAGGAGATATTTCAATAGAATCATGACATTCAACAATATAGCATTTCTCCTCCTTAGGTAGTCATGGAGGGTAATCATATAATGTAAGAGTTAAAGAGTTACTATCATTAGAAGGTAGATCCTCCTTTTGATCATCACTCTCTTCCTCTTTTCATCAAATGAGCTCTCAGTTTCAGATGTTTCTTCTCCCACAGGTTCCTGAAAGGTAGCAAGTTGTTCTGGAGAATAAGTTTTCTCAAGAAATTCAGTGATATAAGGATTATCATTGTAATATTCAAGGCAATAACCAAGTATAGCAAAAATTTCAGATTTATAAGGAGAATCACCATCGTGAATATAACCAGCAATTTCATAGGCACCTTTAAAAACAAAAAATTCTTCAGTTTGTTCAAGATTACCAAAGTCATAGTTTCCTTTAGCATAAGCAGCCAAGGTTTCATTATCATTATAATCACATTGGAAAGGGAGGTGCTTATGCCTTCTACAATATAATGATTCATTAAAGCAGTAGGATTCATCATAAGTAGAGCACAAGTTTTTAGCAAAATAATTCAATGTACTTATTTGTTTCCATAAATGTACCCCTTTTTTAGAAAAGCGGTATTCCTTATAATAATTTTGTTGATCATCAGTGAACCCATTTAGCCAACACGGTTTTGTTTCAAAGAGAGAAACCATTGATATCAAGTAAACAACTAGACATAATAACAAACCGAAATAAACTAGATGCAGAAAACTAATTTTTTATGTTTTTGATAAATAAAGTAAACAAGACAAGATAAAAATAAACTAAGCAAGACAATAACAAAGCAAAGAGATTGGAAGCGTGAAACTCTCCTTACAGAAATCCTCTTGCTCCCCGGCAACGGCGCCAGAAAATATGACGTGTGGAAGGGGAAGCAAGGAGGTTTCTGAACCGAAGTGCTTCTGCTCCCCGGCAACGGCGCCAAAAAAGAGTTGTTGCAGGGAGCTAGAGGAGCTCTCAGAAATATTTCTTCTCCCCGGCAACGGCGCCAGAAAAAGAGCTTGATTGCGTGGATCACACGTTCGCTGGGAGACCCCAAGAGGAAGGTATGATGCAGTATAGAAGCAGTTTTCCCTCAGTATGAAACCAAGGTTTAATCGAACCAGTAGGAGCAGGAAATCACTTGGAAGGTTGTCAGTGGCGCGCTGACGTGGAATCTGCACACAACACAATCAAACTACTTTGCCCCAATGAAACAGTGAGGTTGTCAATCTCACCGGCTTGCTGAAAACAAAGGATTAAACGTATGGTCTGGAAAACAGTAGTAAATTGCAGAGAATAAAAAGGAACAGTGTTTTTAGTTGGTTGTATTATCAGTGTAAAAGAATGGACCGGGGTCCACAGTTCACTAGTGGTGTCTCTCCATAAAAGATAACTAACATGCTGGGTGAACAAATTACAGCTGGGCAATTGACAAAATATTGAGCGCATAACAATGCATATATATGACATGATGATTACTATGATATTCATGTGGGCATTACGACAAAATACATAGACCGTTATTCCAACAATGTCTATGACTAATAATCCACCGCCATGTTGTCATACCGAGTTCCCGTTGGTATTAAGTTGCAAGGAACGGATAATTGCATTATGTAATGTGCGTAAAGTAAACAAATGCATTAGACCTAACGGCGTACCCTTAAGCTAAGCATCGGTTATTTTATCCCTAGTGGCAACAGCACATCCACAATCTTAGAAGTTATTGTCACTCTCCCAGATTACCGGAGGCATGAACCCACTATCTAGCATAAATACTCACTCTTGGAGTTACAAGCATCTACTTGGCCAAAGCATCTACTAGTAACGGAAAGCATGCAAGATCATAAATAACATATAAGATAGATCGATAATCAACTTGACATAGTATTCAATATTCATCGGATCCCAGCAAACACAACATGTAGCATTACAATAAGATGATCTTGATCATGATAGGAAGCTCACAAGATCTAAACATGATAGCATAAAGTGGAGAGACAACCATCTAGCTACTGCCATGGACCCGTAGTCCAAGGATGAACTACTCACGCATCACTCCGGAGGCAGGCATGGTGATGTAGAGCCCTCCGGTGATGATTCCCCTCTCTGGCAGGGTGCCGGGAAGAGCTTCTAAACCCTCCCGAGCTAGGGTTGACGGCGGCGGTGTCTCTGGAACTTTTCGTGGATAATGGCTCTGGTGTTTAGGGTTTTTGCGTCGGAAGAATAAATAGGCGAAAGGGAGGCGGCTGCGGAGCCACGAGGGCCCCACACCACCCCACGGCGCGGCAGGGGGGCCCGCGCGGCTCCATCTTGTGGGTGCCACGTGGCCCTCCTCCGTCTCTCCTCTGGACTCCGTCTTCGTGTTGGAAAAATAGGAGGTTTTGTCCAAGTTTCGTCCAATTCTGAGAATATTTCCAGACTAGCTTTTCTGGAATACAAAAACAGCAGAAAACAGGAACTGGCACTGTGGCATCTTGTTAATAGGTTAGTCCCAGAAAATGCATAAAAATGCTATGAAGTGTATATAAAACATGTAACAATTGGTATAATATCAACATGGAACATCAGAAATATAGATACGTTTGAGACGTATCATTCACTTTCCAATGGAAGCTACATCTCCGTTGGAGCTGTGCGAGTCACAAAGTGATCCCCGAATAGCCGTCAAATGGCACACCGTAATCTCCTTTGTGCCTCTACCAATGTAGAGAACCACGAACCACTATGGGACACTTGAGGGTGGTCACCGAACCCGTACAAGGATGAGGCACACTCCACAACTTAATTGGAAGCTCTCACTGAATTTCCACGGCTCCCAAAGACACAAGAATCACAAGGTTGGAGCGCGTCTCCACAACTTAATTGGAGGCTCCCAACTTTCCCGCGAGCCACCAAAACTCCGAGATCAACAAGGACCGTCTAGGGCACTCCAAGTACCCAAGAGGACAAGCTCTAGGGCACCCCAAGTACGCAAGAGTAACAAGCTTCTCAACTGCGATTTCCACGTATCACCGTGGAGAACTCAAACCGATGCAACCGATGCAATGGGCAAGAACACAAGAAGTGTTCAAAATCCTTCACTCCCAAATCCCACCAAAAGCAACTAATGCTTGTGGGGGAGAAGAGAGGAAGAACAAGGAAGAACTCAACAAATGGAACTCCAAGATCTAGATTCAAAGGCTTCCCCTCACTTAGAGGAGAGATGGATTGGTGGAACAATAGATCTAGATCTCCTCTCTCTTTTCCCACTAAATGGAGGCAAGAATCATGGAGGGATTGAGAGATAGCTAAGCTCAAGGAGGTCAACAATGGAGGTTAATTTCATGCTCAGCAAAGCTGGCTGACTGGAGGTAGGTGGAGGGGTATTTATACCCCTCCCACAAAAAGAGCCGTTGCAGACAGGGGAATCGGATATTCCGATATAAGTAGGGATCGGATAATCCGACTCCACCGGATAATCAGAATCAGCTAGAATCGGATATTCCGGAAAACTTCAGTACTTCCCAGAACTGGTTGCTTGTAAAGTCCTTAGCCGAATTCGAGCAAACCCTGAGAATCGGATATTCTGACACAAGTGAGTACCGGATAATCCGACACTGTCGGATAGTCCGATTCAGACCGTTTCAGATATTTCAGAATACTCCAGTGCGCCACAAAACTGGTTGTAAGAAGTCCTTAGCCGATTTCGAGCAAACTTGAGAATCGGATAATCCGGGTCATCTGGGACCGGATAATCCGATTCCCCTGCTTGAGCAAAACAGACAGAAACAGCAAAACCTGAAGTGCAATATCTTTCTCGTTCGAACTCCAAAACAGGTGAAACCAATTTTGTTGGAAATATTAAGGGTCACAAATATAGAGGGGATACCACACATGTAAAGGTGTGGACCCTATTAAGGACCATAAAAGAGTTAAGTTGACACACATGGGAAGGTGTGGAACTTTCCTCACGGATAAACCGATAATATTTCCAACCCAAAAACGCAACAAGTTTTCCATACGAAATCCGTTTTCGGAGAACTTGGGCTTGTTATGAAGATCACAACAAGCACCAAAAACCCACACAGAGAAAATCCAAATGAGAACCAAGAAAGATGATGAAGGCAAGTATGCAAAGGTTTGAGCTCTCTCCAACTGATACGATAAAGCTCAGTGAGAGCCCCTCTTGATACTACGGTATCTATCCTATAACCCGGTCTCCCAACTAGCACCATGAGACCGGTA
Organism: Poa pratensis; assembly: GCA_947311845.1. Classification (NCBI taxonomy): domain Eukaryota; kingdom Viridiplantae; phylum Streptophyta; class Magnoliopsida; order Poales; family Poaceae; genus Poa; species Poa pratensis. The sequence goes on from CAMZMU010000077.1 coordinate 15,728,551, forward strand.
AAATAGAAACCCTATCAACATCATACATTTGCCTTGCGCATTCCACTTGAGCTAGATGACGTCGATCTTGATCTCTTCAAGTGGACCACCTTTCTTGATTGCGCTTCACTTGGTGAAGACTCAAACATTGCTCCCCCATACTCCACTATGGGAGAGCCTCTCTTAGGCACATCTTCACATGAACATTATCTCTAAATGGGTGGCAAGCTTCAAGCCTAGGATTTCTTCGAGATGCTCCTCTTGAACTTGCGCTTCTCAACATTGATGACGATCACCACTTGACGTCATCGGTCATGGGCTATATGAAATCTTCATTTGATGCAAGCCCATAGAAAGATACCTAACCACACATAGAAATGCTACACACATATCATGGGTTAGTGGACAAACCTATATGGACAATTGCTTACCATACCAAGAGATACTTGGTACATCTTGTAGCTTTGTGTGTTGATCAATATCTTGATCAACCTTGTATCTTTACTTCTCTTTTCAATAGATGATGTCTTAAAGATAACCATGAATGATTACATAATCCTTTTCTTCAAGACATACTTGCGATATGCTGAACTCACATATGGCCAATCATCGGATAACTCCTCGAATACCAACTTGGTCATCACATACTCTTCTTCTTGATCATATCAAGTATATATCCATACACCTCGATGATCTTGATGCCAAATACTTCATTATATCAATATATTCATGGCATCAACCTTGAATCCAACATATGGAGTTCAAGCATGGTCTATGGACAAACACTACAAGTACAACTCAATGCAACCATTAGTCCATAGGGATTGCCATTAATTACCAAAACCACACATGGGGGAGCCATGCCCTTTCAGGTACCAAGTAGGTCTCACGAGGTTCACCGAGGAGTGCATGTTCATGTTGGTTGACACTACCCTAATGGATTAACGAAGGGTGGCTTGGTTTCTGTTCATGAGTCCATCTTGTTGTGCACCAAACCTCGTGACATTTTATCATTGTATGTCATATGTGGTGTGTTAATTGAACTCTGTGCTATTTGGTGATTGGTTTGGTACTTTGATGGATGCTCAACATGGTTAAATTTTGAATTTGAACTAAGATATTTGCAAATTAGGGTGATCAAATGACCATGGATTATGTGCATAATATTTATCAATGCATTTTTGTGATGGCAAAACAATTAAACTTGTTAAATAGAAGAAAATGAACAAGTGGACAAGTCCACGGACAAATGGTGAACCTCCTTGGGTACCATGGTATGGGCATCTCCAAGGGGACCTATGAAAGGACAACGATGTCGCCTGGAGGGGGGGGGTGAATAGCCGATCAAAACTTTCCCGGTTTAGGCTTGAATAAATGTGGAATAAAACTAGTGTTTAATTTATCAAGCACACAACCTAAATATACTAGTCTCAACTATGTGCATCAACAACTTATGATAATCAAGACAAGTAACAAGGTGATAACAAGATATAAGACTTCAAGCACGAAGGTATCACAATGTAAATTGCATAAGCAAATAGCTCGGGTATAGAAATAACCGAGGCACGCGGAGACGATGATGTATTCCCGAGTTCCTCCTTTTGAGGTGAGTACATCTCGTTGGAGGAGTGTGAGCTTCACCACAACAGGCTTACTCAACACCACAAAGGTCTCACCCTATTCTCTGATGAACCACACCACAAAGGATTGGTTCACCTTTCACTATCGGCAACCTTCAAACTCGGGGCACACATCCACAACTTAATTGGAGGCTCCCAAAGTCACCACAAGCTTGGGTGAAAGTGCATGTGTTGCCCCATGTGTGGTTTTGGTAATTAATGACAATCCTTATGGACTAATGTTTGCATTGAGATATTCTTGTAGATCTTGTCCATAGGAAAAGATTGGAGTTCATATGTTGAACTCTAGAAGATTGCATGATGACCAAGGTTCTATCCAAGGGATTATATGAAGAATGGTCATGTGAAGAGTTGAGCTTATTGCAAGCATGGTTTGGAAAAGAAGATTGAGTAAACATTCATGTTATCTCCAAGCCATCATATATATCAAGATAAGAAGATGAAGTTCAAGTGGATTTATGAAGACGGAGCGTAGCAAGGCTCTCCATCCCATCATGGTATATGGGGGAGTATTTGGAGAAGTCTTCATCAAGCATGTGCTAGCAAGCACAATCAAGAAAGGTGTTCCAACTTGACGGAGTCAAGATCGTCATCATCTAGCTCAAGTGGAATGCGCAAGGCAAAGGTATGATCTTGATAGGGTTTCTATTTTACCGGTCTCGTGGTGTTAGTGGGAGACCGGGTTATAGGATAGACGGCGTACTATCAAGAGAGGCTCTCAAGTGACTAACTTGATCGCATCTTTGTGGAGAGCTCAAACCTTTGCATATTTGGCATATCATCTTTCTTGGTTCTTATTTGGCTTTTATCCATGTGAGAATTTAGAGCTTGTGTTCATCTCCATACCAAGCTCTAGTTCATCAAAAACGGATTTCATTTGAATATCTTGTGGTGTTTTTTATGGTGGAGGTTTTACCGGTTTGTCTCTTGTAGAGAGGTCAAACTCTCCTCTTGTGTTATCCTCCTCACATGATGGACTATGATGTGTATATACATGATCTTGTAGTGCTTGCGATTATCTTCGGAGCAAGCCCAAGATCATTGAAAACGGAGTCCGGATGGAAAACTTGTTGCGTTTTCGTGTTGGAAATATTATCGGTTTATCCTTGAGGAAAGTTCCACATCTTCCCATGGGTGGCAACTTAACTCTATTAATGGTTCTTAATATTTCAACAAAATTGGTTTCATCCCATTTGGAGTTTTCTCGCAAAAGTTATGGGTGTTATATTTTCGGGTTCTGGGTGGCCAGCTCCCGGGCCGGCTGGCTCGGCTGGGTGACCGGCCCCCATGCCGGCCAGGCCGGCTGGCTCGGCTGGGTAACCGGCCAAGCCGGGCTCCAGGGCGGCTGGCTTGGATGGGTGGCCAGCCCCCAGGCCGGCTTCTCTGAAGCCTCTCCAGCAGCGTGTGAGGCCGGCTCCCAGACCGGCCTCCCTGCTCTGCCCAACGGGCAGATTTTTGAGGGGACCTATTTAAGGGGCTTTCTTCCCCATTGGTTCCCTAACCTCTTGAGCACGTTTTTTCCCTCTCTCTCCTCCATTGTTGAACTTTGGAAAAGCTTGCCTTCCTCTCAATCACTCCCATGATTTTTGCATATCTTTGAGGGAAAGTGAGAGGAGATCTAGATCTATATTTCCACCAATCCATTCCTTCTCTAAGTGAGGGGAACCTAGTTGATCTTGATCTTGGAGTTCTTGGTGTTTCTCCTCCATTGTTCTTCCTCTCTTATTCCCCCATAAACATTTGTTGCTTTGTTGGAATTTGAGAGTGAAGGATTTGAGCACTTGTGCTCTTGCCATTGCTTTGTGCATCGGTTTGTGCTCTCCACGAGGATCGTGGAAGTGAAAGTTCGTGAGCTTGTTACTCTTGGGTCTTTGGACCCTAGACGCCTTTTGTGGCGGTTGAGGCCTTTTGTGGCCACTTGGGATCTCCCAATCCTTTTGTGGGTTGTGCCTCAAGATTGTTGTAAGGGACTCGATTTCCGCCCAAAAGGAAATCAATAGTGGAAGGTGAACCGAGCTTTTGTGCGAGGTTCATCGGAGAATAGGGTGAGGCCATTTGTGGCGTCTTGAGTTTGAAACTCACGCCCCTCTAACGAGACGTACTCTCCTCAAAAGGAGGAACTCGGGAATACATCATCGTCTCCGCGTGACTCGGCTATTTCTATACCTGAGCTCTTTACTTATGCAATTTACATTGTGATAGCCTTCGTGCTTGAAGTCTATATCTTGCTATCACCTTGTTATTTGTCTTGCTTAGCATTAGTTGTTGGTGCACATAGGTGAACCTAGTATATTTAGGTTGTTGGCTTGTTAATTTAAACACCTAGTTTTATTCCGCAATTATCAAGCCTAAACCGGAAAAGTTTTAAATCGCCTTTTCACCCCCCCCCCTCTAGGCGACATCCTTGTCCTTTCATTGGGGAACACATAGTTTTAATCCTTGTTGCTCTTCAAGAGAGATGGTTAGTTCTTTGTTGATGTCAATCGACGTGGCCCATGGTCAGGAAATCCTGACGCCCATGAACCGTCAGGAATGGCCGTCAGGAGAACCGAACGAGATTCTCTAACTTGGCTAACTCTTACTTTGGATCATTGACAGGTGGGTACCCTATCTGGTGGGCCCCACAAACCAGTGACTCAAAGTCAGGGAAAAGGCAGAGGGGCAAAGTCAGAGAATCCACGCCGCAGGAGAACACAAACCTCATGGTACAGGACGTCCTGTGGGGGCTGTAGTCATGACCTTCAGGAGCACATGATGGCCGTCAGGAATGAGGAATTTAGGCATTCCAAAATCGTGAAAAATTCATTTTAAAAGATATGAAAATTGACAGCAATTTTTTTTTTTGTCTTTAGCAAGAGATCACAAGTTTGGCTGATTCAGAGAGAAATGGAACTAAGGAGAGCTATGGTGGCACGGTGACAAGTTTGGCTGCAACTTCAGCGACAATTTCGATCCTAGGGTCTTGACTGCATTTTCTCTTTGCTTAGGATTGGTGTTGCGTCGGTGGATTCAGTTACCCTGTTGATTTCGACTCAGTAGTCGTTGCAATCCAAGAAATGCTACTTTCTTGTGCCACAGGGATCTCAACATGGAGATGCTAGAACATCACCCCTACATTGGAACGAATATGGGATACATTTTTCGAAGCTCAACTAATAAATCTAGCTGACGATCGAATTCATAAAAGTGTCAGTGAAATCGGCGCGTCGAGTGGCATTTATGATTGCACCGGCAATGACCTTGTACGCTCTCTCCGACGGATGGACGGCGTCGAAGAAGACGAATTTATCGGCATTGTCGCAGGTCAACGCGTTGTCCAAGCTAAAGAGCACCCCTGTGTCGACATACCCTGTGCCACAGCATGCATGCACTGAATTTTCAAAACCTGCAGGTCGATCATCATCATCACACACGAGATCAGATAGTACTCTTATCAATTTGTGGTGTGCATAGGTAAGGGGATCAATGGACATTTAGAGGTCGAGTACACTGACCATACTCCCATGGCTTGGCGATCATGGCCGACACGAGGCTGTACTGGTCGACGTACGCCAGCCGCGCCCCCGGCAGCTCCCAGCTGAGCCTGCCGACGAGCCCCCTGAGCCTGCTGTTGAAGCTCCTGGCCACGACGTTGTACACCTCGTTGCACTCCCGGGCCTGAGGAGGTTCGTGGCCCTCGCCAGCGGCAGGCACCCCAGCGGCGGCAGACCGGCGATCCTGACCACGCGCGCGCCGAGCCCGTGCACCGCGCGCACCGCCGCCTCCGCCGCGTCGACGAGGTACGCCTCGTACTCCGGCAGCGTGTACCTGTAGCCCCTGGCCGGGAAGACCAGGTAGTTCTGCAGGAAGTCGCTGGCGCCGATGCTGAAGATGTAGAGAGCGTGGGTCACAATGTAGCGTGCCGCTGCCTCGCCCTTCGCACGCCGGAGCCTCGCCGTGTACCGCCTGAAGTGGTCGATCTGCTCGCTCAGGGTCATCGCTGACTGCATCGTCCGGTTGGAGTTTGTGATTAGTTGCACCGTGGGAACGATGGAGATCATTGCTAGTGATCAAGTGAATGCTTTTGTTACCATGATTTGCGCGGTCATATTGTCCAGGCCCGCGCCTGCGGAGGCGAAGCTGGCGCCTGTGGCGAGATGGTGGATGGTGTGGCCGGGTCGAGGTATGCCGGCACGGAGGGCGGCAGGCCCAGGGCCTCGGAGACGAAGTCGACGGGGAGGCGGCCGTTGGAGAACCGGCCGGTGGCGACGCCGCCTGCGTAGTCGCGACCGTACGGCGGATGGTTGCCCCTGGCCATGGTCTGGATGAAGTTGTTGTTGCCGGTATCCGCGGTGGAGTCGCCGAACACGATCACCGCCGGGACCTTGCCTGGACCAACGGCGGCGGCAGCTCCCCGGCATGCCGCTGCCAAGACGACGTGAGCGAGGACGAAGAGCGCCGGCATGGCACGTTGCAGGTGTCGCAGAAGGGACATCTTGTGCAGGCTTGCGAGCTGTTGGTGCGTGCGCATTTGCGTACACACCCAGCACAAGGTTTTATAGTGATCAGTACGAGCTCTCACGTAGCAGCCAGGCATGGCGAACGATGAGCCGAGCTTCTTGCTCATCCATCTCCGAGGCGGTGACTTCTTGCAGTTGCAGCCGTCAATCTTTGGTGCATTTATTTAAAGTTTTAGGTATCCGAATTTTCTTGGTAGCCATTTCAGTGATTCGTTACATGCAACGTATAACGAGCTGGTAGATCGATCTAACTCGTACTACAAGCCAACAACTAGTACATTAAATTTCGGTGGCAGCCATGCACCGAGAAGTGATGCGCGGGAGCCATTTTTTTAAGACAGCGGGCCATAGACTCTAGTCAGAGTCCCGTATTGAAAGATCAAACGAAAGCTCAAAAAGGGGTTCAAAATGCTGCAACTGGGACAGATGACAGTAGGAGCAAAGCACAACGAGAATGGAGGCCAGAAATGCCACGACGTAATATTGTACAACAACTTTAACCAGTTGATCTACAAGTGCTAATATTGTTTACATATGCTACACAAAAGTAGCCTATTCGTACAAAACAAAAGGGCTCGTGGCTTTACATGGAACACAGACCGTGGAGTTTTTGGCTCCTCAGCTCCTCCCAGCTTGTATGGCTGCCCGCACAAAATCATCACATTTCGTGTAGCCACCGGAGAATACATCTGTCAGTGCCCCCATGACATCAAAGGCCTCCTGCAAATCTTCAGATGAGGTCATGTCTTCGAGCCACGAGAGCAGATCCTTTGATAGCCCCACCATCTCCTTCATGTTGCTCATCCTTTCTTTCATCGTCGACTCCCACTTTTCATCTTTCTCGCTCGACTTGCTAGTCCCGGATGATTTGCCCTTCTTGAAGAACTGCTGCAGCTGCTCAATCAAGCCAGTGTATACCAGCATCGACTGCACAATGCCAAAGAGCCTCTTGCTGTCGTTTGGATCAGTGGATGAACCTTCATCTGACCGGACTACGGAGGAAGACGACTCGGCCGAAAGCTTGAGGGCAGATCGCCCGTGCTTGTGTTGCATGTAAGCATGGTAGATGCCCCTCTGCAGGAAAGCAGGCCGGTGCTGCATCCAGCTCTCATAAGACTCGGAGAGCAGAGAATTAACCATCATAAACTGTACGGTCTCTTCTGACCCTGGACTACCACGAGCTCCAGAGAGAGAAGCTGAAACCCGACTGGGAGATTCTGGACTTGACAGAGAACTGGACAGGTACGTAGAGACAGCCTTGGCCATCGCATGACGTTGCTGATTAGCACTTCCATCTACAAGATGAGATGCCATCTGGATCATGAAAGGAAGAAACCGCGAATTGCTCTCCTTCCCCCCACCTTTGCAGTCAGTACTGAAAGAAGCGCCTGTGGCAAACCTGGCCAACATCTAGCAAAAAAGAACAGAACCATTAGTCATGTGTCAGATGTGAAATAATGTCTATCTAGGAAAATGTAAACAACAATTCAGTAAAAATTGCCAGACCCAATTACGTTCAACCAAGTTCCAAAGCTAGTGTTTGCCCCTCCCCTTTGGTAACGTAGCAAACGTCAATTAGACAGCAAATATGACCATGAACTTCAGTGCCAGATTGGTAGAAGGACCAACGTGAGTGTAGATTACACCAGAGGTTTAAGTTTCCGCTTTTCCTTGGAGCAAAATAACACATTTTAGAGTTGATCACATATTCCATTTGTGTTTGGTCATTCTGAATTGGTTTTGTCCCGTGTACAATCGTGTAATTTTGCTGCTTTTTGTTCATAATAGTATGATTCTAACCCACTGTCATCATACATTTATTCATACAGAAAATGGTGATAGTGCAAACTCTAAAATTCATTTCGCATTTCTATAACAAGGAGATCAAAACGACAAGAGTCACGTACCAGAACAATGTCGTATGTCAACAACCGGAGACGACTTCCATCTGCTCGTCCTTGAGAATTCAATTGGTCCCAATATTGATCAACGCACCGGTTGTACTGCCCAAGTGGAACAGATGGGCCTCTCAGCGGAAAGATACAATTACACAGTGTCTCGTTATTTCTCAGGGTAGCCCCGTCCCATTCCTTTTTAGGGGTCTTCAGTGCAGAATCAGCTCGTTTGGCTTCCTGATGACATTGGTAGTGTATGATGTTGAAGTGGCTAACAGTAGTGAAGACACAGTCCCCACGGCCACTGCCAGAACTTGTTGCACCCAAGTTCACCCGTTTACTGAAAGCATAGACTCCTAGCATGTCCGTTGGCCTTAAAGTATACCCTTCTCTGCAAACCATACATGATAGCCCTTCCTCCTCTTCTTCCACATCATCAAAACCTTCAATTATAGGCTGCGAGACAACTATGCGTCTACCACCATCTGAACCGAATTCTTGTCGCATTCCTAGCCCCTGGAAAAAGAAGGCAGCAAAATGTTACTTAACTTTATGGCGCACATATAGATCCAGGTCAAACCACAAAGCTATAAACAATAGCCTATAATTTGAGTTCAGGATTCAACACGATTTGCACACAACAGTTTTGATGTAAGTATTTGCAGAAGAAAATAATTTTTGAAATGCAGGATCAAAACAATCAGTAGGAATATAAAAGCTTATGAAACTATATTTGTAGTGGTTACCTGAAGTAGCATTTCTCTTTTCTTAAGAGCAAGGCGGCGCATCTCATCCCTTGTAGCATGCCGCAGTTTTTCAATCTTCTCTCCCAGGTAGCCATCACCATTATTTTCTTTGTTGGCTAGGGTGTCTAAAAGATTTTCTGCTCTCGCACCAATTTCGTTTTCACCAGGTACCCCTTCTAAAGCATGGAGAAGCGGTAAAATGCCTTCTTCATCGACACACTTCTGTGTAGGCAAATGTCCCTTTGCAAGCCCTTTCAGCATTGACAGGATGAATGGAATAGATGGTAGCTTTAATCCAGCTGTCCATTCTGCACTAGTTCTAGAGCCAGTCTGCCCTAGAGAAGCAAATCTTTCCCTCAGATGCCCTAGAGCAGCTTTTGTGATGCCCTTCTCTAGAATAATCTCCTTTAGCCTCTCACCACATGAACTTGTCTTGAGTGACTCTGAGACTCGAACGAAGTTTTCAACAGCAGATCTCTGCATTGATGCCTTTTGGCTTAAATCATCATCTTTTTTATTCTCTTCGTGTTGCTTTTGCAATCGGTCAAACTCGCTCCAGTCTCTAAGGTAGGGCTCAAAATGTTCAACCAGAACTTCCATGGCTGCTGGCTCCCCATAGGTCAAGTAAGGCAAGATTCTGGCCACCATCTCCTCATTCCTTTGTTGCTTGTTGGACTTTTTGGTACCTAAAGGATGGCATAACCTCTCCAAAAACATGATAACAATTTTCTTAGCCTGCTCACAAGCACCAGTCTCCTCAATATTAGTTGTAAATACACTTTGCGAGATACTTATGTCACTCTCATTAGCTTCCAGTGTAAGACTTTCTACAATTAACAGAATGCCCTCAGCTGGTTCCATTGCATCTACTGAGAATGCACGCCTGGCTGTATCAAGTAGCAAACCAAGGCACCCAGACGTAGTAAAGCACATCTATTTTCACGGATTTTGCAACAATACTTGAGAAGGTTAAGAACTGAAGCCAACTCTTCCTGGTTGGTTCTTAACTCGTCATCCGTAGGCTCTGGTAAAAAGAAAACTAAGATTCAATACCAAAAACAGGATTGGAGCACAGCAGTCAAATAGATGTAAGAAAAATTCAAATTCATGACACTACACTGCTTAAGGGACAAGAAAACAACACGATGTGTTGACGAAACATACCTGGATCATGCTTAATATAATTTCAAGTCCTCCACATTCCCTAACAGCACCTGCTATGGCAAACTCTATTTCGGGATCTTGTGATTCCTCTCTTTCCTCTTCTAGCTCTTTAATCATAGGCTCGGTTGCTTCACCATCTAAACCCTGATCAGAAAGAAAAAAATCTATTAACACAACAATGAACCATGTGAATAAATCTGGACATACACTAACCAACAGGAGGCAGAAAATCAAGCACAATGCTTAATAAGCTTCAGATCAAATTAGACTATACACAGATTTCTCATTTCCTGTACAGCAATGTCCTTTACCAACAAAAACTATTATAGGATACTAGGAATATGTATGTGATTGTAATGTGCACAGAAAGATTAGTTAAAAGTTTTGATACTTGGCAGTTTACAGAGAACACGATTAAACAATGCAGAGGTTAAAGGTCAATACTTCTTTGTGGCCAAGGGACAACGCATAGAAACAAGCATCAAGATACGAAAAAACTGCTACAGCTAGAAAAAAAAAAATTAGGCAAGAAAAGTGAAGCCAAACCCTCATACGTACCTGCAGCCTGTAGGTTACTGTCATTGGTGGGCAATCTCTGACGATGAAGCAGCAGAGAGTGTACTGGTATTGGACAAAGAATGCTGAGTTTGGCCATGGTGTTTTTTCCACACTTGCTCGTAGACTTGGGAGATGCTAAGGTCAAGTGAGATTATATTCCCAGCAACCAGTAACTCCATACCATAGTCATCTTCTATAAGTCCAATCATATCGAGTTGCTGACATATTTGTTTTTCACATCTCTCATAAGTGGGCCATTCTCCACACTTGAGTATGGATTCTTTGTCATTGAACCCCTGATGAACTCTTCTTGAGTATGTGCCTTGTTCAGAATCAAATGGTAAACAGGCTCCGGTTTCACTGGGCAAATCAAATCGCAGAGTTGCTCCAAAATAAACTGCAAAATAGTAATATCACAGGAAGATGCATTTTGTTGTTATTATCTATAAGCAGTATGCACAAATACCATACCAAAATAAGTTTATGCTTGTACCAGAGATGTCCGTTTCCTTTTCTCCTTCACGTGCTTCTCCAATCCAGAGATGCAAGCACGAATAAATTGGCGTTTGTTTGCGGTACTCTCTATGAGCAAACTATCAAGAAGGTCTTTCAAAAGCCGATTGCAATCATTGATTAACTTGGTCTTTTGCACAACTAGTCCACGGATAACCAAAAAGGCCTCCAGCACCTCGGACAGTAACTTATCAGTCATAAATCTGGAACATGGAGAAAATGTGAAGACATAGTACAAGTGTACAGGTCACATGTAAGCTAACAGAGAAGGTAGTGGATGTGGGAATTGATTTGAGATTTACCTTGCTCTAATATTAGAATTTTCAAGAAATTTATTTAGGAGCTCGACAAGCTTATGAAGAATGAATCCTTGTGATATGTCAATACTAAGGCTTCTCTCCTGTGATTCAACATTGTACACTTCTTTTGTTATCAAGGAACACAATGTGGTTAAACAACCACGGACAGTTAAGAAAAGACGTGAAGCCTCTGAATCAATCATTGTCCCCAGTAACTCGAAGTACTCCGCTGCACTCTCACCAGCTGACAGTGTCCGAGGAAGTAAAGACATGAGCAAGTTCAATAACTGAAACTGTCTGGGAGAGTTTGATGGGCATAGCAGGCTTATAAGAGTGCATATTTCAGATCTTATTGACTGAGAACAGGAACTTAAAATCAAGTCCGAAACCCAGGAGCCCAAGGCAAATTTTGAGAAGTCGCTTTTAGATGACTTCTGACATGCGCGACGCTTCCATCTGAGTCCATATTTTAAAACGAGGTAATCAGATTTCTGCGGGTCATGCCGCGTTTTCTGTACTCCTTTAATGGCCTGTGATACTTTGTATTGCCTCCTCACGAAATCCAGATATGACGCACCACTCTCCCATTCTGAATAGCTCAGAAGTGGAATATCCTGACCTCTTCGACTTCCATCAGAACTTTTTACGGATGCATCAGACTGAACCTTGGAAGTGGACACATTAGTTGGCGAATGACCTATTGTATCATCATTCTTTGATTGCAAAATCAAGTTGGATTTTCCCGCAACTGGCTCCTTGTCCCCAGCTTCAGATTTTGGAGGTGTGCAAGCCTGCGAAATTATCCTCAGACAAGGAAGAATAATATGCTCTGAAATGGCAGGATGCTTTGCTCCAACTTTAATAGAAGAGAACAACAGCTGAAACGCGACACGTAGCCTTGCCTCCCAAAACTCATCTACAAGGGCACAGGTCTCTGAAAGGAGCTGTAACTCTTCTCGTGTCGATTGTGCAATATCCATGGAGCGATGGTGCTCAAGACAATACATCACCTTCTTCTGAATCAACTTGTCCAGTTCCTGGACTGCATCTGTGTCACCTTCAGAGAATGAAGATAGCACGGCCCTCGCAAGAGTGCGTGAAGTTCTAGGGCCCTGATGAATGTTGTTCTCAAATAACTCTGATAAAATGCCAGCGCCGACAAGTTGCTTCCTGCAGTTTGTGTGTTTCGATAACACTTGTAATAACTCTAGGCATTGGGTAACAAATGTAGTACTACATCCATAGCAGCTACTCGGAGACCTTGGTATTGAAAAGGCTGGCAATGCATTGGTATCATTAGAATTTTTCTGGTGCAGATATGCCATTAGAACACGGCGCAGTCCTTGTAGTGTCTGAACACTTTTGCTGACTGAGTCAAAAGCCGCTTTGCATTTTTCACCATACAGAACACCAAGAAGTGCGATCTTGCGATTTACCTTGCAAGTGGGCCCAGGCAAGGACACCATCATCTGCTGGACAGCATCTTTCTGTTGTGAATCTATCTCCTGTTCACCTACACTGGATACAAGTTTGATGAGAGGCTTCTTAAATCCCATTAGTTGCTGGTATCTCCTATGAGCATTTTCTGACTCTGACTCAATTGCTGCCAATCCTTTTCTCATATCATCATCGTTTTCCATGTTATCAAATGAGAAACTTGGTTTTGCCATGAAATGGAATTCAAAACGGCCATATTTGCTGTATCCACACTCATTGCAAAGAAAAGAGTCAAGGTTTTCGTAGTTAATATTTCTACATTGTCTACACTGATATGCATTTTCATGGCAGTTGCTACAGATTCCATGCTTATCAGTGACAGACCTGCTACACCTTGGGCACTGCAATGACTCGAGGGAAGAAGCTTGAAGATTTTCATAAAATGAATCAAGCTCGATCATGAAATTGCATGCTGTAATTGGGATGGGGAATTCAACCTTCAATTCTGTCTGGTTAAAAGTAAGATGACAGCTTTTGGCACGCTTCCACAAAGACCAATTGTTCTTCAGTTCAGACAAATCTGTTACAGGCCTGTTGTTGTAATACAGGTTCAATACTTTCACTGACTTTGACTTTCGAGCATCATAAACATTCATGGTCACTGACTGTATAGTAAAGCTTCCAGTACATTTTACTATTATCCTGTTGTCAGTAAATTTGGTCTCAGACTTGAGGCTTTCAAGCTTCATTCTTGAATACGGAATATCTGGACAGCTACAAGTAACACAAGGCTCACTCTCCAAATAATAGCCATCAAACTCCACTAAGCAACTCAGCGTATTGTATATACGGGAATTTGGATGATTTGCTAATAGCTCATTCTGTGAATGGAGTGTGTCAAAGATGCAGCTTATTACATCGGATGTTAAACACTTATTCAGAAGTTCAGTGTCGTTCTGCTTTGCGCTAGAATCATTTGCTTTTCCTAGTAAACAGGTCATGAGGTCAGTGTACTCAATGATGTTCTGGCCATACATGGGAAGATATTGCACCTTCTGCAGTAGAACTTTTAACATTGATTCCTTAAAATGGTTCTTTGCATGGTGCCACAGTCCAAACAGAACACATTTGGCCTCCTGGCGGACACTTCCTGAGTTCCACTCTAGCAAGAATGTATCAACAAAACGCTTCAACACATCCCCTTCCTTGCCATTGAACGCTTCCACAGCCTGCTCCATGTCCATGCAGGATTTTTCCGAAGCGCCTTCCAAACCATCATCTCCTTTCCGCTTCTTTTTTGAATCTGAAGATTGTGAACCAGTTCTTGTAGGACCTCCAAGATCCACACTCTCTGTTTTTTGTACATTATGATTGACATCTTTTCCTGAATAAAAGGCCAAATTCAGAAGCTTGAGAGTCTGAATAATGCACTCCTCACTGAAATAGTAAAAATTGTCCATCAGAAAAGGAAGAAGATCCATGTGCTTCAAGCAGAACTTCTGCCAATTTCTGGGCCTTGCTGCAGCCACATCACAAACAGTAGATAAACACTTTATGAGCTTAACACTTCTCTCATAAGGCACAGGATTTCGAAAACCTCCAGATTTGTTTACGATTTTACGAAGTTTCTTGACTTCATGGGAATACTGCCAAGAATCCCTAACACTGTAATAGTGAGTCTTGCTGCCACACAAATGAAGGAATAGCCTCCTTGCATATCTACGAACAAATGTAGTATGAGGATTGCTAATATAGCTGCAAAGAACATCCTGAAATCCATCCAACTTAAGATCCTTAGAGCTGGGAACCTTGTAACTTCTATCCTTTTCAGCTGACTTCTCCTTTTCCGGTCTAACCATGCTATATACTAGCCGGAACGTGTTCTCCAACAACAATTTGTTGTAGTCCATAAATAGATCAGTCGGATGAGATTTGGCGTATGAATCAGAAAAGAAGGGAGAGAAATTTCCAGCTGGTAGCTCTCTCCGCACTGTCAATAGGGATCCACAACCTGAACCAGAAGAACTACCTTCTCCATTTGTGGAAGGTGACTTGAAAACATGAACAAGTTGCTGCAGTATATCCATTAAGTAATTCAGAAATGACTGTTGCCTCAGGGCTGAACAAGCACGAATCAACTGAGAAGCAAACTCATTTTTATCCTGGTCATCACTGGAGGACGGAAGACTTGTGTTGATACTGGAACCTGAACAGGACCTTTCTCAGTCAAATCAGAACTTCCACCTGACTTCACATGAGAGCTATCACTCCCAGGTTGATGCCAGTTACGGAACATAAGTGTGAAAAACATGAAAATAAGGATCGATACTTCTCCAAAAGAACATCGTGCTTTCGCAGGAAATGGTTTACTTGTATTGATTTCATCCATTAGCCACTTGACAAATTTTTCCAAATCAAAATGTTCTGGCTTTGAGCTATCCATGAAAGGTCCACCAACTGCAGATGAAAGTCTGTAGAACAACTGCATTATAGGTATGGCTTGAGTGCCAGCTGTGGTCCCCATCCAGCCTCTGAGCTCTTCAATTAGACAACTGAGGAGCAGGGAGTTAATAGCACGTTTGGATGCAGAAATTGAAACTGTTCTTTGGTCTGTCATGGACCCAGGGAAATCTGAAGATCCACTTGCATCCAGTACATGAATTGGTGACTGTGAAGTTTTGACACTTCTATCGTCAGGAGGAGGATGAACAACACTGGTATCTGTTGGCTCATCAATGGAAAAATGAATATCATTGCCCTCACCTCCAAATGTATCAAGTTCAATTGTTATTGCTGACATAGGATGATCTTTTGAATGTGGTGCAGGTAGACGGTCTGCATCAAGTATCTCATAGCATGCTTCACACAGGTCAAAGTCTGGACAAATGTTGCAGTGCCACCTTTGCCTAAGTATTGGAACAGTGGAACAACCATCACAACAGTACTGCACTGACGATGTGGCAGGATCTTCTTCAATCATAACCTGAGCATTTCCACTAGTGGGATTCATCACTGAAGCACTTGTTTTTGCATTATTATCAGAGCCATCGTCATTAGCTATCATTGTCTGCTTTGGGAAAGGAACTTGTAGAAATCGTGATGAAATAGCCAAACTGAAAACAAAAAACAAAATTTAAGCTAAACACAGAAAGAACAATGAGAGCTGATACCCACCTAAAAAAATGGGCAATGTCAATGTATAGGCATATACACAAAGATCACCTGCTAGAAGTCTGAACAGCTTCATATGGTGCAAATAGTAGCTTCTTCAATAAAGCAACTGCAGGCGCCACTGAAGCACCAGATTTTTCATTTGCAAGCAACGCCAAACACTCAGCGTAGCTATAAATAAATTCCACACAAGGTATAACAAGATTATTTATCATTTGAGTATCTGGCCTGTCTAAATCCAAAATGTCCCAAAAAACTTGCATAAGACCGTCAACTAATTCCGTACCTGTAAAATACAAAGATATGCTATTATTCTCCACAAGAAATATGCCAATTTACAGAATATTGTCTTCTTTTTTGGGAGGCCGTAATTTAATTGGATATATACATTTTGTGCATCAGGCTTCCAAAGAGAACACTTTAGCATCAAAATGACAACAATACAATAGTGACTATTTGAGAATGTAAATGCACAGTAGGTGAAGGAAAAAGTTTGTAATGTACTTCAGTCTAGGATTTGTGTCTCTCCTACTCTACAAATTGCTCCTTTGGGCCTCAATGCAATAAGCATATTAACGAGTCATAATAGAAAAATGGACTTGATATAATTCGTCAATAAGTTAAAACTGGTTGCCATATGATATATTGCTAGATCTCTATATTTCATAGTTTAGGATTTGTAATTCGTACTTGACTTGTCTCTACAAGAGGATTCTTGTATAATATGACAGAAGTATTCTTGTATGACAAATATGCCAATGCCAATATATCATGTGTTATATTTGATCATTATGAGTAATAAAATGGATATACAGCCAAGAGGTTGACAGGAATGGATAAAACAGAAAGGCCATTTTCGTGCAGTAGTTGGAACAATAAGAAATCACAAATATCAGGCAAGGAGTCCTCTATAAAGTGCTGAAGTATACCATGATTCTCAAGAAAAGAAGCCAAGTTTAATTTCCTGTGCAAAGCAACTTTAGACACCGTATGGATCTGGGCGATAAATTCTTTTATCACCCAGCTAGATGCAGCACCTCCAACTCCTATTCTTGATGTAATTGCTGGAAGCGACTTTATTACTCCTAGAAGGCGCATAGTGTCCTTAACCTGTGCAACGATTAAGAATAAATTAAAGAGTGACAGCAGAGCAAAAGGGAACGCCAGGCCATAAATGTTGCACAAAGATACTTAAAACTTACATGATAGTATATTTCCTTCTTTGGAAACACAGCCTGAAGGACACGGCATGCAGCAGAATGTAGAAGAGGCTCCCTGTCACTTTGAAAGATGGTTTCCAACAAAGCTCTGCATTTTAGATTATTAAGTTCCATGTCCGCATCAACTGTGTCAGTACAGGAGCTCGGTTGACAAAGCAGATATATCCGTGAGAGGATCCTGAGAGCATCTGCCAAAATCTGCTCCTGGATAGGAGCAGTTTGCATCGTTTGGGTCTCTTTCCTGTTTTTCCACCAGCAGTACCACCCATGACATGTGCTTCCATATCAAGTACAGCATCCATTTTCTCTTTCCACCCAAACTCATCTTTGGCTCGACCATAAACTTCGATAGAATCTACCCGAGGAATAGATGAACCATCGAATGTTCGGCCAACTGTAATTGTGAATTCTTCATCAGCCAGAAGTGATTCTGCGGTAGTAAATGGAACATCATACCATGATCTCATGCCTTCATCTAGCTTGACAACTCTGTGGAACATCGTGATTTCCGAAGGGATATTGCTAGCCGATGTGTTACCCACATGGATCCGACAACCAACCATGACAATATCAGGATTTGGATTTGAAATAGACACCTACAGCCAAATAATAGAGTGCAGATAAGTAACTACATCTATTAAAGGATAGCAGAACAATATAAGCAATAGCACCCTCATAGGTTAAATACACAATGGGATTAACTAGTCAGTACTTCCTACCTTGAAGCCAGCGGATGTCACACTCTCTAAATATCCATCATCTGAGGTCAGTCTCTGCTTGATGCTTTCAGAATCACCACTTTTGGTTGTATCACTACTAAATTTCACATCAGACGTGATGCAAGTTGTCTTCTCAAAAAAATCAAGAGGAAATTCTGGTTTGGTGCCAGCGTAAGCCTTGCTGCTGAGGATACTGCTGCCCAACTTCTTCGTTTGTTCTGCAGTAAGGCTCGTCGAACTATCACCTCCACTAGGTGTATGTGAGTAAATATGGAGGCTTCCATCATCATATAGAAGAAGACAGTGTGTTTTATCTTTGGACAAAGGCTTATATGCCGCTACACCCACCATTGGAGTATTTGAACCAGTACCATATCTCATGTTTTGTGCAAACAGCTTATGAGGACCCAAAGACACAGCGAGAGGAGCATTTGATTTAAATTTTGATAGACAGGTAAGAGTCCCACTGCCAGCTATTAGCTCTCTCCAACGGTAAAGCCCAGCCGGCTTGGACTTACCATCTTGATCTTCCTCGCATACATATGATAACTCAGTAACTGATGAAGAATCAGTATCCAAGCGCCCCATGAAAGTAGTGCCATCTTGATGAGACACAAATATAAGCCTGTAGGTTGCTGAGAAGTACAATGATAGTCCCTTATGCATAGATACTGATCTTTAACCAAGATTGTGTCAGTCAATGTTTTGGCACCAACATCACCCGCCAATACAACATTGAGCCTATACAGTAGGCCCCCTTCAGAAAGAACGAGAAGCACCAATTTGCCCATTGAGGAGGGGACGAGGGTGGCATCACAATAATATCATCAGCCACAGTAAAATAATGCAATGGGCTTATATTGTCCTGTGAGAGATCATAGATTTTCACAAACATGTTTGTTACTACCATGAGCTGTACCTGAGAACCTGGAACCCATTCCACACGCCGAATGTAAGCTCCTTGCAGAGCAAGTTCTATGGCCAGGCGATCTGTCACTTCACCACGACTATTTAATGTCAGTACTTGGCAATCGCCATATCCAGCAACAGCAAGGTAATGATCCAGTATGGATTAAAAACCAGATGAACAATTTCAAAGCGAACTATGTTTCTGGAGAGTGGCTTCACATTTGTTTTGTCTGCTGTAACAAGGGCTGCAGTAGGCTGTCCAATAATTTGTCCCACATCAAATATAGCTACTTTATCCCCTTCTCCAACAGCAACCTTGCCTCGAATGCCGACAGTCAGCAACGATTTAGTAAGAGAACCATTAGCAAGATGTGACTTAAGTTCCCTGGAATTCGGATAATCCGCCTTTATCTTCAGGTCCAGTGATCCACTTTTGAAAACTTTCTTTAGTTGGAAAACATCAGAAGCGTGTGACACAAGCATATCACCTCCTAACAAAACTTTCCTATCTTTCAGAAGATTTAACTCTCTTTGGCTAAGTATCGTTGGAAGCAACTTCTTGCAGAGTTCAAGCATTCGAACTTCAATATCAAGATTATTCAGAAATACAGGGAGCCCATCACTGAAGCCTTTTGGCATAGATAACTTAAGAGAATTATCAGCATCAGTTGAGATGTCATCTTCAAAATCAGAGCCACTATCTGCAACCTGTTCCAGATCATCGTGATAAGGCAACATGGGCTGGAAGCTGCAAGCAGCAGGTGGTGGTACACTGGATGTTCCTGTAAATTTCCGAGGTTTCAAGCACTGGCAGTTGCTTCCTCTCACACCACCAGCTCCACAGTCACAGAAGAAACGGCTTGAGCGAGAATAAACAACACGATGCCCCCGATGGCACACCTTGGCACATACAGAACAGCAACCTTTGGAAACAGTCAAATCACAAGTATAGCAGAAGTACCAATGTTGTTCCATAAAATTACTACCACTGGATGTAAATGTGCACACTTTGGATGCTAGTGCCCTTTCACTGTTTCCATCGTCTTCATCATCTCTATCCATGCTCCCCAATTCCCCATCAGATGTTCCATCATCTTCATCTTCCTCACCAGAACTAGCATCACAATCAATAGCAGAATTATTTTCTTGATTGGTGCGAAGAACAAGGTCTTCTGAATTCTTCAATTGCTTTGGTATGAGAGACCCAGAGCCACAACTGTTGGCAGAATTTTTAGATGAAAGCCTCTTAAGGGCAGTCCTGTTTAGTCCAGCATCGCCAAACACCGACTCCACAAACATAAACAGAAACTTCAAAGTATGAAGCGAACCTTCATTACCAACCATTGTCTCCATCAGTACCAGAGTCTTTTCAAACAGCTGCTTGAAATGTGATTCCTCACTCGACAGCTGAACAAGAAAATGGAAATATGCTTTGGCAGTCTGGAGATCACATGACAAAAATGCTCTATCAAGTAAACGTAGCATCGCACCAAAGAGGTGATGTTGAAGTTCTTTGGCTAATGTTTCAGATGACGGACAGATAAGGCACATAAGAAAATCCACAGCTGATTCTCTTAGGGCTGTCGAACCTACTGCAATACCATTGGCGCTTTCAGTTTTCAAAGAATGGCCCAATATTCTGAAATCTAACCAGGAAGAAAAGCAGGACAATTCCATTCCAACAAATCTATTTTGCAACTTCACCTTGAGAGTGGGACAAAGACCAGCACCTAAAATATCAGTGAACAAGCGAAGGATCTTCAAATTAACCTGCTCAGACTGGCATCTGTCCAACATATCAATAAAGACTGACATATCAGCAAGCTCCGGAGCAAAAAGACTGCTTGCTCCTTCAGGTGCACCTTCTGCATCACCAAGGAAGAATTTAAATACGTCTGATTTAGCTCGAATGTCCTCCACTAGATCAACAATGGCAGAAACTACAATTTCTTCTGTATCATGGTCAACACTTTCTTTCGAATTGATGTCAGCCAGGAACCCTTCTAACTGCTTCAGGGTAAACAGGTCGGTGTATCCAGCAAGATCGTCCCTGTAGTTGATTAGACTCATAAAAATGGAATCACACTGTCCATAAATGGATCTGAATATCCGATCCGATCTTACAGCCATCACCATGCTAAGCAGTTTGGAAATAACATCCGCATCAACTTGATCTCTATCTCCTGGTTGCATGATCTTTATGTATCCATCAAAGGTGCATGATCTCATGTATTACAAGAATACAAGAAAGAAGAGCACTGTTGCTAGAAGCGTACTCTGATGGAAATCCATGTAACAGGCACTTCAAGGGAAAACAATTTTTCTGCACTTCACCTAGTTTTGTAGCAACTCCATCTATCCTTGACGGAAGATCACATATACGTTCCAGCATTTCCACATTTGAACCAACTTTCTCAAAAAGGACATGATGCTTGGATTTGTCGATTGCAGAATGCTTAAGCAGCAAGGAAGGATAACAATGATCCTTAGAAGGCCCTCCTCTATCAACAAGTGAGAGATATGCTTCCATAAAAGTAAGAAGATAGGTCTCCAAAAGAGATGATAAAACACTTAAACATTGCCCGCTGTTTTCACTTATGTATGTAACAAAACTCTTCCCAAGAAGAGATTGCTCTCCATCAAAGACCACCTGCTTTCCGTATGAGTCCACGTCAGTTTTTTCACTTGCTTGGTGCCTCCAAACACCAGTATTGATGAGAGAGAGAATAAAAGAAAGCCAGGCTCCTTTCCTGGAAAAATCCCAAGTTTCCAGCTTGTTTGAAGCAAGAAGAATCTCAGAATGCAACAACTTCAGGAATCCAAAAGCTACAGCAGGCAGCTTGGCACCCGCAAGAGGCGAAGCATCATCGCTTGCACTCAAAGCAAATGTGAGAAATAAGTCGACATTTGCAAAGTCAGGGTTGGACAGACCATCATTCCGAAGAAGAGCATCGTTGCCATGATAGCCTATACCAGCAAGAGTGCTCCAGCAGATCAGAAATACATATCTTTCAACGATGAGATCATCAGCCACTTCAGGTGTCATATCCCTCCAACAACCAAGTATTTCTGTAATTGTTGCGCTCAAATCAGCCACATTCAAGCCTAAAGTTCCAAGACCAGACTTGTCAAAGTAGAACTCAGCATGAGCTGGAGTCACATCAAGCAATTGCGAGAACAAACTACTAGTTGTAGCATTTTCCTTGACAGTTTCAGCAAGCATGCCCTCCACAATAACAGTTGCAAAGGATGGCAAACAATCATTCATGAAACGTAGCTGCTCCTCCTTGACTTGGATATCCCGCAACCTGGATCTTAACCTCATAAACAACCATGATGGGCGTGTCAGCGGATACAACAAAATATGTCGCAGGACAAGCAGAAGTCTTGAAAGGACTAAAGCCCATCTTGTGAGTTCAGGTGCAGTTTTTCCAGGTGGAGAATGTTTCAATTTTTCGAGGGAAGAAAGCACAATCTTAGTCAAATCAGATTTCTCTGACGCGGAGGTTGAATGGAATGCCACCAAAAGTATTTCCAGATGAAAAGCACAAGGAAGAGCTTCACAGAAATCGTTGAAATTCAGTGAGCTGGACTTGACATTTGCCTTCTCCAAAAGATAATCAAAGTACTGAACAAAAACTTTCCTTCCCAGATTATAAGCTGAGTTTGTCCCAGAGATAATGGCACGGGCAACTAGAGCAAGTGTGTACTGGTTATAAGTGTATTTACCATCATCAACATTAAGCACTTTCTCCACGAGGTCTTCTCTTAGAGAAGCAGGACAGTCCTCAGAAACAAGAAACATTTGCAGCAGTTCAAAACAGGCCATGTTGATGTGCAGTAGGTTAGTCTCCATATGGTAAGATGATGTGTTGTCACCGCCGTTTTCATCAGAGATACAAGACTGGCAGTTAAGTATTGACAAAAATTGTTCCAAATGATTTGTGTGAAACTTTCTGCAGGCATCCATATATGTAGCATTGCACCATTCAGGAGAGAAGATGCACGTTTTCATAAAGCATATCAAATCAGCAGCTAATTGAATAGGTCCATGCTGGCTGCTTGAAGAAACACTCCCGAGAGAAGTTGGCTGTTCAACACTATCAGCTACTCCAGTAGAACGGGCTTCAGCAAAGAGATTTCCGAACAGTGCATCTTCCTCATGACTAGCCACAGACTCCAACTCTGAAACAACAGCTTGTTTTGTGCAACTCAACTGCGGCTTCTCAAGTGCAGTCATTGATTTTACTCCTTCTTCATGGAGGAAAAATATGAGATGCACCAAATCATCCAACCATTGCTCTTCTGAAGGGAAGATAAGCTGTAGATACTCCTCACATGTGTACTTCTTCATCAATGGCACTACCGCAGAGCGAGCTCGACAAGACAAACCATCTATATCGGAATTGCATGAATAATCAAGAACAACTTTGCCAGGTATGTCCCTGTCAACACGACTTGTCCACCGCTTGGTGCTTCTAAGAAGCTTCAGCACATATTGCACAATCTGAGGAGAGTAAGCTAACGGGGGCACTAAGCACACACCTGATTTTTCATAGATCCACGTCTTTGTACTGAATATGTCCAAAAGGGAAGCAAGTATGCATACTTGAACAGTACAGCAAACATCACTATTGCAGAAGACAATTTGAATCAGTTGCAGGAATTCTTCAAGTATTTGCAGCAACATGATTCCAACTCCATCCCCAGAAAAAACTCTGTCATGGTTAGAGAACTTGAACTTCAGTCCAAACAAGACTGGCAGACTATCAGCACACCTTGCTACTGAGGATAACATCATGGTATCAGAAACGTCACAAGGAAATTCCACAGCGAGACCATGGGCTAACTTCAAAATTCTTTGAGTAAAAGACAACCTCATGTTAAAATTGATATCTTCTACAACTTCCAAAGCTGGAGATTGACAGAGCTTATGAACCAATGTAAGAAGGCGAGGTATGCAATGAAGATGAACAACTGCAAAATGTCGTGCTATTGACACCATGGCACTTGGAGATGCTGCATGCAGTAATTCAGTGTTTTCTGGAATAACATAATTTTGCTGCAAACATCTGGAGATAAGGTCAAACGAAACCGTTGCAGATCATCTCCGCTATTCGAGCAGTTGAAACCTGGCCAATAATCATCAAAGAATACACAAACGTCAGCAAATGAAGCACCAACAGTGCATAAAACATTGAATCACATTTGAACGGACACAGCCTGAAAGAGTTTACCTTTTAAATAACAGAAATATCTCTCCTGCGGGCTCAATCGCTCAGGTTCGACTGGGACAGATGACCACTGCTCGATAATGTCATTTATAATGCTGGGCTCTAACGAGTAAGCCTTGCTAGCAGTCCCACTAAGCAGCACTGATTCCATGAAAAAGGCAACTTCATTCTGAAAAGATGCAGAGCATAATTAACAAAGAACGAACCCCACATTTGTAAAAACATTGATCAACTAAGGTGATGGAAACCACATGCTGATAATGTCTCAAATTCATAAGATCACAACAGGTGTCAGGAAAATGGTACGTTAAGTGAACACTGACTCGACTAAGGTGATGGAAAGAGCATACAGGTAACATAAAAAATTAATAAGGTCACGGCAAGGTGAACTTTGTGGTGAATAACGCCTAAATAAAATCAGGCCAAAAGAACTTACTAGTAAGCCAAAGTCATCACATGCATATGATGATTTTTCGAGATACAGGAGACAGAATTCCAAAGACCTCTCGGCAATCTCCACAACCGTCACTCCACTTGCTCCACTGATAACCAAATTGGAAAGAGAACAACAAAGTGAGAAACATATCAAATTGCTAGACATGTTCCTTTCTCAAAGGCATGCGCCAGTCATGTTCCTAATTAGGCAAAATCACAGGAAACAGTAGAAAGTGGGATAGCATCGGAAAAGATATATTGCTTTAAAAAGCAACATACGATTCCAATAGTGCATATGCAAGGATCTCAAAAAAAAGTGCATATGCAAGGTAAATTTTGATCTAAAATGAGTTGAATCTATAGTAATTCCAGTGGTAAGCCATGATGCCACTGCCACACTAGGATTTGCTAAACTGACGCTTCTCAGCCTAGAGCCTAGTTTAAGTATAAGTCAATGCTACATAGAACATAGGAGAAGAAAGGATAGCTTCAGAGTAACATCAGAAGCAGGAGCATACTCCTAACTTACTGAAGAGCATAAGATCAGTAAGGATGGCACCCAGATGCTCAAAACAAGGTAATGAAGTGTATACGGACTATCCGTTCATATGAGAGAAATAGATATACAGTATGCATTTAACACTTTAACTGAATAATTGTAAACTAAACAAGGAAAGGTGAAGAAAACGATACATAGTAAACAAGATACTATAGAACGTCAAATCAGAACGCTGATCCAGAAGGTGCATCAAAACAAGTAAATTAAGAGCTCGATACTGCAGGGATCACAAAATGAAGAGCTCAACACCACATAATTTGCACATTCATGGAAGCAACAACATATCAAAATGCAAATCTGTAACCAGAAGTAGTGTTCACAGACCTAACAAGAATAAGGAAATTACAACTGTTAACCAAAGCTTACATAGCCTCCTAGTTTAGGAAGTACACATTCAGGATTTATACCACAGGTTACTGCAGGATATAGATGACTCTTACATAAGCTTGCAATTTTTCTTGTTAACCACAAATACCTTGTTTGAAAAAGAAAGGGTGCAAAAGTAACAGCACCTATTTCTACCAAATCAGTCAATATCTAACTTATTTGTGCTGACTGCCAAATGTCAATCATCTTACCAGTCAATCAGAACGAGTTAGCTCCAAGAACCAACGTCGGCCACCAAGCAACAGAACGATAGCAAATATGAAGAGCGGATTTTATGCTAACGCACAAGGGCCTAGGCAATAAATTCCGTAAACGAACATGACACGTGCATGCATCTATAATGCGGCTGCAATCAGCTCACAGGAATCGATTCATGCTAGCAATTGATTAGTGAGACGCCCACCAAATGTAAGCATTCAGTTGTTAAAAAAGTAAGTAAATAAGGTAAGCATTCATGACCTCACAGCACATATAGTACCCAAGCTAAAAGAAAAACGTATCCTCCATGACACAAAGCAACGCAAGAGAAGTCAAGTGCGGCTGAATACATGAAACAGGAAGCATGTTGATGGACGAAGCACGGTCCAAAACAACAGCATGGCGAAAGCAACCAAGTAGAGGAAAGCCTAAGCTGCAAAGGGAAGGAAAGAGCACAAACAATCCTCCAGCATAACAGAGACCAACCCGCTAAAAGTAGAAAACCCATACACGCACCCTACGATCATGCAAAAAAGGAGTAGGCAAAACAGCAAACTACAGCGGGGAAGTCTCCTAGCTGCGCAGAGCAATGAAACATGGATGCTCCAGACCGATCGGAAGGTGATATCCCGCTACGATTTTACTAGACCAATCCAAAACATAATCCCTAAATCATGCTGCCGTTTAACGATGTGAATCCTACTCCCGGAAAGGATGGCCATACTAAGGATCAGAATTCACGAGTCCGTGCAGTGGCGGGAGCAGTTGCAGCGCATCTCGCGCCCGCCAAGCTCACACTGGAGATCACACAACCTACTACTAACAAATCCAAAACCCTCTATCTACTGAAGCAAACCGGAGACCCTCGGAGAAGAGTTCGCCTCGCCGAGACGGTACAAGCCTAAGGGTGGTAGGGGGAGATCGGGGAGCTCACCGGAGGAGGAGAGGACGGCGGAGACGACGGCGCGGGCGGCGGCGAGGACGGCGGCGGCTCGGGCGGGCTCGGGCGGCGGGCCGGCGGCGAGGGCCCCCGAGCGCCTCGAGGCCCGCGCGGGCCGCGGGCGCGCGGAGGCGGCGGGACGGCGGGTCCGCGGCGGCGGCGGCGGGGCGGAGCAGTTCGAGGAGCGCCGAGATCTCCGCCGCCATATCTCCGAGGGATCTCCGATCGGCGGCGGAGCCCTAGGAGAGGGGCGCGGCGCGGGGCGGGATCGATCGGACGCGAGGGTTTTTGCACTGCGGTGAGTTTTCTAGAGAGAGAGAGAAAGAGGAGGGAGGGGGAAGGTGGGCATGGGGAAAGGAAGGAAGAAGACGATGCAGCAATGGGGCGAGTGGCTTTTATTTTACGCACGGCACGGGTGGGTTTTGGTTTGGTTTCTTCGGGAGTAAGCAAGGAGAGGATTCGTTTTAGACTGCTGCTTAGCTGTGTGGTTAGTGATTGCTCCTGGTTTATAAGTCGGTTGAAGCTGATTTTTTTCCCTAAAAACAAAGTCGGTTCACGTTGATCTTTTTCTATATCGAGATTTTTTCGTACGACCCTTGTGGAATGGTGATTTTCTTTGGAAATATCCTCTGTTTTCTAAGCTCATCATGCCGTGGCTAATTTTGGTTCTCTCCGTATAAACACACAAATTTATTTTCGTTAATTCACCATAGTCTGACCAATTGATCGTGCTGGTAAAACACACACGTTTTCGTCGGCGGGCAAATGCAGCCCCGGTCGGCTGCCTCCCCGCCGTCTATCTCATCTAAGTGTGCGATCTATAGCATCTCACACCTACCATTGCAGCAACAAATTTCCATATAGTCGCAGGCTCACAACAAATTTACGAGAAGTATTTATCACGTGTATGCAGCATGAAAATTATCAAGTCAACATACACGTTCTAGTGTACCCTCGGAAGTAGGGTGATGCACCGCGCTCTGCCGTGGGAGGCCCACTAAAAGCTCGAAGCTCTACTCGCTCGGGAGGGACCTGTTAGGTCTCGCGACCATTATGGCTGAACTAGATTATCGTGTCGTCTCTAACTGGGTTGTCGATCAATGACCGAAACGCGGTTTTAAAGGAGTCGCAGATGAACGGAAGTAGTGGCGAGAGTTTAGGATAAAAAGTAGATTTGTGAATCCAAGTCGAACTAGTCTTCATATAAGAGTGAGGAGTATAACACGCCTTCTTCAGCCGGTGTCATCTCTTTCTCGGTTTATGAGCATGAGCTGACTTCCCTTCCTGGCCTTCACTTGACTGGACTATTTGGTTCTTGCCAATGTGCCTTCTAGATCCTTCACGTTTCCTTGCCACCTTGACTTGCGTAAGCTCTGCTCTGTACCTGGTTCCGCCTAAACCTGACTCCAACTCAAACGCGTCCATATCGATCTTCAGCCTTCAACAAGTTTCCATCATCATCCGGTAGTCGTCCAAAAATGACTACCAACATAAACAAACTCTTGCAACATCGTGAAAAATGCTTGCGGCACGACCGTGACATGTGCAAAAAGACAGGAGTCCCAGAAGTCATGGAAGCATATAAGCCCTGTGTTTGCAGCAAAAACTTGCACGGAAATGCGATGTGTCAAGTAACATACGAAGCACCAAAAATCACAAATCATCAACCTTCACTTGGAGAACCAACCTTGCCATCCTAGGCCCTTTGAGCCTTGTCGGCTATAGATCGGGTTAGCATGGACTCAATGACATAGGGAGCTCCATTTCTGAGATCCAAATCAAGTCATGCCATGACCACGTCCATGGCAACCTCCTCGGATTCAACTAGCACAACAGGCGACGAGCAACGTAGGAAGATGGAGAGAAGAGGAGGACAATGACGGGAAGGGGGGCACCGCGACAAGGACGCAATGCGATAACGTGAATGGATACGAACATGTCTGCTGCACTATAAGGGACAACTGAATCGTTCGATCGCGCCCAAGTGATATGTATCAATCTTTGTTCATTGACATGACACGAAGATGGGTTGGCGGAAGAAGACGGTGATGTCTTCTGGAGCGTGCGCATATGGTGCGTGTTGAGGATCTGCTCGACCAGTTTATGCGCTCGGCTCACCGTTGGGCGGCTTGGCGAGACCTCCGGATTTAAATTATGTGTGCAAGTGTGAGGTCAGTGCACACGCCTCCGATCATGGACAACCCCTTCATCAACCTTGTTGGTGTTGCAATAGTTGTCGCCATAAAGGTGGCTTTCAGATTGATTGATGTATTTATTTGCAAAGCTTTGTTAAATAATATTATGAAAAAAGTTGTGTGTATCATTTTATGAAAAGACCGGGTTTCAACCTCCGTTTCGAAAAAAATGACATGACAATGGTGATGCCCAAACTAGCCTTTCATGTAGAGCATAGCCTTTTGTATACGGCTTGACATGGGTATGCCTATCGGGTACCCTACCATGAGGGTACCTGGTGCACGTATCGACTAGGCCCAACTATCAGAGCCTACATGAAGCCCATGAAGGGAGGCCCACGAAGATGGAGTATCCTCCAAGTTTGGCGAAGCAATAGTCGGTTTAGAGTTTCCTTACTTGTAAATCGAGTCGGTTACGAACACCCGAGACCCAGCCTATTATTTAAGGACTGGGAGGGCCATCGAACCAGACCACGTACTTTCAGAGCCACCAAAACCCTAGCGAGATCGACATCTCGCCGGGACTCCTTGTAACCATCATATTCACAAAGCAATAACAGACAGGCAGGACGTAGGGGTGTTACCTCCACACGAGGGCCCTGAACCTGGGTAAAATCTTTGCCCTGCTTGTCAGCCGACGATACTTCCAGCTCTACCACGTTCTCTCCCCCATATTCATAACCTAGGGACCTTAACCATGGGTCTTGATGAGTCTACCCCTCGTCAAGTGGCGCCGTCTGTGGGAAAGAATAGCGCTGGACTCGAAGTTTCGCCGGTCCCAACAGCAAACGGCAAATCGCCGATCACACCAGCAAACGGCAACTCGCCGATCTCATCTGCAAACGGCAACTCGCCGGCCATGTCAGCAAACAGCAACTCGCCGATCCAGGCGACACACGGCGACTCGCCGATACTCGAAAAGCGGCAGCCTGCCCGCTTCACCGCAAAAAGCGCATCTGCTCTTCCAATGAATTTCAATCCGCACTCGCCAGAGCTTCAGGAGGCGTTTTCTGGCCTTGAATCAGGTTTGAGCTTAACTGTTGGAGCATTCAATTTTTTCGTAAACAATCTTGGCACGCAGGACTCGACAGATCCGCAACAACCGGTGCTGGGCGCACTCGAGGCTCCGTCGACTGCTCTCGCCCCGTCGTCGATTCCTGAAGCCTGCTCGCCCGCAACAACCATGTCGACCGGCGAGATCGACAGGTTCATGATGACGGAACTCCAAGGCGAGGAGGCAGAATCAGCATACCGCACAAGCAACGTCGACTTCAACCTACCACTCGACGAGAGTTTCGACTGCGGGATCTCCCTCGATGACTTCTACGAGCCCGCGATTCATAACGACAGCAACGTCGACTCGGAGATCTTCACCAACACCAACCTCGACTCAGAAATCCATAATGGCTTCGCCAACACCGAGATGAGCATAGGCGATGAACACGACAACGAGATTCGCCTCGAAGATCTACTCGATGAACATACTGGCTCTGACATGAGCCTCGACGGCGACGTCGAGTCCATGACTGGAATCGACAGCACATACACCTGTCCTCGGGTCACGCCCCATCAGGTCTACGTGGCCTTCACCGCAGAATCATCCGCAGACGCAGCCGCTCGCAGGCCTGCACAATTCCCATGCACGGTAACCATGCCGGATGGGGTCACAACCTTGACAATCACGGAGGAGATGGCAGCAAAAGCAGATAAAGTCATAAAGGAGTGCACAATGATGCCACCAAATTCCACCCCAGAGGAGATGTTGACCTTCCAGTACTTCAACTGGCAGGAGTCAATTCGACTGCAAAACTACCGAGCGACGCTCGAGGAGCGCAAAAGGCAAGCCAGCCTCTCGAGTGCCCGAAGAAGGGAGCAATCCCTCGGGTCCACAATGCAACCAACCCCACGACCTAGGTCGCGGTTGGCAAGCCTTCCAGAACATGAAAGGGTAGCAATCACCCGTAACCTGTCGTTCATGACAGAGGACGCTAACGGAATCCCAGTGCCCAAAACTGCTGCGGGTGCATTATTCTCCGTAGGTGCTTACCTCAAGGCAATGCAACCTCCGGCGAATGACCCTAACGCAGCCCTGCATCGCCAACAACTCAAATCGCTAGCTCTAGCGGCACAGGCTATACAGCCAGAAGACAAAACTCCAGCAAGGAATCGCGATCGCGACATAGTCGACTCACGACACGCAGCACATCATCGCAGTGGTCGCAGCCACCACTCGGATGAAGGAAGGAGAAGCACGCGCCGGCACAGGTCCAGCAGAAGCAGATCTCGAAGATCCTATAGCAGCGATTCATACTCTGATCGTGAACCAGAGCCATGCGGAGCATTGTGCTTCACTCGACGCATCCGTGAGACGCGGATGCCCAAACGGTTCAAGTTGACAGGCGAACAACCCAAGTACAACGGTCGCCAAGAACCTTCTGGGTGGTAGAAGATTACAGACTCGCCGTGGCATGCCAGCGTGGCACGAACACCACGGCGATGCAGTACATACGACTTATGCTCGAAGGAACTGCCCGCGACTGGCTCAAGTCGCTCCCTCCATCATCATACGACTCGTGGGACGATTTCCGCAGAGACTTCATCAAAAACTTCGAGCCTCTGTGTGAGCGCCCGAAGACATTCGAGAATTAAGGACATGCACTCAACGATCAGACGAGTCGTTGAGATCATACATACGGCGGTGGACCGAAATACGCAATTCGGTTGGCAAAGTGTCAGAAGACAGGGCCATGGATGCCTTCATACAAGGTCTCGCCAGGAAGGACTTCAAAGAGGCACTTGGTCGTGAAAAGCCAACCTCCCTGGCTGACCTCATCAAAGTTGCGACTGAGTGGGCAGATGGAGAGGATTCTGTACGCAGATCCCGTGCTTCCCCAACACGCGACAACTACGAAAGCGGCAGTCGAGGCCGCAGAGATTCATACAGAGAAGATCGCAGGCGCAAACGTTCCAAACGTCCTTACGACGATAACAGACCCGAGTTCATGGCGGCTGGATACACACAACCCGGGAAGACCAAGATAGAAGCAATCGACGCTCGGATGATCGACGGGACAGTCGAGATCGCGAGCAGCGGAGCGACAGCTACAAAAGGCAAGAATGGCGCAAACGCAGCGACGCAAAACCCGAGCGGTCATTCGAGGAAAAGATGGACGACTGGTGCAGATTCCACCTCTTCAAGGGGGACGACGGAAAACTACGCTCCAATCACACCCTAAGGAACTGCAGGGAATTCGACCAAATGGCGACTGACTACATGATACGACTCAAAAGGTACGGCCCAGCACCTGCTCAGCCCACGCCTGCACCCGCACCACAGCCGAACGCTGTGCCCGCTCTCATGGCGCCACAGCCGCCACCGCAACCACCACCACAGCCTGCTCCAGGCGCAAACCTCGCAGGTGCCATACAACCCGTACTACGGGCGGAAGATGATCAATATCCACAGCCCCACGGGCAGATGTACATGATACAAAAGGGTCGCCCCTCCAACAGGCAGCAAAAGCTAATCACTCGACAGTGAACATGGCTGTCATGGCACCTCCTGCCGTGCCCGAATTTCTGAAGGGATCGGAAACCATCATAAGCTTCAGTCGAGAGGATCATCCCCCAGCTGTAGTTCGACCAGGGCGCGGCTCTGGTACTCGACGCGCAAATAGGAGGCTACGCCATGACCAAGGTCTTCATGGATGGAGGCAGCGGCATAAACATCATCTTCGCGGACACGCTCCGCAAAATGAACAGGTCAGTCGAAAACCTCCCAAAATCTTCAAATACCTTCCACGGTATCGTTCCTGGCAAAGCAATTAGCCCAGAAGGCACCATACAACTCGACGTTACGTTCGGGGACAAAAGCCACTTCAGGACAGAGTCGATTGAGTTCGAGGTCGTCGACTGGAAATCACAATACCATGCTATTCTTGGTCGCCCGACGTTTGCTCGATTCATGGCGGTGCCACACTATGCGTACCTCACGCTGAAGATGCCAGGACCAAAGGGAGTCATCACTGTCCGTGGAAACTTTCAAAGGTCCGATGCTTGCGACCGCGAGTTCAGCAAAATCTCCGAGATGTTCGGGGTGGAAGAATCACTCGCCGACTTGGCGATTACCAACGACCGCACACTCCTTCCGAGCATAAGAAGTTGGCAGTCGACAGATCCTTCAATGCTACAAATGACACAAGGTCGCATCAGGTGCACCCGACCGATCCGTCCAAGACAGTCAACATATCTTCGAGCCTGCCTATCGCATAGGAAGGCGCGCTCGTCGAATTCCTCCGTGAGAACTGGGAAATATTTGCGTGGTGTCCAGCCGACATGCCAGGTATTCCCAGGGAATTCGCCGAGCACTCTCTCCAATTGTTTCCAGATGCAAAGCCAGTCAAGCAAACGATGCGTCGAATCTCCGGCCCAAAGCGAACCGCAGTCGAATCTGAAGTCGACCGGTTACTCGCAGCAGGATTCATTAGGGAAATCAAGAAATCACAATGGGTGGCCAACCCCGTACTCGTAGAAAGAAGCATACAGACATCCTTCGGATGTGCGTGGACTTCACAGCGCTGAACAAGTGCTGTCCAAAGGATCACTTCCCGCTACCCCGAATCGACCAGATCGTCGACTCCACCGCCGGATGCGCACGACTCTCCTTTCTGGATGCTTACTCAGGTTATCACCAGATAAGGATGAAGCAAGAAGACGAAGAAAAAACGGCGTTCATAACCCCACTCGGGGTCTACTGCTACACAACTATGCCCTTTGGGCTCAAAAACGCGGGTGCAACATACCAGCGCATGATGCAGGACTGCCTCAAAAAGCAAATCGGACGCAACGTCCAGGTCTACGTGGATGACATTGTCATTACCACAAGGGAAGAACACACACTACTCGACGATTTGAGGGAGACGTTCGCAAACCTCAAACGCTTCCATATCAAGCTCAATCCTAAGAAGTGCACGTTCGGCGTTCCAGCCGGGCAGCTCCTAGGGTACCTAGTCTCTGCCCGTGGAATCGAAGCAGACCCGGAGAAAATACAGGCCATCCTCACAATGCAAAGGCCTTCAAAGCTTCATGATGTGCAGAAACTAGCAGGACGAGTAGCAGCGCTCAGTCGATTCATCAGCAAACTGGGTGAAAAGGCTACCATTCTATCGACTGATGAAGAAGGCGGACAAGTTCGAGTGGACGCCAGAAGCTGAAGCAGCCTTCACAGATCTCAAGCGGATCCTCACAAGCCCTCCGATCCTCGTCGCACCTAAGGAACGGGAACCACTCTACCTGTATGTCTCGGCTACAAACAGGGTGGTGAGCACCGTACTGGTAGTCGAACGCATGGAGGAGGGACATCCAAAGCATACAACGTCCAGTCTACTACCTAGCGAGGTTCTCTCCATATCAAAACAGCGGTACCCGCACTATCAAAAGCTGGCATACGCTGTATTCATGTCCTCAAGGAAGTTGACACACTACTTCACCGAGCACCCGATCACCGTGGTAAGTAACTCAGCAATCGGTGATATCCTCACAAACCCCAATGCAACGGGTCGAGTCGCAAAATGGCTCATCGAGCTGGCTCCAAGAGACATCAAGTACGAGCACCCGAAGGCTATCAAAGCACAAGTCCTACCCGACTTCACAACCGAGTGGATAGAGGCCCAATTACCTGGAGCACCAGACGTGTCCAATTCCTGGACCATGTACTTCGATGGGTCCAAGAAACACGAAGGCGCAGGCGCAGGCGTCATCCTCATATCACCAAAAGGGGACAAGCTACGTTATGTTTTGCAGATGGGATTCAAACTACCCTCCAATAACGAGGCTGAATACGAGGCCTGATCCATGGCATGCGGATGGCAAAAGCACTTGGGTGCACTCGATTGATGATCTACGGCGACTCCAATCTCGTGGTGCAGCAAACAATGAAGGCCTGCGACGCAATCGCGGACAACATGATCGCTTATCGCGACCTGTACAACACACTGGAGGGCAGCTTCGAGGGCTGCGAGTTGAGGCACATAGGAAGGGAAAGTAACGAAGAAGCAGACATGCTAGCCAATCTTGGCTCAACTGGCGCACAAATTCCACCTGGTGTCTTCCTCGAGCGCATCGAACACAGATCTATCAAGGAGAAACGAGAGCCTCCTCCGTCGACTACGCCACCAAAAGCAAAGTGCCTAGCACAGAGGACCCCCCAGTCGAGGTATTTCTCATTGAGCCAACTGGACTCAACCTTTTCTGGCTTACATACTCCGTGGCGAGCTACCAGATGACATAACCGAGTCCCGACGCGTGACTCGAAGATCAAAAGCATACACCGTTATCAACGGCGAGTTATACAAGCGCAGCATATCAGGTATGTTCCAAAGATGCATCGCATTCGAAGATGGCCAAGCCATACTTCGAGACATTCATGCAGGTACCTGTGGGCATCACGCCAGCAGTCGATCACTCGTAGCCAAAGCCTTTCGCGCAGGGTTTTACTGGCCTACAGCACTCAAAGACGCGGAGGACATAGTCAAAAGGTGCGTCGGCTGCCAGAAATTCGCAACAAGGCCGCACGCACCCGCATCGGCGTTGAAGACTATACCGCTGGCCTGGCCTTTCGCCCAATGGGGGCTCGATATGGTTGGGCCACTCAAAAAATCATCGCATGGCGGGCATACTCACCTACTGGTGGCAGTCGACAAGTTCACAAAGTGGATCGAGGCGGTCCCCATCACAAATTCGACTGCTACTACGGCAGTCAACTTCATAAAGAGCATCATCTACCGCTTCGGTGTCCCAAACAGTATCATCACTGATAACGGCACAAACTTCACGGCTGAGGAGTTCAAAACCTTCTGCAAAGAGCAGACATTACGCTCAACTACGCATCCGTGGCACATCCACAATCCAATGGCCAAGTCGAAAAGGCCAACGGACTTGTGACGTGGGATCAAGAAGCGCCTCCTGGTGCCACTCAAAAGAGCTGCGGGTGCTTGGGTCGAAGAACTACCATCTGTGCTATGGAGCCTACGCACAACTCCCAACACTTCTACGCAGTTCACCCCATTCTTCATGGTCTATGGTGCAGAGGCAATTCTGCCATCAGATGTAAGGTTCAATGCGCCACGAGTTGAAGCATACAATGAAGAAGACGCGGAAGAAGCACTCGAAGACACAGTCGACTTGCTCGATGAGGCGCGAGACACGGCCTTGGCCCGCACAGCTGTTTACCAGCAGGATCTCCGCAACTACCATAGCCGTCGACTGCGAACCAGGTCCTTTGTTGTGGGCGACCTGGTTCTTCGACTGAAGCAAAAGAAGGTGCACAAGCTCGCTTCCCCATGGGAAGGTCCCTTCATCATCACGGAGGTCCTTGGTGGAGGCGCATATCGACTGAAGCACGCGAAGACAGGCGAACTCTCTCATAATCCTTGGAACGTTGCGCATCTGCGCCGTTTCTACGCATAAAGTGCTCACAGTCATACAATGTAATAGGCTATATGTCGGATGGCTGCAGGTTTCAGACGCGCTCTTTTCCTTACCAGGGTACCTAAGGGGACTGGAAGGTTTTTAATGAGGCGGCCTGCAGCCTAACATTCAAAAGAGGAATAAAATCAATGTTCCTTCGACTTCTTTGTGACTACTACCCGCATAATTCATACCTTAACCGCACCCGAAACCCTCGGGGCTGTGTTATCGATCAAATGAGCTCTCGCTCTTGCAGAAACACAATGCCTTAGCCGCACCCGAATGCTCGGGGGCTGCGTAACAAGGATCCAAACAAAGAACACAAAAACTCTGCAGCCGCACTCGAATACTCGGGGGCTGCACAGTCATTGGTTCACAACCAACACATATTTCACAAACCCCGCTCGACTGACTCGGGGGCTCGACAAAAAATCAAAGTATACAAACTATACAATATACAAAGAGTCAAAAATTACACTCGGGGGCTGCCCCCTATACAAAAATTGCACTCGCAAACTATTCTAATCCTCAGGCTCGTCCTTTACGGGCAGCTCGGGACCGCAAAGCTGTTCGCGAGTGCACTCGATTAGTGTCTCCGCAGCTCGGATCGTGTCATCCAGGTCTCTTTGTTCGAGAACCTCTCCGGCTGCAGGTGTCCGCAACACCAACCTTGGTTTTCGACTACGCATATACGCCATTGCAGCGTTGGCTCCAATCACAAGTCTCTGAGACAGCAACTCTCGAATGGGATTTGTTTGACGGAAGATGTTCAACAAAGCACGAATCCCTTGTGGTTGTGGCCCCGCAGGAAAAAGAGTCTCGTTCAGGCGAATAAACGCTGCCCGGCATAACTCCAGCAGTTCAGCACTTCGCCAGACGCGATCCTTCAGGGTGGCGAGTATGCGGGCATGGTACCTATCAAGCCAAAAGTGTTGACGCCCAGTCGTAGGGTCGTCAACCACGCTATCCAGACGCCCTTCCACGCGAATCTTTTCAGCCTGGAAGTTGTCGACAAAGCCTACAAAACGGGCGCACCAGTCAGATCAAAAGGACAATAGCTACGCAAAAAGCTTGTAAACAGAGCAAGATCGAACTTACACTCGAGTTGCCTGTTCACAAGATCCATCTCCCCGAGCACATATTCCTCGCGTTGGGTGGCCAACGCGGGTCTCGCCCTCAATCGATTCAGCTCAGCCTGGGCGTCCTTCAGATCTTGCTCCATTCTCACAAATTTGGCCTTCATATACTCCATCACCTTGGCATCATTTACCAATGACCCTGGGATCGGGTGGTGATTGGAGCCTGCGAGGAACTAGTCGCAGTAGCAGGTTCTCGTGACTGTTCAAAGAGCACAATCACAAACACAAAGTTTGTGTCAGAAGCATCGGTCGCGGCAGCGGTAGCGGCACCACGCTTGGAGCCTCCACCTTTCGCCATCGCAACGGTGGATGAGGGTGGAGAAGAGAGCTTGGTCGCAGAGCAATGGAGGTGGGCGCGAGGAGGAAGATGAGACGAGGGGCGGCGCAAATAGGCAAATGGCAAGTAAAAAATTCTGCCAGCGCCGTCTCCACTATTTACCACAGATCGCAATACGATCGCAACCGTCAAAACAAAGGCATACGCTCCGCGCGAAATCTAGCCATACACGTGGTGGCCGCGGAAGGCAACCGTCGCAGGCCACTCCGCCCACTACGCACGGAAACTAGGAAATCATCATCACGCCCCGTGAAAACCGCGCCAGAGCGGTCAAATCAAGTCCAAACGGCGCTATACTTGGTCAGCTCTGCAAAAATGGGCCCACACAGAAGTGTCACGTCCCATCAGTCTTACCAGGCACGCCACCGTTTGTCAGAGATGGCAGTCGCAAAATGCGTCATTGCTGACGTTGTTTCATCCATCAGAACTGGCATAAAAATCACTCGATGATATCTTCGGGTGGTCTCTCGCATAAGTCTCGGTTGTTCTTTAGCAAAGATCATAAAGCCAGTCGAAATTCTTTCGACTGTAGTATCATACTCCCATCGGGAGCGTATCAAAAATTTCTTTGACTAAAATGTGCAGGGTAAAAGATTTTGAGATTATCCTCCATTGCAAGCAATAAAGCACAATCTCGGGGCTACTCCCATCGGGAGCGCTGTCGCGCACCGATAGAATAATGGCAAAAGTGTCAGTCGACGAAACATTCGACTAAGTTCATAAGCAAAACCACACTCAAATATTCCCGAGTTGATCCGACGATCCTTGGATGCTGCAAGCATAGTGCAAAGGTAAGACCCACCGATCAGTCGAGCTGGGCTAAGGACCGCTCCAGCAGCGTTATCCTTAGATTTTCTGTGTCAGCAGACATGATGAATTATCTCCGACGGACGCGTTGGGTTGATTCAAAATTATACTGCAGTTCGATTCCGTAAGACCTCAACGGCTGTTTCGAGTCTGTCCAGTTTGTTCCAGATTCGAGTCCGGGGACTCGAGTTTGATTGAAAGCTAGTATGGTTTTGCCACAAATGGTAGTTAACTGGCCCCGATCCGTCGTGTGTGCCGGGCCTGCTAAGCTAATATCCCTTGATTATCATAAGCAAAAATTCATAGTCGATGAAACACTCGACATAGCCAACATGAGCTATTTCATACAAACATTTCAAATCATACGACACAAATGCAAAGAACATAACGTGCATGATGTATGAGTCCATGCCCGACTCTTCGAATCAGACAAGTACTCGGGGGCTACTGACATGGGTATGCCTATCGGGTACCCTACCATGAGGGTACCTGGTGCACGTATCGAATATGCCTAACTATCAGAGCCTACATGAAGCCCATGAAGGGAGGCCCACGAAGATAGAGTATCCTCCAAGTTTGGCGAAGCAATAGTCGGTTTAGAGTTTCCTTACTTGTAAATCGAGTCGGTTACGAACACCCGAGACCCAGCCTACTATTTAAGGACTGGGAGGGCCATCGAACCAGACCACGTACTTCAGAGCCACCAAAACCCTAGCGAGATCGACATCTCGCTGGGACTCTTGTAACCATCATATTCACACAGCAATAATAGACAGGCATGACGTAGGGGTGTTACCTCCACACGAGGGCCCTGAACCTGGGTAAAATCTTTGCCCTGCTTGTCAGCCGACGATACTTCCAGCTCTACCACGTTCTCTCCCCCATATTCATAACCTAGGGACCTAACCATGGGTCTTGATGAGTCTACCCCTCGTCACGGCTCATACTCATCATGCAATTAAATTAAAAAGGAACGTGTTGTCATTGACGTTTCTTCGGTTTGAAATTTTGAAAATGTTTTGTCTGTCAAACAATAAATTGTCGGATCACAATTTGTAATTTGAAATCATAAATGGATTGGTTGCAGTTAGTTCTAGAAAAATTCATATGCTGATAGGTGATAGGTGATAGGTTTTGATGACTTCTTCATTTGTGTTGGCGTGTTGCCATGTGGTGACAAAAGAAGCGCGAATCCGAAAACGATCAGTAGTCTCCCCTCCCCTTCCCTTCCCTTATCCTCTGCTACAGTCCTCCCTCGTTTCCTCCAGAGCGTCGGGCCAATCCAAGGCCAAACTCGCCGGCGTTGCCGGTCGAGGAGGCGGAGGAGAGGTGCCGACGCATGTAGTATAGTTCTTAGTGCTAGTCTTCGGCTGTTTGCCGGTAGTTGGAGTAGGGCGCGGGATCTCTCCGACTGGATCCTGGGCAGCTCGAGGAGAAGCTCCGGCGGCGGCGCTCTGGAGGTCAGAGCTGGCGGCGGCGCTTTCGTTCTTGAGGTTCTCCGCAATAAGGTTGGCTGCGGCGCTCTCCCGATCTGTGGTGTTCTCCTACTGTTTTCTCTTTCCCTGGCTGGCCATGGTGGCGCGGAGGTGAAGAGGTGCGGTGGGCTAATGCTGAGATTGAGAGGCCCGCTGGGGATCTCTACCAGTCTCCTGCTTCGCGGCATGAGCTGGTCGTTGTCGGTGCCCCGGCTTCCGTGGTGGAAGAGGACGATGGCGGATCCCCTTTTCAATAAGCGCTCCTTTCCCCTTGGAGGAGAGCGGGCGATGCATTCGGTGGTTCCTCCCCTGGCCGGCCATGGTGGCGAGGGAGGGAGGCACCCCGTGGGTGGTTGTGTTTTGGTTCTTCTCCCGGACGACCGTGGCGGCGAGGGGGAGTGGAGCGCGGATGCATCTGCCTCTGTTTCGGCCTGCTGCTCCGCCCAATCCCCTTCGGGGTCTCTCTGGTTTGGTGGTTGTATAAGTACTGGTCTGCGTTGAACCGTACAAGCCACCATGGTGTGTTGTTGTTACGGTGCAGACGTGCCAGTACGAGTCTGCCGCCGATCCTTTTGAAGCTGCTTCAGTTGTTGTTCACCCGCATAGGCTCATGCTTCGTCCAGCTTCTGCCTTTTCTGGTCGAAGGGCGGCCAAGGATTTCAACCTCCATCGTGGAGGCTTTCTCGGACCATTGCACCGGTGCTCGACGCCTTTTCGACCCCAAGTGGTTCGTCCCCGGGCTGTCAAGGCGGCAGGAGGCAATGGTTCTTCGCTGGTGTGGAGATCCAAGCGAGCAAGTTCTTCTCCGACCTCGCGCTTCGGCTGCCTTGAGGTCGCCGGCGAATGGTAGAGGAGGATGCGAAGGGCCTGTTTGCTTTTTACTCTTTTGCCCTAAGGTCCTTTTGCATTTTACGAGCCCTTTTCTGTAACCTCTGTTAAGAGCAGTGCGAGAGATGATTATGAGGGCCTCGCTGTAATTGTGTTCCTACCAGATTTTAATGCAGCTTCTCCGCCCTTCGGGGCGCTTCTTGTTCAAAAAAAAAAAAAAAGATATATGCTTAGTCAGCTCAATGAAAGTCTAGTAGTAGGAAATAAAGGAGGAGGAACCTTTTGGCTTTTAATTGGCAGCTGCTTACGCAGGCTTTACAAGAAGGATTAGCATTAGCTTTTTATTTCTCGTTCATTATGAAATGGTGGCAACCACCTTTTTTGTGTACTGCCTTTTCCTTCTCAGAGTATCGGGCTTTGGACTTTCCTCTTGCTTGGACAACAACATATACTCTTTTTGTTTCATATTACTATATTAGTTGTCGTTGATTTAGTATAAAATGGACAGTTCATAATTTTCGTTTTTTATAAATATAATTTAGTATAATCTGGCAAAGAGATTGGGAAGGATACATGGGACAAAATCAAGAAGGTGAAGGAGTATCTCATGAGCAAAACCAAGAAGATGGGCGCCAAAAGGAAGGCGTCCGTATATGCTTGATGGATGGTTCTCATATTTTTTGGGTTGTCGTGTCACAAATTTTTGTTCATTTCTTTTTGGCGTAGTTTTCTTTGCGATGTGGTGATCAATGTGTCGAGAGTTTGCGGTTGTATCGGGTTGAGAGAGTTGTTTGATCTTCCTATGCGATAAATGAGTTGCATGCCTTGGAAATAGTCCGCATGTAGGCATGTTGGTTTTCGCCCGGTTTTCGTTAATTAACTAGACAATTATCATCTTCATAATTAATAAATTGGGTAAAGCTTTTGCCCGGTTTAAAAAAAACTGAAGGTGGTTACATACTACGATGAAATAAGGTAAGGACATAGCCACCCGATGGAGACTAGAAAGGGCGGTGGGGAGATTGTTCAGTAACTCTCCCACCCAAGTAAACAGGGTGGTGTTGTATAGTTTTTTTTTACGGAAAGACATCATGACGTAGTTTATTAATTGGAGATAATAGTTACATTGTTTGCGATTACAACTCTAATATAAAAAGGAGGATCACCATGCCATACACCATGTTCGACCTCGTTGCTAGTTTATGAGCTGTCGTATTGGCTTCCTAGGACAATATACATGTGGTGGTTTTGAAAATAAATTTAAGCATGTTTTTGGAAAGGACAATATACATGTGGTGGTTTTGAAAATAAATTTAAGCATGTTTTTGGAAAAGATCGGTTGTCACGTATCCTTTAGTTCGGGTAAAAAAAAAACTTATTAAAAATATAAGAGGAAATCTAAACAAAACATACCCGCAATCCCGTCCTCCATCCAATCTCTCGATCAAACGGCCGTACTGCCCCCTGCCCCACGCCTGCACCGGCGGCGCCGCCTGAAAACCCGACCTGCGGCGCGAAATCCCCCAAATAAACCACCATCGCAAGCCCGGCCCTCGGTTACCGGTGGGCAAGCGCTGAAGCGACCTCAGCTCTAGGCGGCGAAGATGGTTGTTCTCGTGGTAGCGACGGCGTCGGACCCGGCGTCCATCGGCCCCGCCGCCGCCTTCCTGGCCATGCCCGCTGGTCCCCCGGCCCGCCCATCCCCGTAAGAAAGCCGTCGCAGTACCCCCCCCCCCCCCCCCCCCCCCCCCCCACCCCCCCACACTAATCTAATCGCTTTCCGTTTCAAGCATCGACCGCAACATTAACTCTGCTTCGCCGAGCAAGGATCGATGGTCAGTAGCGGCGAAGTGCGGCGCCCGTTAGGGTTACGGTCGGCCGCCGGTGCACGCGTGTTTAGGAATAGATGGATAGTCGTGGTCGTGTTTGTGAAGCATGAAGCTTAGTCGACGATAAAAGGAATCTTTGCCCTCACAGTTTGCTGCTTCAGGACCAGAACAGTGCTCTTCATCTGCCTTTTGAAAAACCTCCTTTATGTGTTCATCATGAACGCTGCAATAAAAATATTCTGAGTACGATATTTAATATCTATCGCTATTTAGATTAATCGAATTAAAACAATCTGGGAAGACTTGAAAAACAGTTTTAGGGTAGATTTGTCTTGCAAAATAGATTTCTTGCTACACTCCATGGTTTTTGAGTCGAGCGACTAGTCGACGACTAGTTGATGAGTCACAATATGATGTCCGACTCGGCATCTCGACTCGACTAATTGGTTGAGTCAAGCGACTCAATCGACTAGTCTCGACTAGTCCAGGTTTTTGAGTCGAACGCGACGTAAAGTTGGCCCCGCCTGTCATATTTTTCCAATATTGCTTGCCAAGCTCCCCGTGAAACCTAGATCGCCCAAATTTCCCCCCGAGCCAAAACGGTTTTGGCGGCTTGGTGCTCGCGGCCCTCTCCCTTGGCCGCCATCGCCGCAAGATCCAGCCAAAACTGTATGGAGATGCCCAGGTTTGTATTATAGACTATTAATAAGTATATAGTTATAGACAGTTATGCATATAATATGGTAATTTTATAGTACCTATTGCTAAACTACTCATGTCGACTAGTCGACCATGAGTCTTGACTAGTCAAGAGTCGCTACTCCTAAACGACTCGTCGGCTCGTCGACTCAAAAACCATGCTACACTCTTTAGGTTTTGCTACTGACGCCTGTATCCAATACGGCTACTGCACACCTGTTTTAAACTGCTTTTTCCTGACCTTCTGCTTGGGCTGTCTAGACAAACGCAACTCTGACTTAAACTCCATCTGTTGCCTGATCATCTAATCAACTGCTGCTCCTCCTGGTGCACTGCATAATGCAAACACTGGACTCTCTATCTTCAGCTTCTGGAATAGAACTGCTGGTCCAGTGAACTTTCCTTCCCTGTGACACCTCTGGCATTTATGGACCCAAAATTAGTTCACAACAGTCGTAGTTCTGATGCCTCTGATCAACCCTCCAACTTAGGTATCTGCCTTTTGACAGGCATGCCCGCTGTTTCTGTCAACACAGTGTTAGTGAGCGCAAGCAAGGAGTAAACAAGCGGACTGTTTACTAGGTGCATTGTTCCAAGATTTTTTTAATCCACAAGTATACCTTAGTAGATTACATTCCTCAGTGGCATACTGAGATCTCGTATCATGCAATGAAACAATGGTGCATTGTGCCAATGACACTGATCTCAGTTAAAGTTATCTTGCAACTTTTATTCTTATTTTCATTTTTTCCTAAGGCGTCTGGCAGATGCTATTTTTGTGGAATAGGTACCAACTAATTGTTGCTGATATTATTTTAGGAGGGGATGGAGAGCTTTACAAATGGGAATGTTAGGTTATTGAAGCATGAACGCAGCATTGTTGCAGAGGATGATCTTGACCGTCGGTGGCAGGAAGCCACTGGAGAGGTTGTTTCCGAGGTCATATTCCTCAGCAAACACACTGCAGTCTCCAACCGCCCTGCGCTCACTGTTCATCCAATAGGTTGGCTCTTCATTCATCTGTGTGCATCTTGTTTAACCCAATGCTGCAGTCAAATGCTTGATATGTTGTGTGTAAACTTATAATGAATATCTAAAAAAGATACCACATAAATGTTGTTCAATATATCCGAAAAGATA
The DNA here is from genome assembly GCA_947311845.1 of Poa pratensis. NCBI lineage: Eukaryota > Viridiplantae > Streptophyta > Magnoliopsida > Poales > Poaceae > Poa > Poa pratensis. Next base: position 15,772,969 of record CAMZMU010000077.1, read on the forward strand.
CTGAACTTACTCTTCTAGCATACAGGCAGTGTATTATGTTCTATAAGTTCCCTAATTTCCCAGTATACTGTGGTTGTTCTGTTTGTGAGCAATGTCCATGTTTTCTCTGAATCGCATGTATGTACACATGTTGATTTGTGCAAATTAGTGTTTCCTTCTTACCTCATCATTGTTTTGTGATGTGGAACATGGTTTGCTCATTTTTGTGAATGTATCTTTGAAGGTGTGCCACATCTGCGGGAGGATGAGACCCCGCCTCAAGGAGGGAGGCCTGGATGGGCAGCATTGACAAATCCACGAATTGGTCCATGGCTCCGGTTGATGCAAAAAGTTGCTGCAGACCAAGGTCTTGTTCCAGAATTTGAGGTACTTTCCTCTTGTGATGCCTTCCTCTTTCTGAATCAACTGGTTTTAATACTGATTACTTTTGAAGATTACACTTGAAGCTACTCACCATGGACCTCTTACCAGTACACCCACGATGTTTGTTGAGATAGGTACAAATTTATCCCCATCCTCAATTCCTTACATTTTTTTGGCTGTTAGTTTTTTTTTGATAAACTCTTACAAGCTAGTTTTTAGCTGTCACATACTCTTTCTTAGTTTCAGAAACATTTGTCCCACTAGTTTATTCGTCTGTTTCACTTGTTATGCTAGTTATATTGTTTCGCCTTTTTACCAGTCATGTGACACCATCCTTATGCCCATAAACCTACACACATGCTAAAAGTGGCAGTATGCAATTGTCGCAATTAATGAAATAAACATTTGTGAAACACGGAAACATGTGGTTATCTGACTATTAATAACTCAGTATTGATATCCCTAGAAAAACTTATTTAGCATTGTAGGCACATTGCTGTGTATTATTATAATCCTCTTTGGTTGAAACTATTACTTATTTATTTTACCATGTGCTTGACCCACTTTTTTGTTTTAATCTGTGCTTGTTTAATGTCACATTCTGGCTAACAGACAAATAGGAAAGATATATCCAACTACGTCGTTAGCGTAGTATTTTAGGTTTGGTGTATATGAGATTAGTTAGATTAGAATTGCATTGGCAAACAGAACACGAACTTTTTACAGCTACTTGTCTGTACTTACATATAAAATAAATTCAGCACATAAAGCACCACGAATAGTCTTAAAATGTGGGGAATTTCCTACCTGCACCTACATGCAACAATTGGCTACCACGGCTGACAAATTGGCTAGGCCGCTAGGGCCAGTACAGTACTTAGCACAGCCAAAGAGCTGGTACCTGGCGGTTCGGCTATGTCTTCCGTCATGTATAAGACTTTACACATAAATTCATGGGCAAATCCTTATCTAATATATGCTCTGTAGCCTGTAGGGCACTCCTCTTCCGTTTCTGTCATATACAATTTCCATGAACTACAACAAGGATATCACAGTATCACTGTCCAAGCATTTAGGTGAGAAATGCCAACAATCGTTTATCATTATCATTTGAAGTTTAAAATCTTAAGCGTTAGAAAAGTAGAGAAACAAGTATCTGAACTATAATTCTATCATATCATACTAAAGAATCACACTTATGCAGCCCAAGCAGCCAAACAACCCACCTCTCTAAATCATCTTGCATGACACATGAAAACCAAGAAACCAAATAATCAACTCCGTCAAAGATGCTGCACAGAGAAGATAGGCAGATTGAGATGCAAGAAAGTGAAAACATTTGGTTCATGTGAACTTCCTGAATCCTGATATAAAATCAGCAGATGACCACTCCTACAGTTGATTCTCATATAAATGTTAACAAGCAAGTCCTATGCTTATGTTGTACCAGAATAGCTAATGTGAACATTTTGTATGGCAGGAAGTACAGAAGAATACTGGGGTAGACAAGATGCTGCGCAGGCCATCGCTCTAGTTGAGTCTTATGTACTTTGTTCTTTTTTTGTGGATTTGCAAGAGAACCCAAAGGTTTTATTGTTCTAACCAGATCACATGGCACGCCCCCTGTGAAAAATAATGCATGTAGAGGTTGACTGATGCAACACACTTTTTCTATTTGAAATTGTATAAAAAACCTTTGGAGTAATACCAATTACCCAATGTGCGGAGATTGTTTTAACTGCCACCACAATTCTTAATGTTGTAGAAGCAGGCAAACATTACTTGCAAAAAACTCGTCACTGTTTAACGTAACCACATGCTCATAAATATTTAAATATTAATGTAACCTACATTTGACAACTTGTTTGTTTGGAAAACAACATAGGAGAACATGAAACTGAGTTTACCTGCTAAAAAAACTGAGTTTCCCAATCATTACAGGTTCTATGGAAAGGTCTTGGTCTTGAGGATGGAAATGCTGTTGGAACTTGGCTGGGGTATGTTGACATATCCTTTTCTCTTTATGGAGTCAACAATGGGGGTGGGCGTGGTTGGCATCTTTGCAGTATTTTTTTTTATGGGGTTGTGTTGTGAGGTAATTAAGAATTCTCATGGGAACTGTAAATCGCTCTGAGGACCAGGATGAGCGAAATTTGATAACTTGAATAAAAACATGTGTGAATAAATTGTTAGATCATCTGCAATGGTGTATGAGTAATTTTTTTTGGACCTGCCAGCTTCCATACTCCTTGCATCACCAAATATAAGTTGTCCTAGAATGTATACAGTCAAGTACTTAATTTAACGTTGATGTAAAAATGTCACTCGACCTAGATAGACCAGGATGGAGATGCATCAGTGTTCTGGTACGGGGAGTTATTTCATTCATTATATTAGGGTTTGCAAATTGAAATTATAAGTCATAAGCATGTTCTTTTAGCAATATGTGCCACAGTTCAGATGACCTTAGTTTGTGAAACCTATATCATCCTGCATGGCCATAATTAAGTTTTGTCATTCTCTTGCATACCAGAGCTGTACCTTATTACTGTCATATTTTTTTTGTTTGGTATCTGAAATGGCGATCTTTCTTTTTTATTTTAATTATTCATCCATTACCTTCTGTTTCTCTTCTTAAGGCTCCAAACATCATTTCTGGTTATGCAGGAACGCTGAAAAGGTTCTACTAGGTATCGGTGGTGGTCACTATGCCCCTCGTCATATGGATATTGTCGTGTAAGCACCGAGGCAAAGTTATTCTTACTGGCAGTTTCTAACGATGCATTGTCTCCCCTGGAATTCTGGACTTATAATGTTTTTTGGTTGTGATGATTCAGTAAAGTGTATGATCTAAGTTTACTCTCACTCAGTAATCTTTTTGTTATTTCTTGTCCACTTCTTTCCCCCTTAGTTGTACTATCCCTTTTGTATTGTCCTGTTTATATTTATCTAATATAAAAGTCACACCATAGGGGCTTCCCGTACGGTAAAGGTTTCAAAACCAAATAAAAAATAATCCTAGGGACCTTCCATTTGATTCACCTTAGATCAGATTCTGCCCGTCTTTGATCTAATAACTGCATTTTGTGATTCCTTCCTTCCATAACCTGAACACTGTAGGAAGATAATACATGTAGATGAAAGGGAGGAGAGGTAATACATGTGGTTCCACCTGTCACAACAGAACGTAAGAAGATAAATTACCAATAGTACAACCGAATATACCACGTAAGAATATGTGGTGAATATGAAATGCTCAAATGCCAGTGTGCCAAAAGGCATTCCCGAAACATTGTATTACTTATTTGAACGTGCTTCCATAATTACTTAGTTAGTCGCATGATGAAGTTAAGGCAAGGAGCTGCTTCATTTACAAAGGGCATTGTTGAAATTGATAACCATGCTAGACACAATCGATTGTTCTGCACTGCTTGATCGGCTCTTTTACTTTTAGATAAGTTGCTGATACATTCTTGGTATCTCTTTTACTGAAGTGAACCTATAGTCTATGCTACCCAATTCCTATGTGACTAGTCTTTCCTAACTGTAGTATTTGTTCTCAGTTTATGTATACTTTACTAAGTTGCAGACCGGTAGAGACATGAGCATTTTACTCCTGCTTGCAAAATGTTAGTAGTCTGATATTGTTTTACTTCCTCGTATTATTTCAGCAAAGATGGTGTATGGGTGGGTCATCTACTATCTGGTTACTCGTTGCCTATGGAGGCACCTCCCCAAGGAAATGCTAAAGTTCTGGTGAGGTTGGTGGGATGTGGAAGCACTCCATCAAAGTTTCATATGAAGCCACGAAGGCAGGATTTCCTGGTGGTGAGGTTATAGCACATCTTGATCACAAGTAAGTAGCATAACCAGTTTCTTCAGAGCCACCTAATCTTATAAAAAGATGTTACCTCACTGGTTTTTTTTAGCTGGTGTTAGCTATTGCAATTCTTTTGGTTGGAACGAACATTCGCTAATGCTACCTCGATCATAAAGTACTCCTTTTCTGTTTCAGTTTATAACATTTTATCTTTTGGCGCTTCCTTCGCAGGAGCTTCAAGGGCTGGCAGAAGAACGCCATCACAAGCTATTTGCAGGAGCTAAATATTAGGATAGGAAAACCTAATGATTTCCTCTAACATGCTTCAGCAGTTCTCTACAGAAAGTATCATTGTGCATCGTAACATGTTTTGCATATGCTCGCATTGTCCAGTCACTTCAGTTCTAGGATCTGGCACATACATCAGAGTAAATATAGAGCACACACTGCATTTTAACAATCCAATTCAGATGCGATCTAAGTGAAAGAGCCGGGATTTTGATGAATTGCTGCTTGTCCTAAATTTGTCTTTTTTCTTCTTCCTGAAGTGTGCTAATCAACCGTTATTATCCCTTCTATATGTTGCTGTCTTCATAGATTCAATATTCATAGTCGGCGTGTGAATGATAAGACAGTGTTTGGCATTATTGTTACCCTTTGTTTGGTCGCTGAAAGTTAAGACTTCCAATCTTTTGGAACGTTTGTCTGCTACTCCACCGTTGACGCAGGAGAAGTGAGAAGGACTTATGGTTACAGAAGTTGGCAGGCCATGATCAAGGGCTTCACTGTCATTGCCTCGTACTTTATTTCTGTTGTCCAAATAATGGTTGAGACTGCTACCCTACGCTTCAGCTGGTTAAAGCGTGCTAATCAATCTCTGTCACAAAATAAGAGTTCGCCAAGTGAACTGTTAATTAATCCCCAGTTCCCCACACGACAAGCCATGGAGAAGTGTGGGCAAGTTAAACGCGCTGCCAACTGATTCATTTCGGCTTGGTGCCAGGCAGCAATCATTTCAGTACTCAAAACTAAATTTAGCAGCTAAACCTATGCACGTCAATTATCGAAGTATGCTCATCTTTTCAAGGAGATTCAGAGACCCAAAAATAGTTTTTGATGCTCTTTCTGTACGGGGCTAAAGTGTGCTTGCTAGACAGGTTGGAAAAAAAATGATGATACTGATTACTGGATAAATCATCGTGCATGTAGATGTTGACGTGAGAGATAACAAGTTGATGTTATAGTTCATGAGGATGTTCTCCAACAACCACAAAAAAAATACCACGTATATGCAAAAGGAACAACCTTTTGTTAGCTGTTCAGAGTAATGCACGAATGCCTAGCTTTAAGAAAAATAAAAGTAATCAATAAAGTGTGAATGAATGAGGCTGTCATGCTTAGTCTTTTTCTCTGCCTAACATATAAATTTACGTGCGATTCGTTCAATGCTTAACGTGTCTACAGCTATCTCCTAAGACTTCGCGCAAATAGAAAGGTGTGTGGTTCATGGTGTTCCAGCTAGGCTCAGGTATTGGTCGTCTAAAGTAAATGCATATTCTTCTTCATCATCCTCTAAGTTTATGGCCTTAGTATGATATCAAGTTCATCTGAGAAGTTCTCATACACTTATCCACACCGTTTCTCATGATTAGTGGGAACCAAACTCTATAGTTAGTGGGCAAACACTGCCGTCACACGTCAGTTGAGCTAACCAACAGTTGTTGCTGCATTTTTAAAAGAAGAAACCAACAACAAAAAAAACTCAAATTGCAGAGGAATAGTCAGCTGAGCACTTGTAGGCTTGTAGCATTGGATTGGCATTGCGATGAAATAGATTATTCTGCTTGGATAAATTGATTTATGTATTGTTTTTAGGTCATTGCTTTATTTTGGAGCTCTGTTTTGGGGTAATTCCAAACTGCATCCAAACTAACAATACTGAAAAGGTGCATCTCATCCCTGTGGTGAGTGGTGTTTGCTTGTTTAGCTCATTTTAGGATCAAGATTAATCTATTTTCCTTAGCATGGTGCTCAGTTTATCTGTATTTACACTTGCACGACAATTTAAAAAATAATTTACACCACACAATCGGACAACTCCATTTACAACTCAATCAACTTACATTCAGTTTCAACATAAGAGGGTCATATGAAGAAGAAAGAACAACCACACGGAACCCATGTAAGAAACCTGAGTCTAAGAAAGAGACAAGAAGCTCTTAATGACGTTAGCCACGGATTATGACCCTAGTACTCCCTCCATTTTCTTGTACTTCGCATATTAGTTTTGTCTTAAATCAAACTTTATAAAGTTTGACCAAGTTTTCAACCACAGCAGTTCTCCTCGCCAGCGGAATGGTGGTGTTTCATGTGTTCAGTGCTCACTAAAGATGAGTTGTTGGTGGCCATTTATGGGATTTGGCATGTCTGGAAGGAGCGTTGCCGCCGGGTCTTCAAACAGGTGATTGCCTCAGAAGACCACATTCTAGACCTAGACGACATCCTTCTTCTGGGCACTTACCTGGCGGGAAGACGCTTCGCTACTAACTTGGAGCCGCCTTTGGAGGCGACTCGCTGGCGAGTAATCGTCATGCCGTTCACGCAGTTCTGTTAGCCTAGGCTATTAGTCTGCCATTCATGTTGTCTTTCCTCTGTTGTCCGCTAGACTCTTACTAGCTTGTAAACCGTACTATTTCTATCCTCTGAAATGCATTGGCAGAACAACTGCCGTTAAATCTTCAAAAAAAAGCAAGTTTTAACCCTTCGAGGCAAGCAATTGACTCTCCAAAGACCGCAGACTGGCAGTTAACAATGACGTCCCAGGATGAAATAATAACTTTTCCATTTTTGTCCCGGATGACCATACCCCAAGCACCATTCTTCTCTTCACACACAAAACTTGCATCAACATTGCACTTGATCCATCCCTTAGGTTTTTTTCCAAGAACCTTCACTGACCTGAATGTCAGGCATATTCTTGTGGCCTGGATCTTCAGTAAAATTAACTTTTCCCTTCCCCTTTCTATCAACAGGAACCTGTTCACTCTTTATATTTTTTAAAGTGGATAAATAGTTCTGCAGAAAGCTTATGGAGTTTTGAACAGATGCTTTAACATCATAAAAAATAATGTTATTTTGGTGGTGCAAGGCTCTCCACCAAATAAACATCATCTTATCTCTCATATCTTGGTTCAATTTGTCCAGTAGGATTAAAACCCAGTCCTCTCCAGTGTACTTTAACTCAGTATCATCTGGAAGATTCTAGACATCAGAAAGACCCTGTCTAAGAGCCTTTGCTTTCGTGCAAGACATTGTAGCATGGAAACCTGTTTCTTCCTCCATGCCACAAATACTACAAGTGGGAAATACTTTAGGCAGTCTTTTGCTCCTATTTACTTGGACAGCCAAACTATTTGTATGCTTTGTCCTTACCATATGGTTTTCTAGTTTAATTTTAATCATGCCTTAATTTTAGGAGCACACAAATATAAATTGTTGAATATAACACTAAGAGACAACCCATCATACCATATGTTTTTTTTGCCTTCTCTAATGCATAAGCTAAGATTGTCTAATGCTCCAAAGTTCAAAAGTGGCCACATGAGTTAATTTGATCGATATGTGCCCCCTGCCCCATGCAGAAAGTCCGCTTCTGGGTCATCTATGGATAAACGATGTTGGTATAGCGGGCTCACTAGTACATAATGAGAATGCCGCTCAAGACAACCTTCTATGGAAATGGCAGCGAGAAAGTAACAGTAGAAATAAATTTTGCGCGTTGCAACAGGAGGGTAAGAAATATGCCCAAGAGGCAATCATAGGGATAATGTTATTTTGATGTATCCATGATTTATATAATAAAGTGCCTTGAATAATATACTTGTATTTGATTGGCAAGTACGTGACTTGTCTGTGAAACTCATTACTTGTATGGTTGATGACTATGTTTCGCAAGTTATAGACATAGAGATGTCAAACTAATAATGTGGATTTATGTTATGAACATAGGGTTGGACTGACCCACCTTGAGACAATGCAACAATGTTCATAGTTCTCTCTCTACACGATGTGTATGCTTTGTCCTTAGACCTGAGATTGTCGCATGTACTCGAGATGTGAATCGACCTACTTTTGGGCTATCAAATGCTACATCGTGAAAGGGTAGCTATAAAGGTAGTTTTCGGGTTTGTCATGAAGCATGCTGCGGGGCATGGTCAATCGATATGGGATTTTCCCCTCTCTACTTGAGAGAGATATTTCTCTGGGCTCCTCGAGTGATCGGATCCAGAAATGCATGGCTGTGCTACATAAGGTTAAGAGTTAACCTAGTAAAGGAATTCCGAATCACAGGATCGAGAAAGAGTGGTCAGCTGAGAGCTTAACTAAATATCGTGAGGCAAAGAGAATAACATGTACTAAACATTGTGATGGTTCATCCGATACGATCTTTATGTACGTTTTGGGAGTTGGCACGTTTTGCTAGAAGCCGCTACCAACTATTGGCCAAGTAGGTGTACTCATGTCATGTCTAAATGTGCATGAACCTATAGTGTCACACACTTAAGGCAGTGGAAGCATAATTCAGATTGTATCCGAATTGGGTTGGGAATAGACTCCAGAGTGGGCTTCTGTTGTGGCAGCCCATTAAGGGGAGGTCTATATAAGGAGAGCTGGCTAGACGTTTTATGGCTGCTCATTCCGCACCACAATCCACCATAGCCGCCGTCTCCCCACGCCCCTACCGCCAGCACGGAACTAGCTATGCGGCGAGCGGTGCCTCCATGCCACACGAGTGGATACCAATAAAGGCGTTGCATCTGTAGCACTTAGACGAGCCGCCGAGAAGAGCTTTTCGTGGGAGCTGTTTGTGGGAGCGACTGGATTGGGGAGGATTGTACATCCTGCCCCGACTCGCTTCACCGACTTCGGCACAACACAACGCGTCTAGTGGTAATCCCGTGATCTATAACTGCAGCAGTTCCTTGGTTGATGCGGTAGAAATTTTTGATTTGCGCTAGTGTAGCCTACCCGTTTTCCTACAGGTGCCAGCACTGGGCTGTGGATGGGCCTACCACAATAGCATCATGTGCTTATATTTCTCTGTTGCCAATATATTGCCAACGGTTCTGTGCTCATCAAAGACGGAACTTGACAAATGTCATTTGGCAAGGTGAAAGCCTGATAAGCTCACAAGGTGGCACGCCTATAAGATCCCCCCCCACTCTTGTCTCTCTCACCCTTAGCTCTCCTAAGTACCAACTCTAGCCGCACACTCTCTGCACGCAGTCCACTGGCTATTGTGATCTCCAATGCAAACCCCTCCAGCGCCTGCGGAAACCATGACATGACATCCTACTCCTCCAACCGTCACCACCGCCAACCGCCTTGGGGCATACGGCGGCCGCCGCCACCCCCCGCCCACCAGCGACAACCCATGCTGCGGCCTCACACATAGCTGGAGCCCATCCCGCCGGAACTCCATCACTCGTGTGTTCATGCGGCGTCGCCAGATCCCCCCCCCCCTCGTCGCCTGGCCCCGATCTCATCATCCTCAGAGAAAGGGATTCAAATCTGGAGGCGGCAACACGACAGAGGGCAATCTACATCTCCACCGCTCTGCTTGCTTGCGCAGATGGCCGAGACCTCTGACTACCTCCACGTAATACGTACCATCTCATGTAGTCTCTCTTTGTCATGGGTGAAATTTTGGTAGGGATTGATGTGTAGGCGTTAGATCTGGGCTCAGCTATCGCTAGGAGTTAGATCCAGTACATGGATTCGTTGTTTGTTGCTTGGCTGAGCCCAGATCTACGACTGACTCTAGGTAATACGTACCATCTCATGTAGTCTCCATCTGTCATGAGTGAAATTTCTCTACAGATTGATGTGTAGCGTTAGATCTGAGCTCAATCATCGCTAGAAGGTTGATCCAGTGCAAGGATTCGCTGTTTTCCGCAATTGAGAATTTATGTTTGAAAAGTAATAAAGTTTTCATTGTTTTTAATTTATAATAGAATAAATATTCATACGTACAGACTAGTCACAAACAATCCAAACAATAGATCACTTGACTCTTTAGCATCATCCAATGACAATGTCGTGACAAGGTGAATCAATCCATTCACTGAATCTTTTGGGAATTATGTAACAATTTTTTTTGAAAAAATTCAAGACATTATTGTGCTAACCATAGACAAGCCAAATAATGGATGTCTTCACTCACAACTTAACTATGGATCGTTTTGTGACAACATGTGTTCCTATCCTTTCACGGTTTTTCTATGCATGAAGTAACTATTACATCATTAAACTTATTTATTGTTGTCATCTCTCAGAATGAGCAGGTTACATGAGGCTACTAATTTTTGATGTATGCTTTGAAGTATATATACACATCATCATTGTCAGAACTCAAATTATTAGATTTATCTCTAAGTTATCTCTCATCATCATTATTTCTTGTTTTTCAATTTTGTTTTTACAGTGTGCTATATAATAGGAAATTTCTGTAATGACGCAACCAACAAATATTATTGTCTTCTCTTGCTCCCTCTGTTAGTAGTTTAGACTTTTTCCAGCACATGATAGTGACCTTGTGATTCACATGTGTACATATACATTGTGTATGTGACGGTTTTATACTATAAATAAAATAGGTGTCGTTGATATATTACTTATGTTTGTGATGTGAAAATATTGAAATGGGCTGTAAAATATCAAATTGATTTGTACAAAAAGAGGAAAACAAAATTACATTACCGATGCTCTTCTCACTTCGGCAACGGAGAAAAGTAAATGACCGTAACGAATCAAGTGCCTCATCGAAAATGGTTAAACACGTCCGTTACTATTGAGCTAATTAACATCAGTGACCGAGCTCAGGACTCATAGCCTTTTTCCGTTTCGGATAAGGGTTTTGACCCGTGTCAATAGGGTCACTCTGTATGAGTGACTCTATATGGTGCGTCCAACTAATTAATATACACGACATGCTAGTGCCACACTAGTCTGCTGCCACCGCGAAGAAGCATCACTACACAAGTTGGAATGGATGGCTCCAGCAGAATGCCCGATTTTTTTTGGCAAGGAAAGTCATTTAGTGTCTCGCTTAATACTACTCCTTTCCTGAATAGAAGACATAAATTTGTTCGAACTCAAACAATGAGAAGTTTGACCAAGTTAATTGAAAAACTGTTAACAACTATAATACTACACATATATAATAGGAGAATATATTTCATGATGTAAGGATGACATGTATTTTTCATTGTAGTTGTTGACAGTTTTTCTATAAACTTAGTAAAACTTTATAATGCCTGACTTAATGAAAATTATACGCCTTCTTTTAGGAACAGAGGGAGTACAAACCGACCCGGATGCGTGGATTTTCCTTTGCATCACAATAAGCATACTAGATGGAACTCGTACTTTTGTAGAATAGGAATCCATGCTTCTTTGCTTCTGTATCAAAAATATTATGTATATTTAAGAACGAAGGTAGTGCAACTGACCAGTCGTGAAACGTGTAACATTAAACTAAGATCGGTTAGTTCAGCACTCTAAATGAGTTGAACTAGAACCAGGCCTAGAACTGTCAAACTTACTATACATCACTACAATGAGTAGAACTTGCATCGAGCAAATAAAATTCATATAAAGGCAGATATTGAAACCCGGTAGTGAAAAGTAATCAAGAAACCTTACCAAATGATGTTTAACTTCATATGGATGTCTTTTAAATCAATGAGCTTTCAAGAACTTAAAATGTGGGTTCTTCTCTTACTCTTTTATTATGTTTCTTTGAACATCCACACCCCTAGCACCAAGGTCCTTTTACTCTTAGGTGTACACACCATTTTTTCTCTCCATTCACATATGTAAGCTTATTCTACCACATCTTAGCAACGCCTGAACGCAATAACATTTCAAATATTGTCATTTAAATTATGATAAAAATATGGCTAATCCCTCAACTATTGCCAAGTCTAAGTTTGGTATCTCAGTTGCAATACTAGAAATTTGGGTTCATTAAGTGTCCACGAAATAGCTAGATTGTCCTTTCATCCCATTCGGAATTTTTTTAATAAGATGAGGTGACGGTATTGCACAGTCAACACAAAAACTGATAGAAAACAAAATGCAAGGTATATATATATATTTCTTAAAAAATACACTACTAATTTGAACAAAGAAGGGAGAAAACACATTAAACTAAAAAAAGAACACAAACACAATTCTGTAGGGAAATTAAACCTATGTTAAAATCAATTTCCTTAATGACGACTTAGATGAAAGTAAAGTAAAAAATGATAGTAAATCTGAAAATGTAAGGAATATTCCATTAAGACACGGCCTCGACACTGGAATTATGAAGTTTCTTGTGCTGGAGTTGAGGGACCAAACTGTGGATTTCGATTTGTTGGGGAAGGGAAGACCAAACATAGTGTTAGAGCCACAAACATTGGCAGCGTCATTTTCGGCTAACGGCTAGAACTTGACGCCCAACGACCTCGATCGATTCAGAGCGCCACAAACAAATGGTGATTAACATGAGGTCCTCATGATGAGGAGGCTTAGAAAACAAACCAAACCAGAGCAAAGTAAGAACAGGTCCTTCAAAAAGAAAAAGTAAGTGTAGAATTATGAGATTGGCGGAATATGATGGATGTATTATTGAGCCTCATGGGCGAGTATATATAGGAGTACAAGGGACCGACTTGGAGTACAAGACAAGTTAGGAAATAGATGGAAACAGATCCTAACTCTATCCTAGACTACCATACCGAACCGTACACGTATACTCTAACATCCCCCCGCAGTCGTAGCGGTAGCGTCGTGAACAACTGGAGCGTCGCGGACGGTCAGACTGGAGATAAGCCGAAGTAGAATCCAGTGGGCTGACATCCCCCGTAGTAGGAGCGGGAACGTCGTGGACGGTGTCGCAGCGCTGATGCTTGGACTATAGAGGTAGCTGATGAGGAGCTCAAGCGAGGTGATAGCCCTTTGTGCCGATGTCGAGGAAGCCGAGAGCGTTGGGCGGTGCAGCCTTGGTCGGGGTAGCCGTGCGAGGGGTCGCCGTGGTCGATGTCGTGGTCGGGGTTGCCGGTGTCGAGGTAGACGCATAAGAAGCCGCTTGCGCATAGTACGCGAGGAGAGTGACGGGGACGCGTCGAGGCAGTCGTCGAGGATGCCGATGCCGGGGACGACGCAGTACGAGCCGTCGAGGACGAGGTGCGGCCATTGTTTTGCCGGAACAAGGCACACGTCGGGGACGAAGGCATACTCCGGTTTTGCTAGAACCGAGTACACATAGAAGAAATCGGTGACGTGGTCGAGGCAGTCGTAGAGGAGGAAGTCGATGCCGAAGACGTTGTCGAGGCTGATATAGACGAGGCGTCGACCCGGGCTTGCCAGACCCGGGGACACGTCGGGGACGAAGGCACGCATCGGTGTTGCCAGTACCGTGCATGCGGGGGCAGGGACCACCGTGAACCATACGCCAGCGTCGGAGGGGCCAGCAGAGGAGGACTCGACGACGATTGCGGCGCCAATCAGCGGGGGGTAGAAGGTGCCGATGTCGTCTGCGGTTGTCGGAGTAGACGTAGTCGGGGACAAGGATAATGACGTTGGCGACGTGGTCGTGGTGGACGAAGATGTAGAAGGCGGCGAAGGCAGCGGCGGCCGAGGGTGGCCATGTTGGACGCCTGGACAAGGGGTGGTCGGTGGGACCTGCGACGGCCTGAGGTGGCCATGCAGGTTACATGTAGATGGCGGCGGCGTTACTCGAAGTAGGCGAGGAAGAACCCGGCGGCTTGACGAAGACCATGCGCGGACGGTGGCGTTCCCACGCCGAGGGAGTCGGCGCGGCGCATACCACGTAGAAGTCGACGCGCAGGGACGGCGAAGAGGACCGCGTGCCGTGGCGCTACAGCCCGAAGGGGCGACGCAGCAGCAGTGCGCGGGTCGGGGCGACGGCGGGTGTCGCCAGCGGCATACACGCCTGGGAAGGCGCGTTGGCTGCCGGTAACATGGACCAATGGCGGCGGCGCGGCGGCCCGAAGGAGCGACGCGGCGGCAGCCTGTAGCTTGATCGGTGGTAGGCGCGTGCTCGGGGACGTGCTTGGCGGTGCAGACGCGCGATCGGTTGATCAGACCGACGCAACGCGGAACGCGCCATGGCAGCGACGACGACGCGCAGATCGGAGTCAATGGCGAAGTTGTCGGTGAAGTCCCGGTCGATGACGGCAAAGACGAACCGGCGATGGAGACCTTGCAAGCGAGAGAAGCCGGCGGCGACGCGTCGAGGCGTCCCTTGGACGACGCGTCCGGCCTTGCTGCGCGGTCGGTGAAGACGAGCCGGTCGGTGCGGAGTCGGCGCCGGCGAGTCAGCCGCGGTAGCCGGCTGGAAGGAGCTGGCCGGTGCGGAGTCGGCGTCGGCGAGTCGCCCGCGGTAGCCGGCTGTCGAGGAGCGGGCCGGTGCAGGTCGATGCCGTTGTCGGAGTAGAGGCGCGAGGACGACGGGCGGTGGGCGACGCAATCCGATCGATGATTGGCAAACCAAAAAAGAAAACGCCGATCGAGTGACCGGCAGAGAAAAGAAAACCGATCTAAAAATCGAAAAAAAAACGCTAAGGCAGCCGATCAACTGATCGGCGGATGAACCCTAGGTACGGGCGGCGCGGCCCCCGGCGGAGATTATGAAGATCGACCTCCCCAGGGGCGGCGCGGTGCGGAAGCGCGGCGGCGGCGGCTAGGTCAGATCGTGCCGCTCTGATACCATGTAGAATTATGAGATTGGCGGAATATGATGGATGTATTATTGAGCCTCATGGGCGAGTATATATAGGAATACAAGGGACCGACTTGGAGTACAAGACAAGTTAGGAAATAGATGGAAACAGATCCTAACTCTATCCTAAACTACATACCGAACCGTACACGTATACTCTAACAGTAAGCACATAACAGCGACAAGGGCAGCTCACCGGATGTACTGGCCGTCCGGTGCGTAAAATACTCCGTCGTTCCCGGCTCCCGGCCTCCCGCAACTATGTACACACTGCACATAGCGACCCCCACGCCCAACCCGACCTTCTCCCTTTCCCGCCATTACATATACCCACACGGACACACCCCTCTCCCTCACCTCTCGCTCACATCTCTCTTGCTCTCTGTCTCTTCTTCATAGTATCTCTGCACCGGCTGCTGTGTGCCGGCAATGGCGAGAACCCAGCATTGCATCTTCCTGGCCGTCGCCGTCGCGGTGACGGCGGTGGTGCTTCTGGCCTCCCCTGTGGCGGCGCAGAAGAGCTTCAACATCACCAAGATCCTGGCGGCGCACCCGGAGTTCTCCGAGTTCAACGCGATGCTGAGCAAGACGCGGCTGGCGTCCGACATCAACCGACGGCAGACGATCACCGTGCTGGCCGTGGACAACGCGGCGATGGCGGCGCTTGACCAGTACCCGCTGCCCACGGTCCGCCACATCCTCTCCCTGCACGTCCTCGTCGACTACTTCGGCGCCAAGAAGCTCCGCTCGATCCCGAACGGCGCCACCGCCTCCGCATCCATGTTCCAGGTAATATATACACACGAAAAAATTATATAGACATCGAGGAAACTATTAGTTGCTTAACTGTTCATCCGCTAATTTTGCACAATAGTTATCTTGCTAGTGCTCACACATGACACATCTACATTCCTTTATTTTGGTATGCTTCTCCAACGTGGACACGATCGCTTTAAGTATCTAACCTAGCTAAATACCTTCGATAGGCATTGTGTGAGGGCGGCCTGTCCGTGTATGTGTCTATATTTGTATCTACAAACTGTATTTCATGTTTCTAAAAAAAAAAAACCATCCAAAGTTTGACTCGATCTGACCTTGTTCAAAATAACGGTTTAGTAAGATGGTCGTAGGACTATGTAGAGGATAGCACGATTCGAGATCTAGTAATTAAGCATATATTTCGGTGTGGAAAATGTATTAATCAATAAACTAACCGAGGTTTTGCGCCCAGTATTTCCGATTAACTAGAAAGTTTTGGGCGATTATGATCGCTTATGATGCATTCAGGAGAGAGCACACGCATGCCAATCTCTAGCTGCGTTTAGCAAGGGATTAGCCATGCTATTAATTGTATCTCATTTTCAACAGAAGCTGTTGATTATTTTGGTCACAAAATTCCACGATGCATGTATGATCGATGGTTGTCAAGTTACTAAAGCAGGCAGTGGTACAGGTCGTACAGCCGTACTAATTTTTAGACAGAGATGTTTCGTATGGTAGGCTTGGAAACTCGATGCATCCCGGTTCTGTCACCTTTACCAAGTACTACCAACCCGAAATGAATTTTACAATGGCATATGGCGCTAGGGTGATATCTGGGCCGTCCGTTTCGGTCATCCGACGGCCCAGATTCGCCGTTGACCACGGACAAAAATTGACCGGTCCACGGGAAATCTAGGCCGTCGGATGGCCGAAACGGACGGCCCAGATTTCACCCTAGCACCATATGCCATTGTAAAAATCCACGCATACAACCGGAAATGAATTTTCACGCCTACATTTATGATTGACTTCAGGGTCCATACAATCCGATCATATAAAACATAAATAACAGCGCAATGGTTCTACATGCCATGATCGATAATTTGGCCAAATGAAACAGGAGTAGTACTGATTATAAAAATTAAATTTAAATTATGTGTAATCAACAAAACTGCAAAACACACTTTGTTTCACTGACGCTATGCTATCCAAATCATGACCTCGGCCAGGCCACCGGATCGGCGGGGGGCATTTCAGGCTACGTGAACATCACGTCCAAGGGCGGCAAGGTTGACTTCGTCTGCGAGGACGCCGACGTCACCGCGACGCCGTCCCGTTACGTCAAGTCCATCAAGGAAATCCCCTACGACATCGCCGTGCTCCAGGTCAGCTCCGTGCTCTCCTCCTCCGAGGCCGAGGCGCCCGTCCCGCCACCGGCTCCCGTCGACCTCGTCGAGCTCCTCTCCAAGAAGTACTGCAAGTCCTTCGCGGGGCTCGTCGTCGGCAACGCCGAGGTGTTTCAGATGCTCAACGAGACCAAGGACAATGCCCTCACGCTATTCTGCCCCGTCGACGCCGCCGTCGCCGCCTTCATGCCCAAGTACAAGAACCTGACGGACAAGGCCAAGACGTCCATCCTGCTCTACCACGCCGTGCCGGACTACTTCTCGCTTCAGCTGCTCAAGTCCAACAACGGCATGGTCTCCACGCTCGCCACCACCAGCTACGTCAAGAAGGACTACAGCTTCGATGTGGAGAACGACGACGAGGATGTGACGCTGGTCACCAAGGTCGTCACTTCCATCATCACCGCCACCGTCGGCGACAGCGAGCCGCTCGCCGTCTACGCCGTGTCCAAGTTTCTGCAGCCCAAGGAACTGTTCAAGGTCGTCGAGGCGCCGGCACCGGCGCCGGAGCCGTCAAAGAAGAAGGGCAAGGACGGAGATGCGGATGATGAGGACTCGTCGTCTGACGATTCCGATGATGCCACGGCTGATAAGGGTGCTGCCGCGCCAGCGGTGCTTGGCCGGTGGGCGACCGCGGCAGCGACGGTCGGAGCAGCATTGGTGCTATTGGGCTAAACAGTGAAGGCGGCCGCATAGTTGTCTTATGTCCAAATTTCATTACATACTTTTGGTCAATTATTTTCGGTTGCTTTTTTCTTCTGCGGGCAAATTTCTATCACTGTGGTGGAGAAAATAACTAGGAGGCTGGTGTCTTTCGAACATAGAAAAGTCAAAAACTTGGAGTGATATGTAGTTATCTGTTTGAGCTTTGTTGGTTGCTCTGATGTAATTAATTATTTTGTATGTATTTGATATAGTTCCATTTCGAAAATGTATTTGATATAGTTGTCAATAAGAAGTCAATGATGTTTCCATATAGGTAATGTGTACTTACTTTTGTTTTGTACTACATTGCTTAAATCCTATCCTAGATTTTTTTTTTTAAAAAATCCTATCCCAGATTTGGTGGCTTGCACGGCTAACACTATGGCGTTTTGTTCCCGCAGATCGTGGGCTATAAATTTATCGTATGACGTTTTCACCAATTTGGCTGGTGGTTTCAAGTTTTCTCCTGTTTCGTTTTTTATGCTCGTGAAGTTTGTCTCAAGCAATACGACGGTCAATCACCGGCCACGACACGTTCAACGATATTATTTTGTCACCTAGGGTGGACGCGACATGAGCGGCTTTTTAAATCTTTGAATTTGGTGCAACCTATGCAAATTTTGTTTTCTGCGATTTGGTCACCTGATTTTTGGAGGAATTTTAAAATGCTAAAAGATGAGTCGGAGACGACGACGATGACGATTTTTTGATGTAAGGAATCTTTATTATTCACAGGTACTTTACGTGTTTCGATCTGATGTAAGTTGTTTAATCAACCGGTAAAATCAGATCTTCTAAAGAAAATCGAGAAGAATGTTGAGTGTATAAGTGGATTGTCTGACCCTTTCCATCATATCGGTTTTTTGAAATAATGGTCAGCGCATGAAGCTTGACAAAAACCAGAAGACCATGTACGTAATTGAATGCATCTTACGGCCCTCTCACACACGCTGCACCCCTCTAACCCTCGCTATGCTTCTTACTATGTGCAAGGTGCTCCCTTCCTCTAACCCTCGCTATGCTTCCTCTTACGGCCCTATCACACGCGCTACCCCTCACGAGTCATAGTCATCCGCCTTCACTCGTGTGTCCGTCGTCACTACATCGCCCTCGCTAGCTCCATTTTTCCACCATCGCCCACCTCCACCACTTTGACAACCTCTGTTCCTCCATCAAGTAGGACTCCTTCGCCCCTCTTATGCGGCACGACACCGACTGTTCCAAGAGCTTTGTCATCCTCCTCGTTGCCTCCGCCACTGCCATGTTCTCGTATCCTCCGAGTTTCCCTCCTACGTCACGTGTTTCTAATTCCTCCTACCTTTGCCCCTTGCCGCGTCGTGCCATGCTCCACCTTTGAGACAATCATTGTCCACATAGGAGCAACGGTCATGCCAATTTTTTTTTTTGCATTGATCCTTCAAGTAGACATGTGAGCTCCACCGAGCTTGCTCTTCGAGATTCACGAGTTTGGTTAAAGATGTGTGCTCAACTTATCGGCCTCCAAGCTGACTTGAGTCCGAACAGAGCTGCGAGGCACGAGAGTTCCGTCTACCCCAACTATTTGGCTTTGTATTTCCTTTATAACCCTGCACGGCTTAAATACTATCCCGGATTTGGTGGCTGGAGAGGAAAGTTTCTCTTCGCTTAGGGGATATATGATCCTCTTTACTGGCATAGAGTGAAGCAGGGGTAGTGTTTTCTACCGTTTCGTTGACTCCACTTCCCCGCGGTAGTGTTTTCTACCGTTTCGTTGACTCCACTTCCCCTTGTCGGTGGCTCATTGTCCTCAATTGTTGGTTCTATTGATCTATGTGTCTTTGGTCTTCTCTTGTATGTTGGTTCTACATTCCATAGGTTTTGTCATACATGTCTACTCTTGGAATTCTCGTGCGACCACTAATCGTGATCTCACCCATCGTACCTTTTTCTTTGGTTGGTCTACATATATTTCTATTATATGGCTGCGGGTGCTCGCTCCCGTGTCGCTCTCGCGCGAGGGCGGCACCGGGGCGCCCAACCCTAGCCGCCAGAAGACCGCGCCTCTCGCTGGCCTCGTCGCCGCCGCTGCCGCCGGCTTCGCCGCGATGGCGGCGGCCCCCCTTCCTCCACAACGGCGGCAGGGGGGAGCTCGCGGTGGACGCGGATGCGACGAAGCCTCCTCCTGGGCGTGACGTTGCAGCGGTGTTGGCCAAGCGACGGGAGACGACGCTCTTCCTCGGCGCGGTGTGCATCGCAGTGGAGCTGCCGGCGTGCGGGCTTTGGGCGGCGGCGGTGGCAGCGGCGCCGTCCCCTGCGCCTGCAGGATGCGGCCGGGCGCCCGATGGGCTTGGCGGGCCCGATCTGGGCTCGCCGGGCCAGGGTGGCGGTGCTGCGTCCTCCGACGTAGGGTGCGGGCGGCGAGGTCTTTCGAGCCGCCCCGTGCTGCAGGAGGCAGGGTGCCCCGATGGCTTGGCGGGCCCGATCTGGGCTCGCCGGGCCGGGGACGGAGCTGCGCTGCACTGCGCGTCCTCGACCACTCTTCGTCGCCGCCGAGGGTGGCAGTGGCTGATGGGCTTGCCAGCGCTGGTGGCAGTGGCTGGTGGGCTTGCCAGCACCGGGCTTGGACCTGCGCGGCTGCCGGTGAAAACCGAGGCGGATGATGGCGGCGCATCTTGGCGTCGTTCCCTAGCGAAGGCATCATCTTTGCAGCTGCTGCTTCTTTGCTCGGGATCTCCGGGGGGAAACCCCTGATCCGAGCTCCTCGGATCGGATGCTGGCGGCACCTTTGGTGCCGTTCTCCCTCTTGAAGGTGGCGTTTTTGGAGATCATACTGACTGGAGTGGTCTAGGATCCATCTGCCGGTAGGTGGGTGTTGTGTAGCGCTGGCTAAAACCCTGGATGCAGCGGTTAAGTCTGCAGTTGGGTTTGTTTAGCTCCAGTTTCCTTTCCGCATCAAGCAGGAGATCAGTAGATCTTGTTTGCCTGGTGTTTGTTTTTAGCTTATGCATCTCTGGGGCGACACCTCTGTCGTTTTATTCCCCGAAAGCTGTAAAATGGTTGTCTGTAAGTTTCGTTTCGTTGAAATGGAACTGGGGCGAGGAACCCTTTATTTCTAAAAAATATATTTCTATTATCTGTTTGCGGTTCAACACTACTTTGTATCTATATTCAATTCAGTTGTCACTAGTCAAACTCAGTCCTCATCTTTCATGCATACTAGGGGTCTATGCGCGGGCTTCGCCGCGCCCGTGGATTAGACTTTTTTTTTCGAATTTGTAATTTGGGTTTGGATGTTGAAATATGATTGCTTCTTCCCTGTATAAATGTAGGGTAATTTGAATTTTAGAAAGTTTGCGTGTAATTTGAAAATTTCAAGTTTTGTAATCATTTTGGAAAGGTTGGAAAGTGTATGTAATGGTTATTTTTTTCCTAAATTATATGAATTATTCGGGATATTTTTTTCGCAGAAAATTGTTTGACACTACTTAGATTTTCTTGCAAAATTATATGAATAATTTGGGATTTTTTTGCAAAAAAAAACTGACAGTTGGGCCCTGTGACGTCGTGCTGACGTCACAGGGGAGCGGATCTGGCCGTGTCGGCCGCGGCGGAGCCGACATCGCCGGCGGCGCTCCGGCGCGTCCCAGGATGCACGGCTGGTAGCGTCGGGAGCGCCTCGTCGCGGGGAGCCAGCAGGTAGCGGCGCCGCCCCTGGATGGCCGCCGGAGCGGCCAGGGCGGCGCGCGGAAACGGCGGAGCTCCGCGCGGACGGTGGCACCGATTGCGGCGCAGCGGTGGGCTCCCGGCACGGCGCGCTCGGCGAGGAGGTGGAGGGCGGCGCGACGCACCTCCCCGTACCCTTCGATTTGGACGGGGAGGGCCGGAGCGGCGGCGTGGCGCGGCGGCCGGTGGCGGCGACCGCGGCGTCGCGCGAGCGGGAGGGGAGCTCGGCGGTCTTTTTGCAAATAAGCCCCAGGCTTTTAGACAAATTGCAGAAAGGCCCTCCCGCAGTGGAAGCTGTCGAATCCATGTGAATTTTGGAAAAAGGAGGATTTTTTTTGCAAAATAATCGGGTGACCGGGTGGGCGACCGGCTGACTGGCGGGTGACCGGCCGGTGACCGGGCGACGTGGCGCGCTGCGATTGGTTATAAATCGAGATGAATAGTGCGTTGTGGGTTTGGGGGCGACGTGGCTCGATCACGGCCGTCCGTCGCGCGGATCGGACGGCCGTGGTTTGGGGGCGACGTGGAAGGCTGGAGAGGGCAGGGATCCTTCGGCCTTTTATATATAGTAGGATGTGAGATATAGTTACTTTTTAGACATGAATAAGGGTAGCAATGTCCTTGCTTATAGTCATGTTTTATTTTCTGGAAAAAAAACAAAGTTTACTACTCCTCTGTGGATATTCAAACCGGGTGGTGGGTCTAGATGCACCCATTAGCTAATTTTTTTTTGTTTTTTTTCAGAATGTCAAAAAATTCAGAAAAAAATCCGGATGTACGTTACAGCGTGATGTATTAGCACAAAAATTGGCATGGTAAAAAATCTTTTTTAGCAACCTGTACAAAAAAGACAAAATTCCGACACGTATATGTACATTTCCGTATGTCCGAATTTGTCTTTTTTGCACAGGTTGCAAAAAAAGTTTTTTCTTCGCGTAACTTTTTTGTGCTGACTTGAAATGTGTTGGACTACATGCAAATTTTTTATTTTGATTTTTTTGACATTTGGAAAAATGTTTATCTGCACCCACTACCCAAATCGCCGCGTCCACTCCTCTGATCCTATTTAAGTGTCGCCAGTTGTGTTAAGAATTGTACGTGTTTAGTTCACTTGTCACGACACTTATAGGGGATCGGAGGGAGTATAACAATTATCCATAAATCATATGTGGTTGCAATATGTTTGATCTGATTTACAACAGTCTAACCATGATTAACACTTGATGACTTTAACTCATACAATACTTTATAAATCACGTGGTCACTCAAAGTCCTACCCTAGCGAAACAAAGTACACCTATATTTTGGAACATAATTAAAAGAACAGTTAAAATTCAGATAAAAGCCAAAAAAAAAGCAAATAGGTGCACGCGTCGAACGTACATGACGACTAGTCATATTTTGCGCGGCGTCACGCCGCGCGTTTGGTGAGAATATTTGTAGTGATAATTTGTGTATTTTTTTAGTCGTGTTGTATATATTGTAAGGAAAGGTGATAGTTGTAATTGGTGTGGTGCATTCAATTTGAAATTGTTCCGTAATTAGAGGGAACAAATTTATTTTCTCGAAATATTTATGTAGTGAAGCATTTTTTTTCCGAAATGTGAGTATATGGTTAGATTTGTTTAAGTTGTATTGGTTACAGACATGTTAGCTAAATTGAGTGGTCAAATATAGTTATATGTTGCCGTAATTTTTTTTATTTAGCATTATAATAAGACGTAGTATGTTATGGTTATGTGGAAACATTGATTGTTTGTAGTATTTATTAAAGGTATGTGCATAATTGGGGAGAGTTTAGTTAAATTACCTGCAAATATTAATCTATATGGGAGGATGCAGTAAGTTAGTAGTTAGCTTTAAAAATTATTGAAACTCCATAATCGGAGGAAATATATTATGTGAGTACTTATTAAATTCAATTTTATAAAGTTGGAGGAAATTCGTTCGCTCTGTCATTTTTTTTCCCGATTGTGTAGTATGATCAGAGGAAATGTATTTTGTTAGCATTTATTGAATTTTAATCAATAATTAGATGAAGTGCACCTACAATGTGTGCAAATATTAAGTAGTTTGAATTGTTTAAGTTTGTTTGTGGCATTAGCAAGTATCATTTTTTTTTGCCGATCATGTTGATAAATTTTAGGGTAACTGAAATATTTTAGGAATTTGGAAAGTTGAAATGGGCCTCTTTTTGCTGAATGACATTCAAGTTAAGTATGTAAGTAGTGGTATTGCATTTTTTCTGGATTCGTGCTAACATATGGGGAAAGTCTGTCTACGTTGCATCTAAATTTTAACTATTTTGAATTGTGCAACTATGTTTTGTGATTTGCTATATGTAGTTATTGTTGATTTTTTGTGAGCATTTTGTAGATAGTTTAGTGAATATCGGAATATTTAGCGAATTGAAGTATTTAAATATGGTCGTATGTTGCTATTAATTTTTAATTGTAATTAGGGGAAATGTGTTTCAAAATTTCTCCAAATATTTTTAAAGTTTTGATTTGCCAGTAAGATTTGTTCTGTGGCGTAAGTAATTAGCATGTAATTTTTGTATTATGTTGTTGTATTACCCATATTTTTGTCAGTGGATATACTCGAAGATTTTGTTTTTAACCTTTTTTTATATTTTCTAGAAATTGTATAGGCCTTCATGCCAATATGTGGAAGGCATTTCCTTTTTTTTTTGAATATAGAAATTTGAGTGGAGGTCATATGCCATAAGTAGGTTTTTTATTTTGTTGTAGGTATGCTGTTTTTTCCCCCACATTTGTGAGTACTGTGATGTGAATATTTAATTTATGGAAATGTGCATATTTAAAATGTTTTTGTTTTTGGTATGTTCAATTTGAAGGTAAGTTTATATTCTTAAGTAGTTCGACTGCCAAAATTGGAACATTGGGTAGTTATCTAGATTTACTAAATTCAATTTAGAAGCGTAGTACAATTAAAGCAAATGAATTTGCATTTCGTTGAAATTTTTATGTGATACTTTTTTTCTGAATGCAGAGACTATCTTGTTTTTTTACAAATCTGTGGAATTTAGTTGCATCTGAGTGTCTAAGCAATTTTTTTTTTTTGCAAGTGGTTTATATTTGGTAAATTCAATTTAAAAGCAAGACATAATTGGAGGAAATGAATTTGCATTCTGTAAAAATATTCATCTAATCGAACTTCTGTTTTTTAAATGCAGTAACTATCATGTTTTTTTTAAAAAAAATTGTGGATTTTGGTCTCATTTGGTTTGGAAATGTAGTTTTTTTTAATGCACTGACCGTTTTTATTTTGACAAATTTATAAAATTTAGTGTGAGTTGAGTTCAAAAAATAAGAAAAGCAGAACAGAAAGAAAATGATTTGAATTCTTCAACGACATACGAAGTGGACAAATTTGAAAGGCAGTTACGATTTTGGAATATTCAAATTTTAATTTCGATTGCATGTCATAATTAGTTCTTTTTTTTGTGGGTGGTCGGTTCCATATGTTTTTTACATTTTTCTAATGGATATATGTAATATTATTGGGTTTACGCAGTTTTTAATTTTTTCCAGAATTGTTTGAATAAGCTGTTTTTTTCCAAGAAAAAAAAGGAAAACTGAATCTCAAAAAAAAAATGCGTGGGACCCACTGTGACGTTGTGCGGACGTCACAGTGGGCAGTCCTAGCCGCGGCGGCGTTGGGCTCGCCGGCGGCGCGCCGCCGCGCTCCCGGACGCGTGCGTAGGCGGCCTGGACGCGCCTCCTCGCGCTCTACCCGAAGGAGGTGGCGCCGCCCCGTTATGGTCGCCGGAGCGGCGCCGGCGACGTGCGGAAGCGGCGGAGGTCAGCGGGAGCGGCGGCGGCGATTCCGGCGCAGCGGCGGCGTTTTGGGGCACGATCGACGGCGAGGACGAAGAGGAGTCGACGGCGAAGCCTCCCGTGGCCGCCGATGCGGGCGGGGAGGGCTGTGGCGGCGCCTGCACGCGTCGGCGGCGACGCGGCGACTCCGGCGTCGCGCGGAGAAGGAGGAGGGAGGGGGGCGTTCTGGACGTTTTTGCAGAAAAGTCCTTGGGTTTTGCTGTAATTATGAAAAAGTCCTTCCCTTCGTATTTTTGTGGACCGCGGAGCAATTTCTCGAGAGCGAGGGGTGTTTTTGAGAAATGGCGCAGGCAGATACGTGTGGCACTGTGGACTGTTCAACACTGTAGTAGACTGTAGCTGCTACAGTGCGTGAGGGCCGAGAATTCGCGATTTATTCCAACTTTTATATAGTGAGTAAAGTAATGTACACCATCTACTCCAGTGGCTCACTAGCATTTGGGGCCCACCTGCTTTTTACGCGCGCACTTGTTGCTGCCCTCTCCTCCCACCACCTAGTTCTCCTCGTCTCCATCCCCGCAAAAGCCACACACCACGCCACCTCCCCTAGGGTTTGCTCGCCTTTCCTCTTCCCCAACCCGCCTTCCACCCCCTCGATCTCCTCCCCAGCCGCCGGAGTTGGAGGCGGGGGACGGGGGCGAGCGGCGACGGCGAGCTCGTCCAGCGCCTGCCCGCCTCGGTGACAAGTAAGTGCCCAATTTCTTCTCCTTAGGCTCAGATCCAGCCGTCCGGACCACCATTCTAGCCTCGGTTCTTTGTAGGTGGGGTAGGTAGGTAGCACTCGATTGTTTCGCCCAAACGAGGCACCCATGCTTCGCTCTCACCGAGGAACACGATTTCCGCTGCCCTCTTTCAAGGAACGCTAGAAAGGAATTGATGCCTAGCTATGCTTTGCTGTTCTCGCTAACGAACTTGTGTAGAGGGTAGCCGATTCAGTTCGTAAGCTTCTGTAGTTCGGGTTGCTTCGACTTGCGTGCTGTTTTGGACGGAGTCATATCTATCAAGTGATTATGTTCTTGACTTCTTGTCGTCTCGTCTTCCGTGCAGGGTCTGTCACCATGTCCGACATGGAGTCCGTGGCCAGCCTCATGGAGTCGACCAGCTTGAAGATACAGCAGCTTCAGCGTGCGTTTGCTGAGCTGGAGAGCCAGAGCGCTGTTACCATGAACTTCAAGTGGAAGCAGCTCGAGGATCATTTCCGCGGCCTCGAGCAGTCGCTCAAGAAGAAGTTTGACGAGCTGAAGAAGCAGGAGGAGGAGTTCCAGGAGACGGTTGCGAGGTCGGAGAAGATGCTGGAGGAGAAGGAGGCCGTCGTGGTGGCTAAGGAGCTCACTGCTCTGGAAAGGCTGCAGGAGAAAAGAGATGCTGCGTTGGCTATGATCTTTGGAAAGTCCAAGCTGTCGCTGAATGTTAACTATAACATCCCGGTGAACAAGCCATACACTGCTGGTACTTTTGATGCGAAGTGGCCGAAGCATTCTCTTCAAGACAACGCACACATGCAGGATGGCAGTGCTGCTGTGAAGCCTCGTTCTGAACTTGCCATCCTCTGCCAGGAGATGAATGTTAAAGGGCTCCAAAAGTTCATATCAGACAACAGAAAGAATCTGACGTCTATCCGTGAGGAAATCCCAAGTGCACTCAAGGGAGCATCACATCCATATGTCCTGGTGTTGGAATCGTTGGAGGATTTCTATTCTGGAGATAATCTGGTGTTGGATGGGAAAAAGGATGGAGATCTTTTGGGGGTAAGAAGGACGTGCCTTATGTTGATGGAGTCTCTTGTACAGCTGCAAGCTGATGCCATTACTGGTTTGTTATCTGAGGGGCAAATGCTTGCAACAAATGTCAAAGAGAGGGCAAAAAAGATTGCGTTCGAGTGGAAGTCCAAGTTGGATAGCCTTGACATTGATGCTAGCAATGGAAACTGCCTAGAAGCACATGCGTTTCTTCAACTGCTTGCTACCTTTGGTATTTTTGCTGAATTTAATGAAGATGAGCTGTGCAAACTACTCCCCTCTGTCAGTCGACGTCGTCAAACACCTGAGCTCTGCCGGTTGCTCGGGTTGTCACAGAAGATGCCAGGTCAGTACAATGATGAACTAATCATGTATCTATCTCTGATAAACGTTGTTTGTCGCATATCACTTGATTATACTGTTTTATCGGACCTGTTTAAATGCTCATTGAATGTTATTTTCACTTGGGCAACTCTTAGTTTTCCGATTTGTGTATAACCTATTTGCTGGTCACTGGTCAGTGAGGGCACTGAAAAGATTGCCAAACTCGAAAGAACAATGATTTATTGTATTACACCTTCTGAAGTTCCCGAATTCCTACTTTTTCTGTAATATCAGCTACATCTTAACCTAGTTTTTTTATCATGCTTGCCATAAAATACTTATTCCTTATAAAGCATGTCCATTGTTGTCTGGCCAGGTCATAAGATATTTAAACTTAAATGTATCGTGTTTTACTTATTCTTCACGATTTTATCTTTTCAAAAGGTTATACTCTTTTTTTAGTAGGTGTGGTTGTTCATGTTGAGTGGCATCATTGAGTTAGTTTATTGCACTTAGTACAGAAGATTATTATCTATTTTCCGCAAAAATTTAACAATCATCTTCTGTTAGAAGGACCCTATCCTTAAGTCTTGACATTTTCTGCCCTATGTACTGAAGTATAGGAAGCTGATTGAACTTCATGCAAGCCTCTCCCTGTTCATTTCCTCCCATTCACTTTGGTTACCTATTGTTTTACTGCTTTGCAGATTGTGACAGCATTTCCTCTTTTTTCATGTATCTGATTTGTAAAGTTGTGAATACTGTCAGTGTGATGTACTCTTGCATCTGCTGTAATCTGTTTTGACACACTGAACATGTTGCCTTGCCCTTGTTTCTTGTCTTGTTCATTTTTTAACGATTCTCAACTTCTGCTATGATATTTATTTTTCTCATATCTGAGGATTTTTTTCTTGACTGCGTGATTTACTGATGGAGTTTCTTGAGAACAGGTGTCATTGGAGTTCTGGTGGATAGTGCAAGGCCAATTGATGCAATTAATTTGGCCTATGCATTTGGGCTCACTGAACAATTTGAGCCGGTGCAATTGCTGAAAGCATATCTAAGGGAAGTCAAGAAGGTGTCACATCCCAAGAATGCAAAAATGTCTCCTGGGCACAGGTCCTTTTCTAGCTATTTCAATGAAAACATATAATGCCTGTGGAACATTTTCACCACAATAAGCCAAAAATTAAACACGTGCCTTCACTGGTACCCCATCACCAATTGCTAAATTAGTTCTTCGTGTTATGTTCCTTTCCTGGAGTCTAAGAAAACATTCCGCTGACCGAAATTTGTTTTGTACTCACTCGTGTGTGATAGATTGGCAGAATCACCCGTCACTCAGTTAGACATTTTCAAATAGTGGTGATGTTCAATATATTGGAAGGAAGGGGCTTTGTTTTCATTTATTCTCATTGTTTTATTGATGAGACTAAACCACTTGCACCTTCTATGGTATCTAATTACGAATTACCTTCTATGATTGATCGTGCCAGAGAGTTTGGTACCTTATCTCATAATCTGGACATTTCATTCTTTTCACTATTTGCATCCGGTAATATTGAGTTATTAGCATTTGTGGTTGAGTTGTTCTAGAATTTTTTATAGTTTACTTAATAGTGTAATTTGATTTTATTATTAGTCCTTAAATAGACCAGTAGTGGATTTGATTACATCACAGAGGTGAAAGTCATCGAGTCCATTCACCTGATGTCAGGTGCGTGAGGTAGGTTGTGGAGAAGTAGAATAATAGAGGGCTATCTTAGCTTGCAAGCAATAGAAAGTTTGTTGTCTGTTGCTTTTCACTATTTTGTGCTGAATATATAATATACAAAACCTCCAGAGCAGTTGTGTTGTCTTTTCATGTCGGTGCATGTGTTGTGTGTAAGAATTTTATCCGCATCTATCTAATACACGTGATACAGTCTATCGGATTAACGGCCATCCTCCTTTTCAGAATGAGATGAATGAACGTGAGCTGTCTGCACTGAAAGCTGTCATCAAGTGTATCGAGGAGCACAAACTCGAGGAGCAATATCCCGTGGATCCACTTCAGAAAAGGGTGGTTCAGCTGGAGAAAGCCAAGGCAGACAAGAGGAGGGCCGTTGAAGCCGCGAAGCCACAGTCCAAGAGGCCTCGTGCCAACGGTTCTGTCTACGCACCACGTGTTACCAGCTTCCCTGAGAAGAGCTTCTACCAGGCAGCCCCAGAGAGGCACCCATACCCTTATGAAAGGCAGTTTGTGTACGGTGCCGAGGCACATCACCATCCTACGATGGTAAACGCAGCCCCCTACACCATTGCACCTGCCCACACGCCGTACTATGGTAATGGCTACCCAATGCAGTACCAGGTACCTTATATCCACTAATGGGGGAGAGCTGGGCTCTTTCCTAACTATCTGTAGCTTTTAACATTCTGCTGTGTTGTAGTTGTATCAGTCGCTAGCTAGTCTGCCTAGCTGAAAATAGTCGGACCACTCGCTTGTGTGTGTTTGCTATGAGTGGCCATTGTCGAAATCTGTTAATTCTATGTCACGACTTATGACATAATTTACTTCTAATGTCTAGTTACGTTTTAATCTGCGTATCTTCTACATGTGATCAATATATGCTTCTTTCTTATATGATGACAGAATCTGCTTGGTTGCAACCAGTGTGGAGGCCATCTTTATTCTTTTGTAAGTTGTCGAATCTGCTCTTGACAATATTCTTGTGGGGCTTGATCACGCTGATCAGTCGGAGCTACGGGTGCAGTTGGTAACATTCATGGACCAGACTACAGGGGGGCGCCGCATTTTTTCGTTAGCGTGCGGCGGTCAGCTGACAACCCTCTGCTCTAGACTTTTCCCTCCGAGCGCTTCCTTTTCGAGCCGTACGCGCGGAAACAGGGAAAGTGCAATGCCACGACACCACGTATTCACGGGTCAAAAAAAAAAAAAGGGTCGCTGAGCTGTTGCATGCAGTACAAAAGGATGCCTTTCTCTCTCCCTTGTACACCATCAGCACTTCATAATCTAGCACAGATAATAGACAAAGGAACATCATTGCAGTTGCAGGGAGAAAAGGGGAACACACTACGTGTGGTTGCCAAAATAAATATCCATGGAGAAAATTACAATACACTTGCCATATCACCTTGGCTGTCACATAAATTACATTTGGTTGCCACGGTTTAACCAAGGTGAAGTGATCCAAAAAAAAAAAAACTTGCCATCTCATCGATGATTCCAGATAAATAACACTTTGTTGCCACATTTAACAAGATGAATCCATCAGGAACTAAGACATACACGGACACTAAGCTATAATTTTATCAGATAATTTACACATGGTTGACACATAAATACACGTGGTTACCAATTAAACCACACATGGTTGACAGATAAAATAAACGTGTCAACCAAATAAACCACTATAACTACATGTGGTTACTAGATAACAACACATGGTTGACACATAAACTACGCATGGATACCAGATAAAACACACAGGCTTGACAAATACTCTCTCCATTCCAAAATAGTCTACATTCTGGCTCCATATTAAGTTCCGAAATACTCTACATCTTGGCTGGGTCCCACATACCTATTTAAGACGAGAGAGAAAGGCTAAGCAATCACGCATGCGCATGGCGACCTCATCTCCATCCCCACCAATCTTCGTTCTCGTGCCCAAGTGCATGCTTTGTTTCCCGTGAATTGCATGGCTAACATTAATTAATTAAGCTATGGGGAATTGGAATAATGCTTTGTTTCCTGTGCATGTTTGGTGTGTGGCAAAGTAGCGCTAATAAATGCTTGGCTAATTTGTTAGAATTTTGCTAGGATGTAGACTATTTCGGAATGGAGGGAGTAAATTACATGTGGTTACCAGATAATACACACGTGGTTGACGGATAACTTACACGTGGTTACCAGATAATACCCACCTGGTTGACAGATAAAACACACGTGGTTGACAGATAAACTACACGTGGTAACCAGATAAGCTACACATAACTACATGTGGTTATCAGAAAAACCACACTTGCGAAATTGAATAAAGTAGTCACCGAGAAAGAAAAGGGAAAACACATTTAGATTTTTAAACAAGGTCTGGAGCGGATAGAGAGAGCATCACTCAAGAAATATAAATATGGATCTTGCAAAAAATATGCGTGCATTATGGTTCCTCTTTAGCGTGGACCGGTGAGAGCGGCGAAAAGGGGGCGAACTCGCGTTTCCCTTCTTCTCACCGGAGCGGGGGCGGATCTCTGCCTTCTCTCGTCGCTCCGGTGGCGGGAGAAGGTGGGGATCTGGGCCCTTGCCTCCAGGTGTGTAGATAGGGGTAGTCTAGATCCCGGCGGCGGCGCGTGGAAGGATCGCTGGCCGCCTAGGGTAAATAAGGTACGACTCTTCCCTTCTCTCGGTGCGGCTCCGGGCGGCGCTGAGGTGAGAGTCGGTGGTTTGTCCCTCTGTGCTGCGGCCGGAGGTCTTCTGTCCCGCCGATCTGCTCGATCGTGCGGTGGTTTGTCCCTGCGCTCTGGTGGCGTAGGTGTGGGTGCTCGGAGGCTCTTCTCCGTCCTTCCTCTGGCCGGCCGAGGTGGTGAGGGGAGGAGGTGGTGGTGGAGGGTGTTTCGTTTTTGCTGCTGGAGGTTCTGGTTGTCTCCTCCTTGGATGGGTTTGCTCCGGCCGGCCGTGGCGGCGAGGGTAGTGCTCTCTGGAGGTGGCTGGGTGTTGTTGTTGGTGGTTCTGGTTGCTGCGGCGGCGGCTGGAAGAGGGGCGGTGCGGGGAAGCGGGAGCTGTGGCCGTGCTCGTTCATTGAGTTTAGGTGTCGTCGCTTCGCGGCGGACGGATTCTGTGGCTCTCTACAACGTGTGGTGGCTCCTTCTTCCCGGCGGTGAGTGGTACGGCGTCGCCGGCATCAGCTAGAAGCTTTGGGTGCGGCGTGGATCTGATTGCTTTTCTTCGGAAGACTCAAGGTGCTCTGTGCAAGTTTTCTGGGTCCGTTTGTAATTTTCTTTCTTCTTTTAGTCCTGGTTGTAATTTGTACTGGAGTTTCTTGAATATTTGATCAGATCCTTCCTCAAAAAAAAAAAAAAATTTAGTAGCCACTATAGCGTGGACCCTCTTTAAGTCGCGACCTAGCAGTATGGTTCCTCCTGCATAATCACTGTAACCCTGTCAGCTTTCTGTACAAAAGTGTCTTGGGCTGGAAGCTGAAACGTGAATACGCGAGAACTCATGCCGCGGGCCAGGACAGGTGGGACCGCACGCTGTTCCTGTATCGTGTGCGCCGTGGGATGAAGCCGAGTGGGAATTTTTTCGAATCTCCGCACCGCCGCACGGGACAGACGCTTGTGCGGCGCCTCTGCGTAAATTTCTCCAACACTCAGAGCATCTCCACTCGCGCGCCCAAACGGCCGCCCAAAACCCTTTGGGACGTCCGGACACATTTTCTCTCCCACTCGTGCCGCTCAAACGCGTTTTCAGTCCCGCGCGGCTCAGTTTTGTGTCCGGCACGCCCAGCCCACGCACTCAGCTTTGGGAGGCTTGGGGCCAGTGGCAGAGCTCAAAAATAAATCATGGGCGGGCCAGACTATAAGAAAGCAAAAAATTGCTCTAAAACAATACCACTTCATAATTTCATATTAGTCATTTGTTCATCAGGGCATGCATACATCACATATATATATATATATATATATATATATATATATATATATATATATATATATATATCTCAACTAAAAAGGAACCTATTCCTGTTTAAGCTAAACAGGAACTTTATGAACTTTCACGCGAGTGCTAAGTGAACCTTCTCGCGCATGACATGTGAACCTTCAGACGGAACATGAAGTGAACTTTTTTCCTGAACATTTTTCGAACCGAGGTGAACTTTTTTTCGCAATTGCACATGAACTTTTTTTCTGTGCCAAGTGAACCTTTTTTACGAATGATGTGAACTTTTTTTTTAATAGAGTGAACTTTTTTTCTAAACTTTTTTAGGAATGAGGCTTTCTGAACTGTCTCGACAATAATATGTGAACCTTCTCGCGCATCACATGTGAACCTTCAGACGGAACATGAAGTGAACATTTTTTCTGAACGGAGTGAACTTTTTTCCTGAACCTTTTTCTGAACGAGGTGAACTTTTTTCAGGACTACATATGAACTTTTTTCCCGAACGAAGTGAACTTTGTTTCTAAAACATTTTTTCGAATCAAAGTGAACTTTTTTCTTGAACTTTTTTTTAAACGCGGTGAACCTTTTTTCTGACGAAGTGAATTTTTTTTTTGTGTGAAGTGAACTTTTTTCTAAATTTTGTTTTTGAAACGAAGTGAACCTTTTTTTCGTGCACCTTTTTTTT
Organism: Poa pratensis; assembly: GCA_947311845.1. Classification (NCBI taxonomy): domain Eukaryota; kingdom Viridiplantae; phylum Streptophyta; class Magnoliopsida; order Poales; family Poaceae; genus Poa; species Poa pratensis. Next base: position 15,806,789 of record CAMZMU010000077.1, read on the forward strand.
AACGAAGTGAACCTTTTTTTTAATGTAGTGAACGATTTTTCTCAAGTCTCACATGTGTGAAATCCACTGTGAGCAAAATGAACTTTGTTTCTCAAATCCACCGTGAACAAAGCGGGAGCGATGGATCGGTGAGCCCACGCACGGTGGAGGATAGTGGGAAAACGCGTGCACGATGGAGTCGAAGACCTGGGGCGTTGCCGATCTGCCATGGCGCTTCGGAGGTACATCCACAAGTTGTCTGAACTATGAATTTCCACTGCTGTTCAATTGAACAACACTAGAACTGAACTAAACTGCACTCATGAATGGCAGCGCGAGCGCTCGAGCAAGGGTCTCCCGACCTCCAGACGGTGGAGTACTCCGGCTTCGAGTTGTGGAATCCGTGGACGTGCGGAGGAAGGACGGGTGCGGGCCGCCGGGCCGGACCAGCGAGCAGTACTGGGGTGAGGGTTGCGCCTGGGAGAAGGACGGCGCGGATTCCAGGGGGCCGCAGCGGAGCGTGCCGTCGGGCAGGCACTTCACGGAAGCAGGTCGCGACGTACGCCGCCGTGGATGTTGCGGGGAGGAGTCCAGGAGCCAGGGGGTCCCGGGGAGGCGGTTCGCCGCCGGTGGAGACGAGGCCCAGGGGTAAACGCGCGGTCGGGAACTCGGTGGAGGTGGGGAGATGCGATTCGCAGGTGGTTGTCGGCGGCTGGGACCACGCGGAAGAAGGAGGCCGGGGCCGCGCCGGAGGAAGGAGGCCGAGGCCGGAGGCGCGCCGGAGGAAGGACGCCGGGGGCGCGCCGGAGGAAGGAGGCCCGGGGCGCGCGGAGGAAAGAGTCTGGGGGCGCGTGGAGGAAGGAGGCCGGGCTGCGCCGGAAGGAGGTGGCCGGGGGCACGCCGCGCCCGGCAGGAGGTGTAGGGTGTCGTGCCGGGCAGGAGGTGGCGGGAGTCGCGCCGTGCTGGAGGTGGAGGGAGCCGCGAGGTGGCCAGGGGCGCGCAGGGTCCCCGCTGGGAAGGAGGCGGCCGGGGGCGCGCCGACAGAAGGTAGAGGGCACCGTGGCTGCGCGGGATGGAGGGGCGGCGCCCGGTAGAAGGTGTAGGGCGGCGCCCGGGGAAGAAGGCGGGGGTGGACCGCGCGGTGGGGAAGAAGAAGACGGTTCGGTGGGGTGTGGTTTTTCCGGTTCTGTATTGGGTGCGGGTCGGGTCCTGTCCCCAATTTTGGTATAGTTCTTACTTAAGCTAAATAGGAACTCTTAAGGGTAGGTTCCTGTTTAGTCCTACCCTATATATATATATATATATATATATATATATATATATAGGTAAATTAACAGATGCTCCCTGGTGCCTGGGCACCAGCGATGGAATATGAAAAGTTTGGGGTATGTAGATAACTCGTATATCTAGGGTATGCACATGTTGGGTATATGTGAGGTACACATACCCTTGGGTATGCATATTCAAGGTATCTACTAAACAAAAGAAGCTATACCAAAAGAAGCTACACAACAGTCAACAGATGTGTACACAGGGAGATACATACTGCAAATCAGCACTTCGATTCTTGATGCTTCTAAAATATGCAATGACATCATCGTAGCTGTATTTCTCCAGAATTTCACCCTCTATGTTAATTAACATCTGTTGCGTAAGATTGTCATCTTCCATCTTATTGCGCAACCTTGTTTTAATAATCTTCATACTAGAAAATGCGCGTTCAGCAGTCGCCGTAGAAACCGGAAGGGTAATAAGCAGGCGGAGTAGCCTGTCAATCAAATTGTAAATAGTATGTCTTCCCGTCTCCACAAGGCATCGACAAAGATCAATCAATGTTGATATATTCTTCAACTCTTCATCTTTGGAAGCATCCGAAACAAAATGTTTTAGTTGTTGTTGCAATCCAACTACCGTGAAGACATGCGAACCACCTCGTGTATTCTCCTTGTTGTTGGACAGAAAGCAAAAAAGACAATATGCACAATCTTTGTCCTCCGAGTACTCAAGCCATGATGGAAAAAGACCAAACCAGTTAAACTGGAAGCGGCGTCGATGGCCTTCTGTGTCCTGACTACTGAGCAGCGTGAGGTGAGAAAATGTGGAGAGGAGGAGAGGCAGATGTGAGGAAATTGGGCTGTTTGCTCTGATGGGCTGGGCCGCACTTAACGCATACTACTACTTTTTTTTTTTGCAAAAAACCTGGGCGGGCCGTGGCCCAGGTCGGCCAGCACAGAGCTCTGCCAGTGCTTGGGGCGGCCCCGGACGGAACGAAATGCGACACCACGTCTGCCTCCGACGCGCGGGCCACGCCTGTCTGTGAGACACGAGGCTGAGCGACCTGGTCAGCTAAATTAATGACGGGCGGCGTCTCCGTTTCCTAGCCGGGCGCAGCGACGTGTCGCTTCAGCTCTGTGCGGCAAGGAAGCGTCTGCGCCACGGCAGGCGAGCGCGCCTTTTGAAGCGTCGATGTTAATGGTGTGGCAGGCGAGCCATTGGCCGGCCGGAGTTAAGGCGATCTCATCTGTTCGCCTCCCCGGCCGCTATATAGAGCGGGTTCCTCGCCGTGTCCACCACAAACACCTCCACTCCACCACCTAGCCATGGCCCCTCCCCGGCGCTCCATGGAGGAAGAGGTCTGGGCGGAGACGGCGGCACGCCGGTGCCGCCGCGACAATCAGGCTATGCAGACGGCGCTGCATGACGCTCGCCGCGCGAACGACCGCGAGACGGGCTCGTCTGCGAGCGTTCCGCCACTTCCTCCGCCACCGGCGAACGTACTCACGGAAGCCGAGGCACGCGAGCTCGTCCACACCAACACGCCGGTGCCGGCGAACAGCCGCCTCCCCGAGGGATGGGAGACAAACCCAGTGCACGTCCCGGTTGCACCAAGGCTCACCGGCCAGGCGCGCCTCGACTACATCGCCTCGTGCATGCAGACCATGCCGCCGAAGCTAATCGACGACGTCAGGTTCGAGCTGAACTCGGTGTACTGGGACAAGCAGATCGAGTTAGAGCACGCCTACCGCCTCCACTCCTTCATCGCCCGCGAGCCGCCTGCGGACTGGTTCGACTCCGACGACGACGTCCTCACCAACACCTCCGACGAGGACTTCGCGGCGGGCATGGAAAGGGAGAGGGTTCGCTACGAGGCGGCGGAGCAGGCTCGTCGCGCAAGATCAGAACAAGGCCGCGTGCAACCTCCTCCGCCGCAACCTCAACAAGAGGCGAAGAAGGTTGATGGTGATGATGACGGCTTCGAGGACTGGCCGCCGACGCCGGAGTGGGATCCCGGCCACATGCATCTCGCCATTGAGGCAGACATAGCCTCCGCCGCCACCGCCACCGCCCAGCCTCGTGCACCGACCACCGGCTACCTCTACTGCGTCTGCTCCGGCTGCCGCCAGGGTCCTGTGCTCGCCGCCGCAAGGGCCGGCTCCTGCCCCAACTGCCGGTGCCCGGCGTGCCACCCTACGTACTAGATTTAGGTCTAGATTTTAATTTGAATGAATTATGTTAGTTTTTAACAAAATTTCAATGAAATGTATGCACTTTCGTATCAAAATTTCATATTTGAATAATATTTAGGCGCCGCGAGTGGGAGCGACGGCGCCCAAAGCTAGCGACTAGTCCGGACGGCGCCCAAACGGCCTGTCCGGAAGGCGTTTGGGCGGCCATTTGGGCGCCGCAACTAGAGATGCTCTCATTGTGGCGCCCCGACCGCTTAACTATACAGTGATGCTGTGTGTCACCGGTTATGCGATACAACCGGAGGTTACGGGTTTACCACTCCCCGGCCAAAACTTTTGGCAGGTGTTGCTCGGAATGGATCATCGGCAACGCAACACCCCGATTGATGCCATAACGCAGGCACAACTATCAATGTATAATAGAGAGATCAAGACTTGTGGAACAACTGGCACATCACAGACTCTACGACTCAAAGCATTATAGTTCAACTCTTATAATAGAGAAATATAGCAAATATTACAACCAGGGGTCACAGACCCAACAGTACATCATGCGGAAGCGAAGTAGGTTGTTCTAAACAACAAGATCCAAATTATAGCCTAAGAGGCCTATAGATAACATTCCAGCGCCAGCTATTCCGGGATGTCCCAAGCTGCCACCTGGGAACCCCAGACTACTCGTCGACGTCCACATAGAACCCACCTTCAGTGTCGGTGAAGTCTTCCACTGAAAATCAACAAAGCAACGTTGAGTTCGACGAACTCTGCAAGATTACTAGAGCTACTAGCTCGATGATTGGCTTTCAAAGGTTTTATGGCTGTTTTGCGTAAAGCTGGTTTTCTTTTTAAAAGACATCTGGCATCGACTAATCAGAATATTTTCAAAGGGGATAAGAAGTAAACTCTTTTCTTTTGATCATCTTTAACAACAACCACCATCAACCACTGCACCCATCTACAGAGGCGCCTCTCCGAATCACCCTCGAGGAAGCTAACCCCGCATTCTTGGTAGCACCTTTAGTACTCAGGTTTTAATCATTCCGTTCAAGTTTTCTATGGTCTCTGAATCCGGCACGAAGTCGTCCATAACCGCGGAAACGGCTTTTCGAAAAGATTTAACCCTGTAGGGGTGTACAATGTTTGCCACGCATACAGTCCGGCCCATTGCCTAGCTATTAGCTCTCTTCCATGGAAAGCCGGCTGAGTGGGAGTGGTTACGACTTTTCACTCGCATGAGACTAACCCAAGGATCATCAGTGTGCGGAAGGACAGGTTCAGTGCCTCCAGCACCCTGCCCCGCGGCCACAGTCCTAAACACCACCATCCTCATCCCAGTCATGACCACCATCATCACGCACACACAAATGGAAGCTCAAACTAGAGGACCCTTGGCTAGCCCCTCACGAGTTACCTCATCGATGGGGGTTCCTACTATTGCATAGGCCCACGCATGGGTGCACGCTCGGTCTTGGCTCGAAGGGTAGAACTCGCAACTAGTCGGCAAGAACGAGACAACCCACCACATCCCACGTGGCCTCTCATCCCCGCCTTTAAGCAGTTTATTAATGTCACCACAATTTTCCACCACATCCGGTCATTCCATCAACTGTTCCAATAATGAAACATCCACCGGACGACTAAGCATTTAGCTAAGCATGGCTAAGCATATACATATCAGGTATAATTAACTCAGGCCAACACTTCAATCCTATGGATATCAGGAAGGATACAGGTAATGGCAACAGGTATCTAATGCAACTAGTAGGATACTCTAATCCAAGCAAAAGACATTTAGAGCCGAATGCAATATTATAGTGGAGAAAATAATTGTGGAAACATAGGAGGATACATGCTCAGAGGGGGGATTACGCTTGCCTTGTTCAACAGGCTGGTAATACCGTTCGTCAGAGTATTGTGGTGGAACCCCGACTGCTTGATCTATCGATGCATAAAAACACCGGAAAGTAACAATCAATAGCCACACAAGCAAAGTAGGTGCAATGCACAAACACATGATGGCATGACATTTTAATGCACTGAATTTAACTAACAAGTTAAATGGGGTGCAAGGAATATTTACTTCGACAAGAGAAAAGTAAAACCCCACATTTAACTTAATGAATTTCCTAACTTCTAAAAAGTACAGTACTGCAAATTTGTTCAAATATGCATGCAAATGATGTTACTGGTTAGTTCATAATTTTCTGAGCATTTTGATATATTAAACACATTTTTCTGATAATCCAATAAAAAGTTATTGCATTTCTAAAATCCATTTTAAATCTGCCATTTTGTTCAATTATTTTAAACAACCCTAAAAATAAATATTCATGTTTGGAAACAAGGTGGAACATGAAGTATATCACTTGCTGAACATTTTGGTAGTTCCAACTTAATTTTTGGATCATTATTTTTGAAGTTATGAATTTCCCAAATTCATTTTATATTCTTCCCTTTTACTAAAGTGCAAGAAAAAGCTATTTCCAGTATTTAGTTCAACATGAAAATGATGTTAAAATGTAAAGTTTATTCCAATGATCATTTTGATATCTTATTTGCAATTTTTGGATCAATATTTAATAGGTTATGAATTTTACAAAATCCTTTTCTTTTCTGCCATTTTCCTTATTTTCATAAAACAGCAGCTAAACTAGATTAGTTGGATGTGTGAGTTATGCCAATAGAAAGACTTTAATTTTCTACACATTTTGGTACCTCATTTGTAATTTTTGGACAAGTATTCCAAAAGATATGAATTTTACAAGTTTTTATTTGAATCTGGCTATTTATTTTAACTCCCAGAAAACTACCGAAACTTTTTGCACTCAGGGGCTGGCTACCCCATGCCACTGACGTGTGGGCCCCAGGCCACGATGGCGTCCACGTGGGCGAGCCGAGGCCCACGGCCAGTTTGACCGCGGCCATGCCAGGACCAGCGCGCGCGTGCGGTGACCGCGGCGGCGACGCGCGCGGCTCTGGCGAAGGAGCAAGCGCGGAGATGAATTAGCGGGCGCATTGATGCATGTAAAATGCATACATGAACTTTACATTTTATTACTTGATATTCCAACTTATTTGCATCATATATGGGTTATATTTATGTTTTATAATGATTTTAGGGGATAATTCACAGTTTCCCCATTTATTTGGAATTAACCCTGCAGAACCAGAAACCCCCTTTTTCTATGTTTTTGACTTTCAGGGACCAAACGACGTCCAAATGACCTAATATTTTACGGGGCCCAATATTTGGAAATAAGAAGACGTACGAGCCAAGGATCCACGAAAAAGGAAGTCCGAGGAAGAAAATAGATGGTCCCACGCGGCCAGATTCCTTGGCCGTGTGGGACCACCTCTTTTATTCCTCGTGGCTCCGATGCCGTCCGTTTTCGTCTCCGTGGCTTCGTCTTGACCTAAAAACGTCTATAAAATAGTCCCCCGAGGAGTTTCGCGAGGAGGCGGCGGAGAAACACAAACCACGAAATAGAGAGTCAGAAGGCTGCCGCTGGAGAAGATCGAAGGGGGGAAACGCCGCCGGAATCACCTCCGGAGGGCTCCACCCCCCTCCGGCGTGTTCATCATCAACATCTACAGCAAGATCATCTCCATCTTCTCCAACATCTCCACCATCATCACCATGATGAAGGGGGAGTAGTCCACCCCCTGGACTTTGGGTTTGTGGTGGTAACTTGATCCAATCTCTCTATGTATGATCATTGTTGAAGTCCATATGATGTGCCTTGCATGATTATGGAACTATCTTTGTAATTCCTATGGTGGGTATTTGTGGTATGAGATGATATTATGTTATGCATTTACCGTCATGTTGGGATTTCTATGGTTTGTCATACTTTGGAGATATTCTATGATACATGTGATGGTTTGATTTATGCATAATGCCTTGTTTATCCTTGTCATGAGGTGATTGACACCACCAAGTGTGGATAGATGAGAGAGATGTGGTCATGCACACGAAATATGAATCATTGCACTAGTGTTTAGAATATTGTCCATTATGAAGTATGATGTAAGTAGGTACGGGATGGCCGATGTGACAACGGCATATGTATTGAGTGACATGTGAAATACAGCCCAACATCCTTTATCTGGGGTAAAAAGGAAGAGTATGATGTGGGAGTGACAACAACCACGCTAGCCTTACGAGGGTGACCTAGCAACACAAATGAGTACTTCTTTCACCTATGTGTTTTAGGACATGTAGCCATCATAGAAGTTTACCATTAAAGCATGACAATTATGTGTACTTTTTTATCTATAACATGATAATCACCATAGATGGGAGAGAGGATTGAGTGAACCCATGAACCCATGTCCATTGTTCCTATAAGAGAAAACCTTTGTCTTGTCCTCTTGCATTGAAGAGGATTAGGACACTTTTACATTCTTGTTTTGTTACGTTAAACTTCCATCCATTAAATCAACCATCTTGTTGTTTAAACTTGTTTAGTGCATAATCAACTAAAACTTGTGACACTTTAGTTGTAGGGAATAGATAACTTTTCCTTCTTGCTCCTGCGGATCGATACCTTACTTCCACATTGAGAGGTGCTACAGTGATCCCCTGCTCTTGGAGGTTATCACGCATTCGACGCGCACGGCTACGTGGAGGCTGGGGGCGGCGCTACGGACCAAATGGTCATCGGGAAATGCTCCGACGATGAGGCCGTGCGGCGGCGGGCTACGGTCTACGGCGAGGCTAGGAAACTACGGCGAGAACAGGAGGGAAAGGATGTCTCCGAGGACGGCGTGCTCACCCTAGACGCGTGGGTGCTTGCAGCGGTGGAGGAGGAGGTCAGAAACGACGACGAGCTTGCTCGGAGCGTGGTGGCCGGAGCGGAAGAAGATGGATTGTTGCCGTCGATTCGCTGCTCCCCGCGTCGATTCCTTGCACGGAGAGGAAGAGGACGACGTGGCAAAGCCTCCGGTGGTCTTCGATCTGCTCCAGGTGCGCTCAAACGACGGTGGCGTGCTCGGCCGCCATGGCTAGGGTTCGAGCTCGGGAAGAACAAAGAGCGAAGGAGAGGGAGTAGGTGAGGGGATAAGGGATGAGGGAGAGCAGCAGAGCGCCTCGGTGGTGGTCTTATCCCCTCCGCAGCGCGAGGTGCGTGGCCGCGTGGGCCAGCGGCAAGCTCCATGCCGCGGCCGCTGTGGCTATAGGAAGACGAAGGCATTTTTACCGAAAACCCCCTGGCAGACTTTTCCCAATCACAACTAAGTCCTTTTCTGTACTGGATAATTAAAACAGAGGTAGTTTTTGATTTATTAGGGGTACTTAAGCATTTTCAAAAATGCTGAAATTTTTGGTGCTTCCTCTTTACATCAAAGGTGAGCACTCATAAATTTTTGAAGTCATTTTGAGGTCATTTGCTTGGGAAATAAAATAAGAAATGCTTATAGGCATTTTTGAAGTTTCCACAATTTCTTTAACTCTACAATTTGAATTCCTTTGGGGGGGGGGGGGAATATATTTTGAGCACTTGGAACTTCCTCGACAAATATGGAATAGCATTTGAACTTGTGTTTGTCACAAACATCCATAATTGAATTGAAAGGTTTGAAATCATTTGTTGCTTCTGACTTCATTTGTTTTATTTGTTTTTTTAATTCAATTGTTTCAACTTGAACTCTTACTTAACAATGCCATGATGCATGAATGAAATGTAAAAGTGAAAATTTTATTCACATTTTTAGGTTCTCAAACTTTGGGCTGTTACAATTCTACCTCCCTTACAGGAATCTCGTCCCGAGATTCTATGATTGCGAGAAGAAGTCGGGATACTCCTCACGAAGACTAGACTCCCTTTTCCAGATTGCTTCTTCTTCGGAATGGTGAGACCACTGAATTTTTTAGAAACTTGGTGGTCTTGTTACGAGTCTTCCTTTCTGCTTCATCCATGACACGAATAGGGTGCTCGCGATAAGTGAGATCCTCCTGGATATCCAGCTCCTCATGATTGACTCCGTGAATAGGATCTTTGAAACAACGGTGAAGTTGGGATACATGAAACACATCATGCACATCTGGGAAGATGGCCTGTAATTTCAATTGATAAGAAAGATCTCCTCGCTTGGCCAGAACAGTGAAAGGGCCAATGTAGCGAGGGGGCAATTTTCCCTTGATCCCGAAGCGGCGAACGCCTCGAAGGGGAGAGACACGGAGGTAAGCTTTATCACCAATTTCATAGTGAACCTCCTGATGATGTTTGTCATAGTAACTCTTCTGCCTAGACTGGGCAATCTTCAGATTCTCCCATATGATTCTGACCTTCTCCTCAACTTCATTGATAATATCTGGACCAAAGAGTGCCCTCTCTCCGGTCTCAGACCAATTTAGCGGAGTTCGGCATTTTCTTCATACAGAACCTCAAATGGGGCCATACCCAGACTAGCTTGATAGCTATTGTTGTAGGAGAACTCCGCGAAGGGAAGATACTTCTCCCAACCCTTGCCGAAGGAGATTACACATGCCGTGAGCATATCCTCCAAAACTTGGTTCACCCTTTCGGTCTGACCATCTGTTTGAGGATGGAAAGCGGTGCTAAAGTTGAGACGAGTTCCCATGGCTTGTTGGAAACTAGTCCAAAACCTGGAGGTGAACAAACTTCCACGATCAGAGATTATCTTCTTGGGAACGCCGTGAAGTACGACGATCCTGGAAGCATACATATCTGCCAACTTAGCAGCTGTGATGTCAACACGAACGGGGAGGAAGTGAGCAACTTTTGATAGTCAATCAATGATTACCCAAATTGCATCGTTTCCCTTAGTAGACTTCGGCAGTCCAGTAATGAAATCCATACCGATTTCATCCCATTTCCACTCCGGGACTGCAATAGGGCGGAGAGTGCCGGCAGGCCTTTGATGTTCCGCCTTTACCCGTCGACAGGTGTCGCATTCAGCAACATATTTGGCGATTTCTCGTTTCATACGAGTCCACCAGAATTGCTGTCGAAGGTCTTGGTACATTTTGGTACTACCGGGATGAATAGAGAGAGGAGATTCATGAGCTTCTTGGAGGATTAGCTCCTCAATTTTCATTTCTTTGGCACTACCACACGGTCACCAAAATAAACCACCCCAGAGTCATTGACACAGAAACATTTGGTCTTCCCGCTAGCAATGTTCTCCTTGATTTTTAGGATACCCTTATCACGTGTTTGAGCTTCCTTTATCTGGTCTTCAAGAGTAGACTTGATCTCCAGATTAGCCAGATAGCCAGAGGGAACAATTTCTAGGTTCAAAAGGGCGAACTCATCATAAAGAGCGGGTTGGGCCTCCTCAACCATCAGGTTGTTGCAATAGGACTTCCGACTTAGCGCGTCAGCCACGACGTTTGCTTTGCTGGGTTGATAGTTCAGACCCACATCATAGTCCTTGATTAACTCCAACCAACGCCTCTGCCTGAGATTTAAATCTGGCTGTGTGAACAGGTACTTCAGACTCTTATGATCCGAGAAAATCTCGCAATGGTTACCAAACAGGTATGGTCTCCATTGTTTCAAAGCATAAACAACAGCGGCAAGTTCTAGATCATGAGTTGGGTAGTTGTGTTCATGCGGCTTCAATTGGCGAGAAGCATATGCCACTACATGGCCCTCTTGCATTAATACACAGCCCAAGCCTTAAAGGGAGGCATCACAGAAGACGACGAAATCCTTGCTAGTGTCCGGCAGGGCAAGCATAGGAGCAGACATGAGTTTGGATTTCAGTGTTTTGAATCTCTCTTCAGCTTTGTCCATCCATGTGAACTGTTTACCCTTCTTGAGGAGGTTAGTCATGGGCTTAGCTATCTTAGAGAAACCTTCGATGAATCGGCGGTAGCAACCCGCCAATCCGAGGTAGCTTCGGATATCCTTGACTGACATGGGAGTTTTCCAATTCAGAATAGATTGAATCTTGTCGGGAATGACTGTCACACCATTAGCGGACACCACATGACCAAGGAAGACAAGTTTGTACAACCAGAACTCACACTTGGAGAACTTGGCATAAAGGCGGTGTTCTCGAAGTCTGGTCAGAACTAACCGAAGATGCTCTTCATGCTCTTCGTCGGTTTTGGAATAGACGAGGATGTCATCGATGTAGATGACGACAAACTTGTCAAGATAATCCATGAAGATGGAGTTCATGAGCCTCATGAAGGTAGCTGGAGAATTGGTGGGACCAAAGGACATGACGGTATACTCATATAGGCCATAGCGAGTAACGAATGCCGTCTTGGGAATATCCTCCTTTCTGATCTTGATTTGGTGGTACCCTGACCTCAGATCCATCTTGGAGAATACTGGTGCACCAGCTAATTGATCAAACAGATCATTGATCCGGGGAATAGGATACTTGTTCTTGATTGTTACCGTATTCAATGGCCTATAATCAGTAACCAAACGAGGAACAGTTGAATCCCTCTTTTTAGCAAAGAGCACAGGACAACCCCAAGGTGAGCTGCTCGGCTGAATAAAATCCTTCGCTAACAGCTCATCGATTTGTTCCTTCAACAGGGCCAACTCCTCCACCGGCATACGGTAGGGTTTCTTGGAAATTGGAGTAGTACCTGGGAGCAAATCTATGACAAACTCCACACTTCGATCAGGTGGCATGCCAGGCAATTCTTCCGGGAAAACATCTGGGAAGTCACACACCACATGTACTTCATGTATTTCCGGAGGGGACTCGCCTTCCATGCCTTCCAGGAAGTATAGACTGATCTCCGGTGAGAGGGGAGTGATTGAGGATGGAGGTCTCGACTGCGAAGCCCAGTATTCCACAACAACACCGGACACATCGGTCACTATAAAGGACTTGGCAGCACAGTCGAGTTTAGCTTGATATTTTGCTAGCCAATCCATTCCCAATATGGCATCAATGCCGTTTGACTTCAAAGCTACAAGCGCGAAAGGGAATTACCAGTAACCTATAGCAATCTGGACCACATGAGTAATCCAATTGGTTTGCCATCGGGCACCAGGTGTGTTAATCACCATAGGGACGTCATCCTCTCAAAAGCTATGTTCTGGTCTTTTGCAAAAGCTATAGATATGAATGAATGCGATGCTCCAGAATCAAACATAACAGTAGCATAGGTGTCATTGATTTGTAGCTCACCCATAAAGACGCTGGGGTCCTCCTCGGCTTCTTCAGCAGAGACGTGGTTCAGGCGACCACATACAATAGGACCAGCCTTGCCAGCTGGTGTGGCGGGGGCTCGTGCAGGTGTTGCCGCAATAGGTGCCTTTTGGGGGCACTCCCTGGAGTAGTGGCCAGCCTGGCCACAGCTGAAGCAAGTGAGTCCAGGTGGGGCAGGTAGCTGAGGACGATACTCACTTCCGCTCGCCCCAAGTGTTGGAGTAGTGGGGTGGGGCGGTGGTGACCTGTATCCCGCGGTCCTTGGCATGAATGGGGCACACGGCACAACGCTATAGGGAATGAAGACCCTGCGCTTCTTGCTCTCAGGAACAGAGGAACTCGGGTGGTCCCCTTGTGCTGGCCTCTTGGAAGCCTCAAGTTCCTTCCTCCCCTGCTCAAGAGTAAGGGCCTGGTTGAACAGCTCCTGGTAGTTCTGGAACTTGAAGGGCAGTAGCTCATAGCGGAGCATCGGCGCAAGCCCCTTGCGGAACAATTCCTGCTTGTCGGCATCATTAGTCACATCTCGCGGGGCGTAATGAGAGAGATGGTTGAATTGGCACCCATAAGCTCAGAGGTCCATACGACCCTGTTGCAGATCTAGGAACTCCCTCCTCTTCATGTCCATTATTGGCTGAGGTATGTAAGCCGCACGAAAAGCTGTGCGGAAATCCGCCCAAGTGAAAGCATGGCCTGTTTCAAATAGCGCCACATGACTCTCCCACCAACAGCCAGCCGCACCAGTCAGGAGGTAGGTGGCAAAGTTGACTTGCTCGGCCACTGGGACATGTAGCGCAGCGAACTTGAGCTCCAGAGCGCGAAGCCAGTCATCAGCTTCCAGTGGCTCCTTAGCATCAGTGAAGGTGGGTGGCTGTGAGCGCAGGAACTCAGTGAGAGTGCTGCAGTCATTGTTCCTCCGTGCATTTTGCCGCACCAACTGTCGTGGGTTTGTCACGTCAGATGTCATGGATGACTTCGTAGGTGTGGGATTTACGCGAGTCAATCGTTTCCGAGCTTGGGATCACGGGAACAAGGATGAACACAGATTTACCCAGGTTCGGCCCCTCAATATGAGGTAAAGACCTACTTCCTCCCTACCCTAGATTGGTATTGATATGATATATGTGGTGTTACAATGGAGGCGATCCGATCTGGGTACTCGCCGTAAGAACTAGGGTTTTGGGGCTTGATCCCGTCTAAATCATGCGAGTCCTTTTTATATACACAGAGGCTCGCTAGGTTACAAAGGAAACTTCCTCCACAAGGAATACATCGACTGGAACCTACTTGGAGACTAACTCCTCCTCACGTCTTCCAGGATATGTCTTCTAGATCCTTCTCCTTGTGGCGGTGCGATATTGGGCTTGCTTTCATGCAGGCCTTTGCTGGCGCGAGTAAGTGGGTCGCACTTATTGATATGGGCCGTGGGTTAATCCACAAAGTATTCCCCCGACATTAGCCCCCAAGATTGGTTAGGACTTCATGGTGAGGATCCTCTGGTTACTTGAGGTAGTTGTTGAGCCGCACTGTGAGCGTTCTGACTAATCTCTGACTAATGTGATTCAAAGCCGCGACTCGTTTGCGCGACTCACCCTTTCCATCTGAAATATTCTATTTCCTTCAATTGCGGACCGTTCCTCATTCTGCGGGCGCAAATTGTTCCGTTGATTTCGGGCATCCTAGTTATAAGCTACGGCGGCCTAGGTCAATATTCACTTGCCTCTGCTCTCTCCTCGCTTCCAGCTGCGCCGCCGCCTTCCTCAATCGAGCTTAGCCCCCGATCCAATCTTCTCGCAATGGCGCCCAAGGCAAAGCCATCCGATGATAAACACAAGATCTCGTGCAACTGGGAAGGATCCTGGGTAACGGAGCAGACTCTTACGGATCTCGTCAATGCTGGGTTCTTGCCGCAGAAGGAGGACAACGTCTGGCAGGCGCCAGGTGATGAAATCGAGCCGCGCCCCAGCCTAACGAACTGGTGATGTTCGTTGAGCATGTGGAGCGTGGATTCACGCCGCCCGGCTCCCTCTTCTTCCGCAACCTGATGCAATGCCTAGGCCTCCGTCTTCATGACTCGGACCTAACTCAATGCTCCAGGTGAGCAATTTCCATGTACTGTGCGAGGACTATCTCGGCATAGCCCCCAATATCGATCTGTGGCTGGCCTCCTTTTCTTGCAATAGCCAACTTGTCTCCAAAGGTGGCGCCTATGTTCAGGTCGGCGCCATCTCTCTACAGCGCCACAGAAACTCAGCTTTCCCAAGCTAGCCCTGGCGAATCGACCCAGGGCTTGGCAAAAATCCTTTTTCTACTGCCAAGATACCTCACCGGAGGGCGAAACTCGCCTCCCCACTTGGTCCAATTCTCTTTTCGTGTCTTCTGAGGCACTAAAATCCAAACCTGGGATGCCGCATCATCCTTCATAAATGAGTCGCTGATCAAGGTCCGCGCCTTAATTGGTCATGGCCTTACTGGCCTTGATCTTCTTTCTTGCTGGACGAAGTGGCACATCCAACCAGTGAGTCCCCGTCAACGGTCCTTCCTCGAGTGCTCTGGCACTTCTGCTGATGTTGATCGTGTCAAGGCCGCTGACTGGGAGCCTGAAGACTGGGTGGAGTTTGTCGCCCGTGTGACTGAGGAGAAGAATATCTCCTTCGACAAGGTGGGGCTCGCCCCTTTTAGTGTTAACAACAAGCCTTTTGAGGTAACCCTCCTTCTCTAGTCCTTTGTCCTTGTAGCAGAATTGCATTTCTTTTTGATACTAAGATCTTCCTTTTTCTGTATCAGGCTGATGAGAACTACTGGTCGCTTCGCGGCTGATGTGGGCACTGCTGCTCCCAAGCGTGCCGCGAAGAAGAAGTTACTGCCCGCTTTAGAGGGCAGTGAGGTCGCTGACATCCCATCTGTTGCTACTGCGGCTTCAGATGGTGAAGATACTGAACTGGAGGAGGACGACAGTCCTGTGCCAGCCGCGAGTCCTCCTGCTGCGGCTGACCAACTCCCGCAGGGCCTCAAAGAGACTGTCCCGGGAGGAGCCAGAGCTTAACGCTCTGGAAAATCCTGAAGTCATCAAGCGTCGCAAACCTGCGGTGGGTGCGACTCCTCCTGTTGCCAGGCGTGTGCTTAGGACCACCGCCTCAGCTGAAGATGATATGGAACCCCACTCTGGTAATTCTCACTGCCTTGGCATCCTGACTGCATATTCCTTCATTTCCTTTTATTAACATATAAACCTTGATTGCAGACTCAGGGTTCCAAGGTCAGTCGTCGCCGTCAAGCGACGGCCTTATGGCCTCTGTGAAGATGGCTCCAGAGTTAGTAACTTCCTTATAGCATTTCTCTTCTGCCATGCGTGCTTCTTTCTTATATAATTGTCTTGTTCTTGTAGGGTTGCAATTGATGCTGCAGCCGCGGCTAAGGCGCCTGCGGCTTTTCCTGCCGTGGTGGAGGGCATGGCCACCACTGACGATCTGGCTGTGACCCCTGCTCCTGACACGGCTGCCCAGGAGGTGGCTCTGGAAGACAGGACAGATCCCCTCATCGCCCAGGACACAGAGGAGGTGGATCCCACACCGCAGTTGTGGTGGCTAAGGATGCCGAAGCACCGCTGGTTGAGTCGCCAGCGGCTGTTAATCAGAAGTCGCCAGTGCTGCGCCTTGAAGTTGCTTCCTCTTCCTCATCCTTGAGCCGTGCTGAACAGCTGTCGCAGGCCATCATTGCTTCAAGCGACAAACAAGCCGCAGAGCTTCGTGAAGCACTCTCCAATTTATCTGCGGCTTACAAGGTAATAATCTCTCTTATCCTGTCTGTCCCTAGCCCCCAAGGATCAAGGTCTTCTTTGACGCAAAGGGGAACTTGGTACTTCTTGTAATTGTTGTCTTTTGTAGTAACTTCTCACAAATTATTGCAAACTTCTCCGCTGCCCTTTAGCTGTTGATCTTCTGTCTTTTAGGAAGAATTATATACTGTGACTGCGGAGAAGCTGGCTTTGGAGAAGCAATTGCAGGAAACTCCCTCTGAGCTTGAGAGTCTGCGCGAGCTCCTTCTCCAACGCGAGGCTGAACTGAAGAAAAAAGACGCCAGAATTGGCGATCTGACTGATGAAAGCTATAAGCTGTCTGAACAAGCCAAGGCCACTGAGCTGCGGCTTAAAAAGTTGGAGGAGAAATCCCAGGAGAGGATCCAGCAACAGGATCGTCAAATCAGTGCTCAGAAGGATGCCATCACTCAAGCCAACGAGGACGCGCGGCTAAAGGCTGTTGAGATTGGCGATCTCAAGAAGAAATTGGCGAAAGTGTCTGATGCCCACAACCTTGTCCATGCTAAAGTCTCCATCATGACCCAAGAGCTGACTGGTATGTTTTGCAATCCACAACTTCACTTTTCCTTAGCTTTCTTCGTTTGCATATAGCTGTGCTAATTGATGGCTGCCATGTTATAGGTGAGGACGCTAGATCGCAGAAAGGCAGTACACAAGAGCAGCTGGAGTATATCCGCGAGTTTGCGCGGAAGGCTTGCGATGCCATGAAAGGATTATCTGCTTGTATTCTGCCCACCAAGCCTGTCCCCGCCGATGCTGAAGGATTGTTGAAAAGGCTGCTCAAAGCGCCTCAGTACTTCTTGGACTGGAAAGAATCTTCGGCTCGCTCTGGCGCGGCTCATGTGCTTGCATTGGCTAAGACATATGATCCATCCTTCGATGCTGCCAGGGTCGCGCAAGGCAGGCCTCCAAAGAAGACGGACGGCACCGTGCTGACACCCTCAGAGTATGCGGCGACATGGAAGAGCATGCGAGGCCACGCGACTGAACTTGTGGACGGAGTGGACCTAGCGACCTTTCTGGGAAAGTATCATCCAGATGGGTCGAGATTCGAGAGATTACCCACTGCATCAACCAGCGTGGCTGCTCCTCAAGAAAAGAACTCCTCTCCAGGTGTGTCCAGCTCCGCAGCCCCAAGCCCGCAACTGATAAGCCTTCAAGCGAGCCTGCGACTGCTGCTCCTGCCAAGCTTGGTAAGCCGCCGGTGCCTCCTACTCATAAGCCAAAAACTGGGAAGAAGTGAGTAAAAAACAATGATATGGTGAAGTTAGCCCTTAGTGGCTTGTAATAATTGTTGAAATGATGTGTTAGCAACAATATTTTATGATTATTAAGTACTCTCAGCAGTACAAGTTCCGACCAATAGTCTGGTCCTTATGATTTGTCTCGGTTTTCCTTACTTAGGCCCTTGCGCGGCTCAGTATTTCCTAGGAACATGTGTGTTCAGGGTCGAGAGCGGCCATGATAGGCAATCAAGCTCGATTGACGCCACACCCCAGTACTTTGGCCGCATAATGCAAGTCGCATCCAAGTGAAGGTTGAGTATAATCACGATAAATGCCACTCGTTTGGCGATTCCAAGGTAATAGGCCGCGCTCAGAAAGCTGCCGCACCCCCAAGGAACCAATGATTAGAAAATGAAAGACTCACAACTCAATTGGTAGTTTGAGGCGAAACGACAACCACCTACATAGTAGGGGTGCCGGCTTTATTTTAGAATCATTATATGATACACAGGGTCGGTCGCGCCTAGGTGGCGACCAGAAGTGATACAGATGGGGTTGGATCGCGCCTGGGTGGCGATCCCTTGTGATACATTGGGTCGGTCGCGCGTAGGTGGCGACCAGAAATGATACATGAGGTACGGCCACGCCTGAGTGGCGACCGATTTTTGATGCACAGGTACGGCCGGCCTGAGTGGCGGCTAATTCCTGATACATGGGTTGATCGCGCCTAGGTGGCGATCCAATTTGATACATATAGCATGGTTGCGCCTAGGTGGCAACCGGTGTTGAGGTTTGAGCCCTGAGTGGCCAGCTTGATACTGTGAACCCTTGTTGGTTCTGTTGCGATCGTTGATGGCGACTCGCGATGGTTGGGATATACCCTTATTGCCGATGGCCTGCAGCTCTTGCCCTTCTTGCGGCTGTAATCTGAAGTCGCAGGTCAGGCAGGTGTCTTTTAGCTTCCACGATGTCATCAAAGTTTTGTTGCGGCTCAGGAGCAGGCACATTTTCTGCGATACAAGCGGCTCTAGCCATAGCCCTGTCGCCTTCTTCGCATTCTTGTGCTATCTCTTTATTGCCATTGATTGTGATGACTCCCTTGGGACCAGGCATCTTTAGCTTCAGGTATACGTAGCACGGTCGAGCCATGAATTTTGCGAACGCTTCTCTGCCAAAGAGTGTGTGGTATGGGCTCTGGAAATCGACAACTTCAAACCAGATGTACTCGCTTCTGAAGTTGCTTTGTGTCCCGAAGGCGACTTCCAGGTTGATTCGCCCTAATGGTTGAGCTGATACGCCAGGCACGACTCCGTGAAACGTTGTTCTGGACGGATGCACTGCTTTTCTTGGAGATTCATCCTCTTGAAAGTCTCATAGTACAATATGTTGATGCTGCTGCCTCCATCCATCAATACTTTGCTTAATTTGTATCCTGCGACTTGAGGGGCAACTACAAGCGCGAGCTTGCCTCCTTCATTTATTTCTCCTGGATGATCTTCGCGGCTCCAAACTATTGGTTGCTCGGACCACTTCAGCCACTGTGGTATGGCTGGTACTACGGCGTTAACAGCTTGATTGCGTCGTCGCAGCTTCTGCTCCCTCCTTGAGGTATTAACCACAATTGTGTGATATTGACCCAGCTGTTTTGGGAACTGCGGTTGGTCTGGCTGTGGGTTTGGAGCAGCATTGTGGTGGCCTCCGCGTGGTTGCCTCCTCGTTGTTCTGATGGTTGTTATTCCCATTAAGTGGCTGCCCATCCTTCCACTTTTTGTAATGATAGCACTGCGCCTTTGTGTGGTTGGGTGGTTTTCCATCTTTTCCCACATGGATGTCACAGGGACGGTTGAAAACTTCTTCCAAGTTAACTGGGTGGAAATTTCTTCCTCTACCGCTACTTTGCTTGTAACGAGTGTTCGTGTTTGCGACTAATCCCGAGTTTCCTTCCTTGTTCTTGCGCTTGTTGTAACTCGCATTACTATTGCTAGCTTGCTGCTGCTGAGGCTTGCTGCTGGTCTTCTTTCCTTTGCCAGCAGCTTCCTCTTCCTCTCCATCAGATGCGTCCTTGGTCTTATCCGAGCTTGCATACTTGTAGCCGCTGCCATCACCTCGCTGAGGCTCTTAACTTTGTCCTTCATGCGACCCAGTTTGTGGACCAGCGGCTCAAACTTGCAGTTTTTCTCCATAACTAGGACAGCTGAGCTTGGAGGTATGTTGTCTGAGGAGTGTATAATTTCTGCCACTCTCCTCATCCAATGGCGACTTGACTCGCCTTCCTTTTGCACGCAGCGCTCAAGATCTTCTATGCTGCAGAGTCGCTTGCATGTTCCTTGGAAGTTCTTGACGAAAGCTTCCTTCATCTCATCCCAAGAATTTATTGAGTTTGGTGGTAGCAGATCTCTTCAGATGCGTTGAGGATGCTCATGCCCATCTCATAATTGTTGAGCCAAGTGACTGGGTCCATGCTTGGGTTGTAATTTGCGACCTTGCGAGGTCCTTTGAAATCTGCAGGAAACGGCTTAGACCTAATCCTCTCGCTGAAGCAAACTAGACCTTTAAGTCGCGATGATAAGTTGGATGGAGCTGGCCTCCCTGCCGGATTAGCCATTGCATGTGGCTGCATATCTTCTGCGGGTTGAACTTGTACCACCTATTGGTTTTCCCTTTGTCGCCTGGCTGAACTTGAAGTCGCAACCTGCGGCGACTCAGCTCGGATGCTTCTTTCCGCTGTTACTCTACTGTTGTAGGGGGTGGCATGCAGCCGTCCCCCATGTTCAGACATGTTTGCCTGCTGTACTACTGCTGTGCTCAGCATCTCAATGGCGTGCCGCGCCTATCTGTCCATCGGTGTGTTTCCTGCCGGTGTCAACCTGACTAAGATGTTGGTAGCCGCATAGAGATTCTCCACTGGGCTAATATAGTGTCCTTGCAGTGTATGGAACCTTTGAGGCTGCGGTGCCGGCTGCTGCACAAAAGTTGGTTGTGCCGACGGAGGTGGCATGATAGCCCTGTTGTTAGCTTGCACCAGAGCTCTTGACCCTGGTGCTTCCGCCGCTCTTGGTGCCGCAAAAGATGGAACTACAGGCGCGAATGATGGTGATGCGATCGTCCGCACTGCAGGCGCGACTAAAGGCGCCGCGGGTCGCGTAGCCGCGATAGTTGGCGCCATGTATGAGGGTGCTGCGACTGATGGTGCTGCGGCTTCTGACCATGCGACTGGACGCACTGCGTTAGTTGCGACTGATGGGATCACGTGGGGTGGCGCCGTGGCTGCTGGTGTATCGACTGCAGGGACCACGGCTGTAGGTCCAGAGGTGGGTGATTGGAATAACTCCATGGGATTTACAGTTCCTGGCTGCAGGCGACTGATATGGCGTCGGTGCGGCAAGGTGCTTGGCCCTCCTTGTAAGATGATGGTGTCTTCGGCGAGTCATCGTTGTTCTTGTTGGAGGCGCTGGTCCTTGCGTGCGAGCCTGCTCCTTTCAACCACAATCCTTTGGACTTCATCATACATCCCAATCCTGGTAGCTTCAAGCTCCGCAACTCTAGCGGCAGCGTTAGCCGCAGATATAGGCGTAAACAGCGGGCTGCTCTGGGGCATCACAACTGCCGCGTTGGGGGTTATTCTTGGCCCTCCTTCCGTAGGTACAACTCCGGACGGGGTTTCTCTGTTCGCGACTCCTGAGGCCGCGACTCCTGGGGTGGTTGCAGCGGGTGCCGCATGACTTGAACCGGGCTCTGCGACTCCTGATCCTTCTGGTGCGACTTGTTCCGCTGCTTCCGGCGCCGTGGGGGCTAAGCTTCCCTGTGGCATGCCCAGCCCTTCCTCTGCTTCCAAGGTCCTGTAGATCCCTTCCATGCACTGATCTCCTACGGAGGGCGAGCTGCCACCCCTAGGGTTTCCACATAGCCTTTCCTCGAGTACATACTCGATGGATTGGGCTTCTTCGTCTTCGAGTGTTAGTGGCTCGTTGTTGGTAGATTCTTCTTCTTCATCCACCGTTACGGTGACTCCTTCTTCAGAGTCACCCGACTATGATGGGTCTTCTGACTCGCCGCCGATGAAGCCGACGAAAACATGAATAGATACAAACGGGATGATGCGACCGGTCTCCAGGTAATCTGCTTCTGGTCCCCAGCTTGAATCGTCAATGAGAGGCATGCCATCGACCATGATGATGTGGTCAATGGCGAGATCTTCAGCTCCTTTCATCGATCCTGCGTGGAACGTGACGCTCTTGACCACAGGCCCCACGATGGGCGCCAACTGTCGTGGGTTTGTCACATCAGATGTCATGGATGACTTCGTAGGTGTGGGATTTGCGCGAGTCAATCGTCTCCGAGCTTGGGATCGCGGGAACAAGGATGAACACAGATTTACCCAGGTTCGGCCCCTCAATGTGAGGTAAAGACCTACTTCCTGCCTACCCTAGATTGGTATTGATATGATATATGTGGTGTTACAATGGAGGCGATCCGATCTGGGTACTCGCCGTAAGAACTAGGGTTTTGGGGCTTGATCCCGTCTAAGTCCTGCGAGTCCTCTTTATATACACAAAGGCTCGCTAGGTTACAAAGGAAACTTCCTCCACAAGAATACATCGACTAGAACCTACTTGGAGACTAACTCCTCCTCACATCTTCCAGAATATGTCTTCTAGATCCTTCTCCTTGTGGCGGTGCGATATTGGGCTTGCTTTCATGCAGGCCTTTGCTGGTGCGAGTAAGTGGGTCGCACTTATTGATATGGGCCGCAGGATAATCCACAAAGTATTCCCCCGACACCAACTGCTCGAGCAAACGATCATTGCGCACGCGGTTCTCCTCAATAGCCATCAAGACCTGCGCCATTGAGGGTGGTGGCGGCGGTTCCTCCTCATTGTTGTTACCACGGCCTCCTCGAGCCATTCTGGAGAATTAACAAGGACACAGTTAGTATCTTCCTCCAAATGGTTGAGACAATAGCATTAGCGTCTACTCAAGTACACAGACTAGGGACGAGAATACTTTGTGTAACAACGAACAAGGGACCAACAAGATGGAACTTGGGTCAAAGATCAGCATCATGTACTACTAGCGTGAGATTAAAATGGTTAAGAAACCACGTGGTTCAACACACACTATCCGGCACAATCCGGGACCTTCTGTTCAAGCCCTTGGGTTAAAACCCAGAGAAGGAATAAATGATTAGACTCGGTCAGAATAACAGGGTTCGTAAACATCTGAGTTGATATCGGATTGTAGCGCAGCGGGAGCAACCGAACACATAACACTAAAGGTAGAACCCAACCCCGTGATCCTAAAGTTTTGAGGTAACATATGAGAAGTAAAACTTTTAACTCAAATCGAGGTAAGATTGCTCCGAGATTAGAATGTAACCAGATAAGGAGTAAAAAGAATCCTAAGATAGTTTTCACAACTCATTTTTAGGTATAAAATATTTTCACAAACACTAGACTCAACGTCGACCAGTAGAAGGGTTTCCTACAGGCAGTCTTGCTCTGATACCAACTTGTGGCGCCCCGACCGCTTAACTATAAAGTGATGCTTTGTGTCACCGGTTATGCGATACAACCGGAGGTTACGGGTTTACCACTCCCCGGCCAAAACCTTTGGCAGGCGTTGCTCGAAATGGATCATCGGCAACGCAACACCCCGATTGATGCCATAACACAGGCACAACTATCAATGTATAATAGAGAGATCAAGACTTGTGGAACAACTGGCACATCACAGACTCTACGACTCAAAGCATTATAGTTCAACTCTTATAATAGAGAAAGATAGCAAATATTACAACCAGAGGTCACAGACCCAACAGTACATCATGCAGAAGCGAAGTAGGTTGTTCTAAACAACAAGATCCAAATTATGGCCTAAGAGGCCTATAGATAACATTCCAGCGCCAGCTATTCCGGGATGTCCCAAGCTGCCACCTGGGAACCCCAGACTACTCGTCGACGTCCACATAGAACCCACCTTCAGTGTCGGTGAAGTCCTCCACTAAAAATCAACAAAGCAACGTTGAGTTCGACGAACTCTGCAAGATTACTAGAGCTACTAGCTCGATGATTGGCTTTCAAAGGTTTTATGGCTGTTTTGCGTAAAGCTGATTTTCTTTATAAAAGACATCTGGCATCGACTAATCAGAATATTTTCAAAGGGGATAAGAAGTAAACTCTTTTCTTTTGATCATCTTTAACAACAACCACCATCAACCACTGCACCCATCTACAGAGGCGCCTCCCCGAATCACCCTCGAGGAAGCTAACCCCGCATTCTTGGTAGCACCTTTAGTACTCAGGTTTTAATCATTATGTTCAAGTTTTCTATGGTCTCTGAATCCGGCACGAAGTCGCCCATAACCACGGACACGGCTTTTCGAAAAGATTTAACCCTGCAGGGGTGTACAATGTTTGCCACGCATACCGTCCGGCCCATTGCATAGCTATGAACTCTCTTCCATGGAAAGCCGGCTGAGTGGGAGCGGTTACGACTTTTCACTCGCATGAGACTAAACCAAGGATCATCAGTGTGCGGAAGGACAGGTTCAGTGCCTCCAGCACCCTGCCCCGCGGCCACAGTCCTAAACACCACCATCCTCATCCCAGTCATGACCACCATCATCACGCACGCGCAAATGGAAGCTCAAACTAGATGACCCTTGGCTAGCCCCTCACGAGTTACCTCATCGATGGGGGTTCCTGCTATTGCATAGGCCCACGCATGGGTGCACGCTCGGTCTTGGCTCGAAGGGGAGAACTCGCAACTAGTCGGCGAGAACGAGACAGCCCACCACATCCCACGTGGCCTCTCATCCCCGCCTTTAAGCAGTTTATTAATGTCACCATAATTTTCCACCACATCCGGTCATTCCATCAACTGTTCCAACAATGAAACATCCACCGGACGACTAAGCATTTAGCTAAGCATGGCTAAGCATATACATAGCAGGTATAATTAACTCAGGCCAACACTTCAATCCTATGGATATTAGGAAGGATACAGGTAATGGCAACAGGTATCTAGTGCAACTAGTAGGATACTCTAACCCAAGCAAAAGACATTTAGAACCGAATGCAATATTATAGTAGAGAAAATAATTGCGGAAACATAGGAGGAGACATGCTCAGAGGGGGATTACGCTTGCCTTGTTCAACAGGCTGGTAATACCGTTCGTCAGGGTATTGTGGTGGAACCCCGACTGCTTGATCTATCGATGCATAAAAATACCGGAAAGTAACAATCAATAACCACACAAGCAAAGTAGGTGCAATGCACAAACACATGATGGCATGACATTTTAATGCACTGAATTTAACTAACAAGTTAAATGGGGTGCAAGGAATATTTACTTCGACAAGAGAAAAACTAAAACCCCACATTTAACTTCATGAATTTCCTAACTTCTAAAAGTACAGTACTGCAAATTTGTTCAAATATGCATGCAAA
The DNA here is from genome assembly GCA_947311845.1 of Poa pratensis. Classification (NCBI taxonomy): domain Eukaryota; kingdom Viridiplantae; phylum Streptophyta; class Magnoliopsida; order Poales; family Poaceae; genus Poa; species Poa pratensis. Next base: position 15,831,871 of record CAMZMU010000077.1, read on the forward strand.
TGATGTTACTGCTTAGTTCATAATTTTCTAAGCATTTTGATATATTAGACACATTTTTCTGATAATCCAATAAAAAGTTATTGCATTTCTAAAATCCATTTTAAATCTGCCATTTTGTTAAATTATTTTAAACAACCCTAAAACTAAATATTCATGTTTGGAAACAAGGTGGAACATGAAGTATATCACTTGCTGAACATTTTGGTAGTTCCAACTTAATTTTTGGATCATTATTTTTGAAGTTATGAATTTCCCAAATTCATTTTATATTCTGCCCTTTTACTAAAGTGCAAGAAAAAGCTATTTCCAGTATTTAGTTCAACATGAAAATGATTTTAAAATGTAAAGTTTATTCCAATGATCATTTTGATATCTTATTTGCAATTTTTGGATCAATATTTAATAAGTTATGAATTTTACAAAATCCTTTTCTTTTCTGCCATTTTCCTTATTTTCATAAAACAGCAGCTAAACTAGATTAGTTGGATGTGTGAGTTATGCCAATAGAAAGACTTTAATTTTCTACACATTTTGGTAGCTCATTTGTAATTTTTGGACAAGTATTCCAAAAGATATGAATTTTACAAGTTTTTATTTGAATCTGGCTATTTATTTTAACTCCTAGAAAACTACCGAAACTTTTTGCACTCAGGGGCTGGCTACCCGTGCCACTGACGTGTGGGCCCCAGGCCACGCTGGCGTCCACGTGGGCGAGCCGAGGCCCACGGCCAGTTTGACCGCGGCCATGACAGGACCGGCGTGCGCGCGCGGTGACCGCGGCGGCGACGCGCGCGACTTCGGCGAAGGAGCAAGCGCGGATATGAATTAGCGGGCGTATTCGACGCGCACGGCTACGTGGAGGCTGGGGGCGGCGCTACGGACCAAATGGTCGCCGGGAAATGCTCCGGCGACGAGGCCGTGCGGCGGCGGGCTATGGTCTACGGCGAGGCTAGGAAACTATGGCGAGAACAGGAGGGAAAGGATGTCTCCGAGGACGGCGTGCTCACCCTAGACGCGTGGGTGCTTGCAGCGGTGGAGGAGGAGGTCGGAAACGGCGACGAGCTTGCTCGGAGCGCGGCGGCCGGAGCGGAAGAAGATGGATTGTTGCCGTCGATTCGCTGCTCCCCGCGTCGATTCCTTGCACGGAGAGGAAGAGGACGACGCGGCGAAGCCTCCGGTGGTCTTCGATCTGCTCCAGGTGCGCTCAAACGACGGCGGCGTGCTCGAGCTCGGGAAGAACAGAGAGCGAAGGAGAGGGAGCAGGTGAGGGGATAAGGGATGAGGTGCGTGGCGGTCTTATCCCCTCCGCAGCGCGAGGTGCGTGGCCGCGTGGGCCAGCGGCGAGCTCCATGCCGCGGCCGCTGTGGCTACAGGAAGATGAAGGCATTTTTACCAAAAACCCCCTGGCAGACTTTCCCAATCACAACTAAGTCCTTTTCTGTACTGGATAATTAAAACAGAGGTAATTTTTGATTTATTAGGGGTACTTAAACATTTCCAAAAATGCTGAAATTTTTGGTGCTTCCTCTTTACATCAAAGGTGAGCACTCATAAATTTTTGAAGTCATTTTGAGGTCATTTGCCTGGGAAATAAAATAAGAAATGCTTATAGGCATTTTTGAACTTTCCACAATTTCTTTAACTCTACAATTTGAATTCCTTTGGGGGGAATATATTTTGAGCACTTGGAACTTCCTCGACAAATATGGAATAGGATTTGTACTTGTGTTTGTCACAAACATCCATAATTGAATTGAAAGGTTTGAAATCATTTGTTGCTTTTGACTTCATTTGTTTTTTTAATTCAATTGTTTCAACTTGAACTCTTACTTAACAATGCCATGATGCATGAATGAAATGAAAAGTGAAATTTTATTCACATTTTTATGTTCTCAAACTTTGGGCTGTTACACTCATAGCCCCAACAGGCTGACAGTTGTGCTAACTGTTCGCAAGCGAAGCTCAACTGCAAATAAATTCATCTGTTTCTTATGTCGCGATGCAAACTCCTTTTTCGACGGAAAATAGCAAGAGCATTCCCAGCTGCAGATTTGTTAACCAAGACAGGGCAAAGGTCTATTTACGTCAAAAAACTATATAAATCAAAAGATGGTCAAGCCTGTTGGAGATATGCCCTAGAGGTAAATAAATAATAAGGATTTATTGCATTATCTCATTAAGTTTATAATTAGTTTTATACCATGCTATAACTGTATTAATCAGAATTGTTAATACACGTGTGGTATGTAAACAAACCAGAGTCCCTAGTTAAGCCTCTATATAAACTAGTCAATCAGTCAATGGATGATCGTGATTTCCCGATCATATTGATTCATAACAGTTGATGATGGAGTCATTTTATTAGTAGAATAATTTGATGGACATTACCCACCAAAGTATTGCAAAAGGATCGTATCACTAAGTTCAACACTGCAATAGGAAAGTAACGTGATAGCTTATTCCTTAGACAGTGAGCTTATATCGAGTCGCTGCTTCTGAAAGATACTTTGATCACATCAAACGTCATATCTTATATAGTGTGACAATAAAAGTGACACTTTCGGGTATTGGAAGGAAGTGGTCGGGGCGAGTGATCAAGAGCGGGATTTGTTCATCCGTGTGATGGAAAGATACTCTGGGCCCACTCGGTGAGATTATATCTGTAAAGCTGTGCAGCGTATGACTAGGTCATTGGAGATATAATATCACATAACGAGTTAAGTAATCCTTGTCGGTAACGAGATAAAACACAACATAGGATGTTGACGATCGTATCTCGGACAAAGGTAGTATCGATGAAAAAAAGGGAATGAACATATCATGTTAACGGTTCAACGACGATTTATTCTGGAATGCACAGGGGCCGTCATAGTCATCCAGGGCTCCCTGACGGTCATTGGTGAGCGAAGGGTCTCGAACATGTCTGGAGTATTCCCGAACCGTAGGGTAACACACTTAAGGTCTTGACGACGCTTGGAGAACGTTTTGGAAACATCGGAATTATTTAGGTATAGAGAAAAGAGGTTCCGGAAAAGTTCCGGCAAGAACGGAAGTGTTCCGGAGAAGACCGAAGTGATTTCGGAGTGGTCTGGAAATTGTTTCGGAGTCACGGGAGATTAAATAGTATGTAAATATATTAATTATGGAATTATATATATTTATATTAATTTAATATTAAATAAAAAGGAGAAAAAATGGGCAGCCCACCTAGATGGGCCAAACCCCAGAGGGAAAGGCCCAAGTGGGGGACTTCCCCCCCAGGAGATGGTGCGGCTGGGCCATGGGGCCCACCCGACCACCATGGGGTGCGGCTGGCCCATGGTGGCCGGCGCACCACCCCCCTCCTCCTCCTTTGTTGTTTAGTCCCACATGGACAACTGGAGGAGAGGTGCAACCCCTCTCCTCCAATAAATAGGAGGCCGGATTAATTGAGAAAATACACAATAAATTCAAGAATTAATTCCGGTTGGCCTAGACTTCTCCCTTTGTCCACTTCGACCCTCCCCGTCTCTCGGCGTATGCGGTCCCACGTTTGGACTGCGTATACGTGAGACCTATAAACCGCAGTACGCCGTTGTGCTGCGGGATTCCACCCAAAGTTCTCGCTTCCGCTATCTCGGCTGGATCGGGGAGCCCGGAGGTCATCGTCAAGGTCCGTACGTGTGTGAGTACTCGGAAGTGCCGTACACTCAGGCTCGGCACCGGAGCATCGTCATCGTGCCGCCTCCTTCTTCGTCGCGCCAAGTTCTTCGCGACCTTGAGGTCGGCTAGGTACGTCTTCATCGGCAACGCTTGTGCGGGAGCGTATTTCCCGCTTATCAGTCTACGAGGGTACATGTCCGATAACTTCTCCGTTACAATATTACTAGATAGATAGATCCTGACTAGTTTTCGGTGTTGCGATAGTTAGAAAAATTATTGTTTTCTGCTACGAACCCCGTCAAGGCCATTCTTGATAATGTGCTGAGTGATTTTTCCTACCTTCACAAAATCATGGCCAGATCATCTAATTTTGACAAACATTTAGCCTTGCGATCTTGGTTGCGGGGCAATTTAAAGCATCCAATAGGTCACATCCTGTACACGACATAAACACAAAGGTCTTCAGAAACTATAGCCAAACTATGGCTCAAAGCTTGGCCTCATTAACAAAAAAAGAGTTCCAATTTAGACCACCCATCTTTTTTTTTTGATAAAGGGATTTTATTATTTAAAAGTTTTAAGCATTACACCCATCTAGTACAGGGTGATAGTTTGCATCATATTTTAGTTTCAAAATAAGACAAACTCACGTGTTTTTGCTCGTGTGACGGATGATGTGTGGTAAATACCCTGTCCCAAGTCGGATGGACATTTTTTCTTGCTGTTTCCTAGCTGGTACGTTGGTGAGTCGAGTTGGCCCGAACCTTGAACTCATCGGTTCTAGCCTCTTAGTCAGATTTAGGAGGGCCGGGAGCGCCTGGCCGGTTTGAAACCGGCCCGCCGGGGACAAGCTCAAAGGATGCAAGCAAAAATATGTTAAGCTTTTGCTTTTGTTTAGTTGCCTCCATAGTGATAAGTGTCAGGGGCAGAGCTAAAGCCCAAGTCGCCCCGATGCACCAATTTACCGCGGCATAAATTTTCGACAATAATCTACTGCATAAAATATGGTTTATATCTTTTAACATAGATAATACATTGTATATATATACAAAAGAATTGGTATTAAAAAACTTAAAGTGTCTACTATATTGATGAAACAAAGGATAGAGTTACCTGGAAAATATGTCTTGCTTACCCTCAAAGAGAAATATGTGTTGCATTTTCAAATTGTAAAATGCATCATCTGACGCTAAAGCTCAATAACCTACTAGATAAAAAATACACTTTAATTTCAGGTGGAGCATAGTAGAATGACCAAAATTATAATACTCGAGTAGCTTAAATGTTCATATTAACTTTCAAAACCATGAAATATTTAACCACATTATCATTGGTGATTTTATTTTTATTTTTTCTCCACATAATAAGTATAACATCGTCACTCAAGCATTGCGCGAAATATTTTCACCAGTTTCATTGCCAAAAAACACCTCTCATCCTTTAGGCCTGCTGCTTGCCACTGGGACCTGCGTGCGAGACGCGGCGTTGGAGTTCTGGATGTTTGGTTCGCCCCTGCTCAATCGATCTGATCACGTCCGAGAGGAGTTGCGCTTCAGATGGTAAGCACTACTGCTCTCTCCGATCCATGTTAATTGTCGCTGAATCGGATATATCTAGACATATTTTTATGCTAGATACATCCGATTCAGTGACAATTAATATGTATTAGAGAAAGTACTAATTTTCTTTGGATCTGTACTGTTGTGCATCGGGGTCACCCCATTGGGCTCCGCCTGTGATAGGCATGTTGATATGAGTTGTATGGGCTAAAGTTTGGTTGTGGCGGCATTTTGCATGATATACGAGAGAGGACCTACCCCATGAAAAATAAACGGAGTTTCGGTGCTCACGTGCGTGTCAGGCCTTATCATTCGTGCGGGTAAAACGATTTAAATATATATTATAAATGTTGTGTAGGTTATGAACTATATAAAATGTCGTGTAAATTGTAAACTCTGACGAATATGTGTTCCAAACTGAAAGTAACAAAAAGGAATCCAGATCCTCTATGAACCCTTTTTTAATAAGATGCTCCATGTCCATGATGATAGGATCATTAGCTGAACAAAGAATGTGTACTTGGAAATTAGCCTTGAGATCTTATTTGCACAGCAATTTAAAGCATCCTATTCATCTTCATTTTTATTCTTCACATACATACACTGATACACAACATAAACACAACATGCACCAAGTTACCCCACAAGTTCCTGACGGAACCTGCAATTACACAAAGGGCTGCGGACACGGCCTAGCCTGCTGACTCAAGGTTTCAAGCTAGTAGCGGAGTGAAGAGGAACATGTCGTCGAGCCGGTCGTTGGTCGGCGAGTTGCCGCCGTAGACAAGCATCCCGCTCCGGCCGTCGAGCGCCCCCGCCGAGAACGCGCACCACCCCCGAGGACCGGGGTGGTGGTCAGAGGCGCCATCCAGCTTGGCCCACACGCCGGTCTCCGTGTCCAGCAGGAAGGCGTCGGCGGCGAACTTGCCGGCGCCCAGATGGCCGAGGTCGCTGGGGTCCACCTCGCCGCCGAACACCACTACGTTCTTCCCGACGCCGGCCGCGCAGAGCACGCTCCGCGGCGCTGGCCTGTCGCCGGTGGTCTCGACCACGGCCCACTCGCCGGTGGCCGGGTCGTACGAGTGCACGTCGTCAAGCTCCGCGGACCCAGAGAACCCGTGCACCACCCACACCTTCCCGCCGGCGAACGCCAGCCCGGGCCCGCCGCGGGAGGGCACGCCTCCCCCGGCGACGGCAGCTCCTCCCACCGCCCGGCGCCGACGTCGTAGGCCCAGAGGTCGTTCAGCCTGCCGGCGTTGCCGCACCCGCCGAAGACGTACACGAGGCTGCCCTCGCCGTCGGCCACCATGGAGTGGTAGCTCCGGTGCGGCGGGCCGCTGTCGCCGGACGACAGCAGGGTCCACGTGTTGGTGGCCGTGTCGAAGGAGTATAGCTCGTTGAGATCCTTGTGGTCCCTATCGCGGCCGCCGAACACGAAGACTGTGCCGCCCACGGCGGCCATGGTGACGCCGACGCGCGGCGGGGGCACCTCGCCGGCGGCGTCGAGGGCGGACCAGGACTGCGCCTTGAGGTCGAAGGCGTACATGGTGCTGTCCACGGGCACGCGCGGGGTGAACTCGCCGCCGAAGGAGTAGGCCGTGCCACCGACCAGGGTGATGGCGTGGGAGCTTCTTGCTCCCGGCCCAGATCCCTTCTGCTCCAGCTGTGTGATCAATCAGGCGGACGGAGTTAAGCAAAAGGGAAAGATGAACTGAAACAGAATTAAGTTACTAACAACTTTGTTTCAAGTGCATAGTATGAAATAAATCCATCGCCCCAATCCCCAAAATTACTTGTCAGCCACTAACACCCAGCAAGTGAGCTTGCAGCATGTACTCCCTCCGTTCGGAAAAGGTTGTGTTAGATATATCAAAATTTGGATGTATGTGGACATCTTTTAGTATACACATACATCTAAATCTAGATATATCCAAAATATCCTTTTTCGAACGGAAGGAGTAAGAAAGGAAACGACATTTTGAGTTTTGAGCCAGACTACATAGATCCTCATCATATTGTGCCTAATTTTAGCCAAGTACATCTGAGATCTTCTCAAATTTTATTGTGCTAATCTGACTCTACAGTCTACACAGCTGAGAGTTGAAACCACTCAAAAGTTTCTTCCTCACAGGGCCCTCCAAAGACAATGTTTCGCTCGAAATAGAGAAAATCGTTGTCGACAAAGAGACCCCTTTCTAATATTTCAGAAGATCTCAACTAAACACCAAGCACAATAACCAATTATCCTGATCCAAATTACATACTACTGATAGATCGCATCGATACTGCAAGGGGAGGAACAAAACAGCGAGCTCCATATGCAGAGGGAAGAGCAAAATTATGAAGCAAGAAACATTGAAATTAGTCGGGAGAACAGAACAGACCATGACCCAAGTACTCCCAGCCATTGCTCTGCACGAGCTGTAGCGCCTCCTTCCTCTGCTCTACTGTGTCTTTGTTGCTTCAGCTTGGAGAGACAGTGGCGGAGGGGAAGTGATTATTTGAGTCCCCTTACCATAATCAGGCCGAGAGGCATGACTCGTGCGGTGCCATCGGTCTCTGAACCAATCTAACCACTCCATTCATGTCAGATTACTTCAAAGCCCTCCTGAAATAAAGCCAACTACAAATGTTTGGTTTTTTGTGGGACAGGAGCTGATCGAGGTAGTACTAGGAACTTGTCGCCATCTAGAAAATCTACGATATTTTCTGTTTTAGGATTTATTTATTTTTGAAATGGAGGGTTTACCCCTAGCCTCTGCATCCAAAGGAAAATATAGGTTATTTAAGTGAGATAGAATGCACATTCTACTGCAGACACGTTGGAGAAAATATCGTAGGGAAAAAATTCTAGACAGTCATAATAGTGCGAGCATATTTTTTCGAAAAGGAGGATAAGCTCGGACTCGCATCGACTGGTACACACAATTATATATTATTCATAATGCAAAATCCAGCAGCCCGATTTTTTTTGGTCGGAAATAGAAAATTGGAGGCCCTGTGCCTCGGGACAGTAACTCCATTAGACAACTACTAACCCTATGATAAAAGACAAAAAGAAACAAAAAGTACACGACTCCTACGGCCTTTAAATAGAAACGCAGTACATGTGGGACATACATGATCCCTTCCGAATACAACCGTTGTTGATCTTCTCCCTCAAGTCAGCATTCAAGCTTCATACAAAACATTGAGCAACAAGGTAATATGAATGATCAAGATTTCGTGATAAAACTACATGAAGAGAAAATCACATTTGTGCATGAAGATTTATGCGGAGCTCAGTTCCACCTTTTACAAGCAAAGGAATGACTCGATAAAACTACAAAAGGTCTTAGAAGAATTCATAGCACCCCCTCTATTGAATTGCATGCACCAGCCAACACTTTCGCTCACGTCTAGACTCCTCTGAACCTTAGACGTGGGATCACAACATTTTTTTACTAATAGCACATTGGTCGCGTCTTAACTTGAAATCTCTTGTCTCTAATACCATATTGAATTGAATGCACTAACCAACTCAACTAAAAGTCTGAACTGATGGAAAGAGCTAGCCAATATATTTCAACACCATCAATGGAGTTTCGACTAAGCGCTTATATTTATTCCCTCTGTTCCAAATCAACTGAAGGTTTGGATTTTCTAGGCCAAACTTCTTTATGTCAGATCAACTCTACATAAAATTATATCAACATTTATAACATGGAAATAATTTTACATACTAGCACATTTTTTACGATAGACTTGGTCAAACCTAAATAAGTTTGACTCAACGCAAAGCCATAGTTTTAATTAATTTGGAATAGATGAAGTATTGTTCTAGCTAGATGAAGTTGAGAAGGAGATTTCTCCAAGAAAGTAGAGAAAGAGAGAGGCTTCTAGGTTTATTCGGCCACCCCTTCCTAGGTTGGCCGAAACTCCCTCCCTTCTCCATATATTTGGGGCTGAAATAGAATGAGAGTTCATTCTGTTTGATTAAAATGAAAGTAGGAAAACCACTTTGAACCTCATTTTATCATGGTACTTATTAGATGGTTATAGTTCAAAAGAGGACTTAGCATGAAGAGAACTAGTTAAATTTAGTGCGGCGACACGCCGCACCATTGCTGAAAATATTATGTGTTTTTTAGTTGAGTTATATATGTTGTAAAGAAAGGCGGTAGTTCTAAATCGTATAATGTGCTTAGCTGAAATTCAATTTGAAAGCAATCCATAATTAGAGTAAATGAGTTTGCATTTTGTCGAAATATTCATTGAACCAAGTTTTTTTTTTTGAAATGGGACTACATAATTAGAGGGATTTAAGTTACATTGCTTGCAAATATGTTAGGTAAATTTGAATGATCAAATACCTGTGTGGTGAAAATGAAATTTTGAAATGTCCATGTTTAGAAGTATTTTGGATTTCAAAATCGGTGAAATTAAAGAGAAGTTTGCGTTTAAAATTTGTCGAATTTGGAGTTTATTTAGTTTTGATATGTTTTTCATGTTTGTAAATTGCTCAGACTCGGAAGACATTTAAGAGTTTGGAATGTTTGAACTTGAAATTTTAGCTTATGCCGTAAATAGCTAGCATTTTTTATTTGTGGCAGTTTTCATGTATTTTTCATATTTGTTTGGACGGGTATATTTGAATACAAAATGTAAATATGGGAATGGCCATATTCAAAAATTGTTCGGGTTTTTTAATTATTGAAACTCAAAAGAAGTGTATGTTTGGAAAATTGTTCAGATTCTAAAAAAGTGTTCTACTTGGTAAGTTATTCAGGTTATATTTGGTTGGATGTGTCTATTTGAATAAAAAAAATTCAATTTGGAAGTGGGCACATTAAAAAATTGTCCGGAATTGGAAATTATTGGAATTCAAAAGAAGTCGGTGTTTGAAAATTGCCCATATTTTTAAAATTCTTCTAATGGGTTTTTTTTTTTCAGATTTGAATTATTTTGACGTTTATAAATTGCTTAGATTTGGAATGTGGTATAAATAAGCAGCAATCTTTTTTTTGTGTGTGGTTATTTTGATATATACATTTTTCCCTGGTATATGGAGTTTAAAGTTGTTGATTTTGGTAGTTTTATTATTTGTCTGCATATTTTTTAGATTCTTTTTCGGGGGGGGGGGGGGGGGGGGGGGGTGTGAAGAAAAAACTGACACGCTTGGCCCATGCTGACGTCGTAGCGACGTAAGCAATGGCGCAGCGAGCAGCGCGAGGACGCCGGCGCGGCGGTTTGCACGTTTGTAAAATGATCAGGTCTGAAAGAATGCTGTAATTTTGGAGATTTAAATTTCAAATTTGGATTTAAATGCTCTAACATGTTTGTGTTTTTTCCGCAAACTTATCCAAATATTGGTCGATAAATTTTGTTGTTGTAAACATTTTTTAAAGTCATTTGGATGGACACAAAAATTGCAAAGCTTTTTAAGAAAGAAAAACAGAAAAAGAGAAACAGAAGAAAAGAACAGGGAAAAAAAAACAAAGGCGAGCCAGGAGCAGCCAGCCCAGCCCAACACGCGGCCCAGCTGTCTAGCCCAGGCCCGCTGGGACGTCACGCTGACGTCACCAGCGGCCGGGGTCTGCCGCGGCGGCGACGGCGGCGTCGAACCACGCCGTTCTGGGTCGTACGCGCGTGCGCGGCGAGTGCGCCTGGTCGCGGGGCGCCCGCAGCTGGCGGCGCCACCGCTTTTGGGTCACCGGAGCGGCGGACGCGGCGGTGACTGCGGGCACGCCGGCGTCGATTCCGGCGACGCCGCGGCGCTCCGGCACGCGATCTGCGGTGGGGAGGGAAAGGCGACGACGGCGGAGGCCGCCGTGTTGGTAGATCTGAGGGAGGAGAGCTGGAGCGGCGGCGAGGCGCGTCGGCGGCGGCGCGGCGACCTCCGCGTCGCGCGGGAGGAGAAGGGGGAGGGGTGCTGTGAGGTCAGTTTTGCAAATTAGTCCGTCACGTTTTCGCAATTTTCGAAGCGGTCCTCGCCTCGTGATTTTGTGGACGTACTACGGGTTAATTTATAGTTTTTGGAGGTTTTTTTTTGCAAAAGCGTCGCGGAGATGCTAGTGGACCATCCGATCACCGAGCGACGGCACGGATCGCGTCACTGTTCAAAACTGTTCACTTGTACAGTGATGAACAGTAACCAGATCGCTCACAGCTCGCGATTTCGGCCAGCTTTTATATAGTTAGTAATGTTGTATTAGGAGTCAACACATAGGAATGGCGACTACTACATAAGACAATGGCCGAGAAAGCTCGAAGCTCTTGCTTTCATTCGCCCCCTGGGGTTGCACATATCTCATCGCCAATTACCCGTACTACCTTCCTAACCATTCGCCCGAACGGAAAATACCTTTTAAACAACTCAAAGGAATTAATAGGCAGAGAAATGCCATGTTAATGAAAGAAAAAAACCTTCGGTAAACTTGGCCACAAACAAGCTCTTGATCGACACAAACAAGCACACGGACATAGCATCATCGGCATTACCCGCTGCCGGTTACCGGCGACTTACGCTTTCACCTCAGACAATGACCAACAATAGTTTAGGAGTCAATCTTAGCAGTATTAAAAATACAAGGCATGATAGTGGCAGATGGACAGTGATTTAGGAGAAATTAATGGTAGTTAAACTTATCATTTGGACATCCGTAATGGTGCTTAGTGGGAGGAGCTATCAGATTATGCACGGTAATATGATAACTAGGTACGCCCATTGTTTTTTGTCAGGAGGCAGGTAGCACATGGTTTGTGAGAGAGTGAAACCTGGTGTCATCTATTCTTTCAGTGTCGGGTTGCAATATGCTGTTAGAAAATAGTCCTATCTCTGTCGTTTTATTTAAGCGAATGAGTTACCAGGACATAATCCAAGACAATTGTTTTTGGAAAACTCTAATCTACTCTCTCATTAGATGACTTGTATTTGTCCAAAAGGGATTATCTACAACCGACTGATCGATCAGTCGGTTCTGCTCCACGCACGCGATTCGGCCCCTCCATCATCCAGAGTTCCAGACGCACACGCTGTCGGGGGAATGATTAATCCGCGACTTACTCGAACAGCGACTTAAGGCTGCGCTATCATTATTGGGCCTCGAGGAAGATGGGCCAATCTCGCATCATGACTCGATAAAGGAAAGTTCCAGAAGGTCGGTGCAAACTTGCCTTGGAAGACAAGAAAGATAATCAGGCTTCGTGTAGAACTCTTGTAACCTGACGAGCCTCTGTGTATATAAAGAGGACTCGCAGGACTTAGACAGGGTCAAGCTGTCAAGCCCTAAAACCCTAGCTCATACGGCGAGTACCAGATCGGATCGCCTCCATTGTAACACCTCGATTATCATATCAATACCAATCTAGGGTAGGCAGGAAGTAGGTCTTTTACCTCACATTGAGGGGGCCGAACCTGGGTAAATCTGTGTTGATCTTTGTTCCTGCGATCCCAAGCTCGGAGATGCTTGACTCGCGTAATCCCACACCTACGAAGTCATCTATGACACCTGACGTGACAAACCCACGACAGTTGGCGCCCACCGTGGGGCCTGCGGTCAAGAGCGTCACGTTCCGCGCAGGATCCATGAAAGGAGCTGAAGATCTCGCCATTGGCCGTGTCATACGGTTGATGGCACACCCTCATTGACGATTCAAGCTGGGGGCCGGAAGCAGATTACTTGGAGGCCGGCCACGTCATCCCGTTTGGATCCATCAACGTCTTCGTTGGCTTCATCGGTGGCAGGTCCTCAGCTCGGTCCAAGAAGCCGCCGACGATGGGGAAGAATCCGTGGAAAGCATGGACTCGCAAGAGTTTGGGTCCATTGTACCTGCCTTTGAAGAAAGTTGCTGGGGTTGCCCACCAGAAATCGCATTATCACCAGATCGAGAGACGGCGCAAGTCGCGGTTTACACGACCGGAGGAGCTGGTGCATCAGGAACTGCTGGAGAAGCCGAGGCATCGGCGCCCCCAAGCAACCCACTTCTTGTCCCTGTGTCAGCCACAAACGCCGCCCTCCGTGCAACAGAAATTGAGGCCGCCAGGGCCGAGCTCCTGTATGAGGTTCGAAGGATGGAAGAAGAGCGCGCGGCTCGATCAGATAAACCAAGGAATCCAACAGGAGCGCAAAGAGTAGCCGCGCTGGCTGCGACTCAACGACAGGTTGACTCGCAAACACAACTGCGCGCGACTCAACCAACAGTGGAAATCCCGCTTACTCCAGCCGCGGGAGCGGGAATCCAGACATTGCGGAAGGAAGGGTACCAACAAATCAAGAGACCCAGCAACAACCAAGGAGGTTTCACACCCCGCAGGGCCATTACCAAACCCTGTCGATAATATGTATGCTGCGGCTAATATCTTGACTCAGATGGTACCAACAGGCGATGACCCGGTCAATGCTGAGGCGCGGCGCGCGATTCAGATGCTAAGTACAGCAGTCCTGCAACAAGCCAATAGGGCAGAAGCCGAAGCACAGCTGCCCCTCGTACCAGCCAATCACAGGATTGCAGCAGAAAGAAGCGTCCAAAGCAGGCCACCAGAGAACATATCAGGAGTCGCACAGAGGCAGCAGGAGCAAGTCGCAGAAGCGCAGGCGAATATGCCAGTGATGCAAACGCGGCCCGCAGAAGTCAACAATCCAACGGGCACATCCACAACCCTGTCCTCGCGGCTCAAGGGCCCAGCGTGTTTCACTGAAAGATCAGATCGGAACCTTTTCCTGAAGATTTCAAAGGGCCACGCAAGGTGGCAAACTACAACGCCAGCATGGATCCAACCACCTGGCTGAACAATTACGAGATGGGGATGAGCATTTTGAACGCCTCAGAGGAAATATGTGCAAGGTACCTCAACATGATGCTAGAAGGTGCAGCGCACATATGGCTGCAAAATTTGCCTCCCAACTCTATAAATACTTGGGAGGAACTGAAGGATGCCTTCGTTAAGAACTTCCAAGGAACTTGCAAACGACTCTGCAATATAGAAGATCTCGAGCGTTGTGTCCAGAAGGAAGGCGAGTCAAGTCGCCATTGGATGAAAAGGGTGGCAGAAATAATACACTCCTCAGATAATATACCACCAAGCTCAGCCGTCCTGGTAATGGAGAAAAACTGCAAGTTGAGCCGCTGATTCATAAGCTGGGTCGCATGAAAGATAAAGTCAAGAGCCTCAGCGAGGTAATGGCTGCGGCTAACAAATATGCCGGCTCGGATAAAACCAGAGACGCGTCAGACGGAGAGAAGAGGAGGTTGCTGCCAAAGGAAAGAAAAACTCCAACAAGCCCCAGCAGCAGCAAACAAGCCACAACAACGCGAATCAAAACAAACGCAAAAACGAAGATGGTCACTCAGGGCTCGTCGCCAATACGCGTGGAGGATTCAGAGGCCAGAGGAAGGGGTCGAGGATACGGCTCCCGTCCAATCAATATGCAAGAAGTTTTTAATCGGCCATGCGACCTTCATGCAACAGGTGATGGACGGCCAGCGGACCATACCAAGGCACAATGCACTATTACAAGAAGTGGAAAGAAGAGAGCCAGCACAACAGGGGAAATTCCCACGAAGGAAACCCTGGTCGGCTCATGATCAAATATTGGGCAGCACAGCACGAACACCCCAGGCAAACGGGGCAGTATCACACAATAGTTATCGACACTCCAAAAGGGAAGAGAAATTGAGTCGCAGGAGTCAACAGGTGAACGCCGTGATACCAGCAACACCCAATTGGCTAAGGTGGTCGAGCACACAGTAACTTGGAGTCGCGACGATCACCCGCCACAAGTACGGGAACCTGGCAAGTTGGCGCTGGTTGTGGCACCGTACGTTGCAGGATACAAGCTGACCAAAGTGCTTATGGATGGAGGAAGCAGCATTAATATCTTGTACTACGATACGTTCCAGCGTCTAGGACTCAAGGATTCCAGCCTGCAGCCCACGTCAACGTGTTTCACGGCATTGTCCCAGGAAGGTCCGCACAGCCAGCGGGAAAATAACCCTAGGGGTAACTTTTGGGACAGAAGAGAACTTCAGAAGCGAGTTCCTATGTTTCGAAGTGGTAAAATTCCAAAGCCCATATCACGCCTTGTTTGGAAGAAGAGCTTTTGCTAAGTTTATGGCCAGGCCATGCTACGTGTACCTACAGTTGAAGATACCAGGACCAAAAGGGGTCATCACAGTGTACGGAGATAGAGAAAAAGCGATAGAATGTGAAGAAGGAGATGCGGCCTTCGCAGAATCTGCCTGTGCCGCGGAAGAGCTAAAAGGTTATAAGTCGCAGGTGGACCCAAATGACATGAGTGTAGTTACCACGCCATCTGCCGAGCCACCAATGAAATTCAAAGCGGCCCAGGACACCAAGCAGATAAATCTTGTTCCTGGCGACTCATCCAAGCAAACCAGCATTGGAGCACACATGGAAGAAGAGCAGGAGAAGGCTCTCGTCGCTTTCCTTCAGGAAAATAAGGACATCTTCGCATGGAAACCGTCAGATATGCCAGGGGTACCAAGAGAATTAGCAGAACATAGCCTCAAAGTGAACCCTGCGGCTAAACCAGTGAAGCAGCCACTACGGCGTTTCCACGATGATAGAAGAAAGGCAATAGGGAGGAAATAGCTCGCTACTGGCTGCAGGATTCATCACGGAGGTATACCATCCGGAGTGGGTGGCAAACCCAGTCTTGGTTATGAAAAAGAACGGTACGTGGCGAATGTGCGTTGATTACACCAGTCTTAACAAAGCTTGTCCAAAGGATCCATTTGCTTTGCCGCGAATCGACCAAGTGATTGATTCAACTGCTGGGTGCGAGCTGTTATGCTTTTTGGACGCCTATTCAGGCTACCATCAAATCAAGATGAAGAGGGAGGACCAAGAAAAGACGTCCTTCATCACACCCTTTGGAGCTTTTTGTTATGTCAGCATGCCCTTTGGGTTGAAGAACGCAGGTGCGACTTACCAAAGATGCATTCAGAATTGTCTACATGAGCAAATAGGTCGCAACGTTCACGCCTACGTGGATGATATTGTGGTTAAGTCGCAAGTTGGCCAGGATCTTATTAGTGACCTGGCAGAGACATTCACAAATCTCAGAAAATACAACATGAAGCTCAACCCCACAAAGTGCGTCTTTGGAGTACCAGCAGGAAAGCTATTGGGATTCATAGTATCAGAAAGAGGCATTGAGGCCAACCCTGACAAGATAAAGGCCGTGATGGATCTCCAAAACCAGAAAAGATAAAAGATGTGCAGCGACTTACCGGTTGCGTAGCAGCTTTGAGTCGCTTTATATCAAGATTGGGAGAGAAAGCACTACCTTTGTACAGACTGTTGAAAAAATCAGACACCTTCGTTTGGGATGCAGAGGCCGACGAAGCTCTAACAGCCTTGAAACATCAATTGACAAATGCTCCAGTTCTGGCGGCTCCAAAGGATAAAGAGCCCATGCTACTATACATAGCGGCAAATTCCCGCTGTGAGCGCTGTCATGGTTGTGGAGAGACAAGAACCCGGAAAGGAATACCCTGTCCAGAGACCAGTATATTACGTGAGCGAAGTCCTCACAGCTTCCAAACAGCGTTACCCACAGTGGCAGAAGTTGGTGTTTGGAGTGTTCATGGCGAGTCGCAAGCTGAAGCACTACTTCCAAGAACATCCAATAACTGTGGTTAGTTCAGCACCATTGGCAGATATCATCCGTAATCGAGAAGCTACTGGAAGAGTCGCTAAGTGGGCGATCGAGTTGGGACCACATCACATCAGCTACGAGCCGCGCACATCAATTAAGTCGCAAGCCCTGCAGATTTTATCAACGATTGGACAGAAATCCAAGTCGCTCCTAGCATGGCAGAAACCAAATACTGGACCATGCATTTTGATGGGTCAAGACAGTTGCAAGGCTCGGGGGCTGGAGTTGTTCTAACATCCCCAAGGGAGACAAGCTGCGGTATGTGCTACAGATACACTTCAACTGCACAAATAACGTGGCAGAGTGAGGCACTGCTTCATGGTCTACGTATAGCAAAGGAGATGAACATCAGTCGCATACGCTGTTTTGGCGATTCAGACTTGGTGGCACAGCAGGTCTCTGGAACGTGGGACAGCAAGGATGCGAATATGGCTGCATATAGAAGAGAGGTGGACAGAATTGCTGGACATTTCACTGGATACCAAGTTGAACATATTGATCGGAGACAAAACGAAGCTGCAGATGCCCTGTCTCGCTTGGATCCAATAGACAGTCAGTCCCACCCAATGTTTTCCTGGATGAACTGCACAATCCATCAGTCAAACCTCCAGCAGAGATTGACATTGCAGAGCCAGAGGACGATTCAACTTTAGTCGCAGCCCTGCATGAACAGCCAGGATGGACAGAGCCATACATGGCATATTTAAGTCGCGGAGTGCTGCCAGACGATGAGATTGAGGCGCGCAAAATCATACGGCGATCAAAGGCCTATACAATCATCAACAACGAATTATACAAGCGCAGCGTGTCAGGAGCATTCCAAAGATGTGTCTCACCAGAAGAGGGACGAAAAATCTTGCACGAAATTCATTCAGGCGATTGTGGCCATCATGCTTCGTCAAGATCTTTGGTGGCAAAGGCGTTCCGACATGGATTCTTCTGGTTAACAGCATTAGCAGATGCAGAGCAAATTGTCAGAGTGTGCGATGGATGTCAAAGATACGCTAGGCAAGATCATATGCCAGCTCAAGCACTTCGCACAATACCCATCACATGGCCTTTTGCCGTATGGGGTTTTGACATGGTAGGGCCCTTCAGACGGTCTTCAAACGGAAAAACTCACCTCCTGGTCATGGTGGACAAATTCACAAAGTGGATAGAAGCAGAACCTGTGGGAGATTGCGAGGCTGAAACAGCAGTCAAGTTCTTGAAGAAGGTCATATTCCGCTTTGGGTACCCCCATAGTATCATTACAGACAATGGGAGCAACACCTCTGAAGGGCTACACAGATATTTTGCGCAGACAATGGGATAAGATTGGACCTCACGTCAGTAGCACACCCGCAGAGCAATGGACAAGCTGAGCGAGCTAACCAGGAAATTCTCCATGGAATTAAGCCGCGCCTTATTGAAAAGGTCGAAGCATCTCCAGGATGTTGGGTGGAGAATTGCCAGCAGTACTGTGGAGCTTAAGAACAACCCCTAACAGATCCACAGGTTTACACCATATTTCATGGTCTATGGAGCAGAAGCAGTCATGCCCAGCGACATCATACATGATTCACCAAGAGTTGCGGCTTACATCGAGACAGATAATGAGATAGCTCGGCAAGACTCGGTGGACACATTAGAGAGGTTAGAGACTTGGCAGCATCAAGGTCAGCGGTATATCAACAAGACTTGCGACGCTATCATGCCAGACGCATCAAAACCCGCACCTTTCAAGAAGGCGACCTAGTACTGCGACTTAAACAAGATCACAAGGGAATGCATAAGCTGTCCTCTCCATGGGAAGGACCCTACATCATCAGCAAGAAGCTAAACAATGGGTCGTACTATCTGCTGGATGTAAGGGAAGAAAGCAGCGAACGCCATGATTTCGAGGATCGTCTCGAGGCACCTCGCCCTTGGAACGTCGCACACCTGCGACCGTACTATACATAAGAAAAGGCTAATTAGAGCCAAGCATCATCCTTTCCAGCTTTATAGCTGAGTATCATCACAGCCACTCAGGGCTAGAACTTCAACTTTGGTCGCCACCTAGGCGCGACCTATGCAACATCTGATCGCCACCCAGGCGCGATCGACCCTTGTATCAGAAACCGGCTGCCACCTAGGCGCGGCCGTAAACTTTGTATCATCTCTGGTCGCCACCTAGGCGCGACCGACCCCATGTATCACCATGGATCGCCACCTACGCGCGATCCAACCCTATGTATAACACTCGGTTGCCACCAAGGCGCGACCTTATGTGTCATCATAATCAAAGCTTATCATAGCTTAGCCTATCATGGCCATATCATTATGTTTCTTGGGGTCTTTGTTACCCTGAAACAGCCAATTTATTGGCAATTATCAAATTTACCTTAAGTTGGATTGCTACTCGCATTATGTGGCCAAAGTACTGGGGTGTGGCGTCAATCGAGCTTGATTGCCTATCATGGCCGCTCTCGACCCTGAACACACATGTTCCTAGGAAATACTGAGTCGCGCGAGTGCCCACTTAAGGATTCAGATGGCCTAACGAGAGGTCGATGTACTGCTTATAGTACGGCAACACCAATTACAATTACTTGTATCTTAACAATTGTTTTATTCATGATATCAAGTTACAGGTGATGACCTTCAAAACTTCTGAGAAGAATTGAGACAATTACATCCTCTCAATCCTTGGGGGCTACATCATATTATCATCAAAAATTTGAAGATGGATCGTCATCAAGTTTTGAAGCTATCAGGCTACTCTAACAAAGAAGCTCACGAAGTCAGATGATCTCCAGGTGCGAGTCAAGGCTAACCCAGCACAATTATAAGTCGCAAATAGGAAAAGCGCGGCCTAAACATTCAAGATCAAGAAATACTATGAAGTTCAGGCCACGCTTGGGGGCTAATGTCGGGGGAATGATTAACCCGCGACTTACTCGAACAGCGACTTAAGGCTGCGCTATCATTATTGGGCCTCGAGAAGATGGGCCAATCTCGCATCGACTCGATAAAGGAAAGTTCCAGAAGGTCGGTGCAAACTTGCCTTGGAAGACAAGAAAGATAATCAGGCTTCGTGTAGAACTCTTGTAACCTGACGAGCCTCTGTGTATATAAAGAGGACTCGCAGGACTTAGAGGGTCAAGCTGTCAAGCTGTCAAGCCCTAAAACCCTAGCTCATACGGCGAGTACCAGATCGGATCGCCTCCATTGTAACACCTCGATTATCATATCAATACCAATCTAGGGTAGGCAGGAAGTAGGTCTTTTACCTCACATTGAGGGGGCCGAACCTGGGTAAATCTGTGTTGATCTTTGTTCCTGCGATCCCAAGCTCGGAGATGCTTGACTCGCGTAATCCCACACCTACGAAGTCATCTATGACACCTGACGTGACAAACCCATGACACACGCACCTCTCTCCCTGCGTCTCGCGCGATGCGCCCTCGCTCCGCTTGCTTCCCACCGCTCGCCGCCGCCACGCGCCCCCGTACTAACCTCCCGCGCGCTCGCGCCCTCCTCCATCCTCGACCTCCGGCGACTAGCCCCACTGAAAGGGCATGGTGCCCCCATGTGTGGTTTTGATAATTAATGACAATCCCTATGGACTAATGGTTGCGTTGAGTTGTACTTGTAGTGTTTGTCCATAGACCATGCTTGAACACCATATGTTGGATTCAAGGTTGATGCCATGAATATATTGATATAATGAAGTATTTGGCATCAAGATCATCGATGTGTATGGATATATACTTGATATGATCAAGAAGAAGAGTATGTGATGACCAAGTTGTTATTCGAGGAGTTATCCGATGATTGGTCATGTGTGAGTTGAGCATATGGCAAGTATGTCTTGAAGAAAACGATTATGTGATCATTCATGGTTATCTTCAAGACATCATCTATTGAAAAGAGAAGAAAAGATACAAGGTTGATCAAGATATTGATCAACACACAAAGCTACAAGATTAACCAAGTGGGATCAGTATCTCTTGGTATGGTAAGCAATTATTCATATAGCTTTGTGAACTAACCCATGATATGTGTGTGGGCATTTCTATGTGTGGTTAAGTATCTTTCTATGGGCTTGCATCAAATAAAGATTTCATATAGCCCATGAAGGATGTCGTCAAGTGGTGATCGTCATCAAGCTTGAGAAGTGCAAGTTCAAGAGAAGTATCTCGAAGATATGATATGCTTGATGCTTGCCCCTCTTGGAGATAGTGGTCAAGTGAAGATGTGCCTATGAGAGGCTCTCCCATAGTGGAGTATGGGGGAGCAATATGTGAGACTTCACCAAGCGAAGCACAATCAAGAAAGGTGGTCCACTTGAAGAGATCAAGATCGACATCATCTAGCTCAGGTGGAATGCGCAAGGCAAATGTATTATCTTGATAGGGTTTCTATTTTAGTGGTCTCATGGTGCTAGTTGGGAGACTGTGTTATAGGATAGATACCGTACTATCAAGAGGGGCTCTCATTGAGCTTTAGCGTATCAGTTGGAGAGAGCTCAAACCTTTGCATACTTGCCTTCATCATCTTTCTTGGTTCTCATTTGGCTTTTCTCTAAGTGGGGTTTTGGAGCTTGTTGTGATCTTCATAACAAGCTCAAGTTTTTCAAAAACGGATTTCGTATGAAAAACCTATTGCGTTTTCGATGTTGGAAATATTATAGGTTCGTCTTTGAGAATGGTCCCACACCTTCCCATGTATGGTATCCTCTCTTTTTGTATGGAAGCTCTTGTCGATAGCTTTCCATCAAAATTGGTTTCACCTAATTTGGAGCTCGAATAAAAAAGTTACAGCTGTTTCTTTTTACTGGTTCTGTCAGTTTTCAGACTATCGGATAATCCGACTCTATTTGAATCGGATTATCCGACCCGGTTTTGCTGGACACGAAAACATATGAGGACTCATCTTGTTTCTCTCTGGAGGTAGTCGGATTATCTGATCCTGGTTGCATCGGATTATCCGAGTGTCAGATTATCCGGGCTTCACTTGTATCGGATTATCCGACTCCTCTGGCTGCAACAGCTCTTTTTCGTGGGGACCTATAAAAGGCCCCCTTCTTCCCCAAAGTGGGGTGAGCTTAGCTGAGCACGAAATTGACCTCCATTGTTGACCTCATTGAGCTTAGCTATCTCTCAATCCCTCCATGATTCTTGCCTCCATTTAGTGGGAAAAGAGAGAGGGGATCTAGATCTATTGTTCCACCAATCCATCTCTCCTCTAAGTGAGGGGAAGCCTTTGGATCTAGATCTTGGAGTTCCATTTGTTGAGTTCTTCTTTGTTCTTCCTCTCTTCTCCCCCCACAAGCATTAGTTGCTTTGGTGGGATTTGAGAGAGAAGGATTTGAACACTTCTTGTGTTCTTGCCCATTGCATCGGTTGCATCGGTTTGAGTTCTCCACGGTGATACGTGGTAAGTGAAGTTGAGTAGCTTGTTACTCTTGGGTACTTGGGGTGCCCTAGAGCTTGTTCTCTTGGGTACTTGGAGTGCCCTAGATGGTACTTGTTGATCTCGGAGTTTTGGTGGCTCCCGGGATTAGTTGAGAGCCTCCAATTGAGTTGTGGAGTGTGCCTCAACCTTGTGATTCTTGTGGCTTTGAAAGCCGCAGGAATTTGGTGGGAGCCTCCAATTAAGTTGTGGAGTGTGCCTTATCCTTGTTCGGGTTCGGTGACCGCCCTCGAGTGTCCCATAGTGGTTCGTGGTACTCTACAGTGGTAGAGTCACGAAGGAGATTACGGTGTGCCATTTGACGGCTATTCGGGGATCACTTTGTGACTCCACACCAGCTCCAACGGAGACGTAGCTTCCATTGGGAAGTGAACTTCGGGATAAATCATCGTCTCCAAGTGCCTCGGTATTTCTATACCCGAGCTTCTTACTTATGCAATTTACTTTGTGATAGCCATCGAGCTTGAAGTAATATATCTTGCTATTACATAGTTGCTTATCTTGGCTAGCATAAGTTGTTGGTGCACATAGGTAAACCTAGTTTTGTTTAGATTTTGTGCTTGATAAATTAACCGCTAGTTTTATTCCGCATTTATTCAATCCTAAACTATAAAGAATTTTAATCGCCTATTCACCCCCTCTAGGCGACATCCGTGTCCTTTCACCCACGTCCAGCCGCCTGCTTCCTATCGCACCCACGCCGTTAGCCGCCTCATGTGCGGACTTGCCGCGCACTCGCCCTCCTCCCTCCGCGACCTCCGGCAACCAGCGACACGTCCGGCCGCCGCTGCAGCCCTCCTCTTCGGCTCTTCCGCGAACACACCAGCAGACTTGTAGAAGACCATGGACTCGCGAGTGGATTGGTCACAAATTCATTCGATCCGGATCCAACGACCTCCATTGAGCCCGGTGTGCAGTTGAAGTCCTTCAGTTCGGCTAATTTGTGGCGGGGAGATTGAATTCGTCATGGCGATGCCTCATGGCTGATGGCGAAGGTCAGCTCTTGGAGATTATTTTTGTTGATGTTGCATCCGTTGGGTGATTTTGCTACATATGAGTTTTTTTTTGGGTAAGCACGGGCAAAGTGCTACAATGATTTATGCAAAACTGACATTTTACAGATGTTTTGATACGACCAAATTGAGTTTGTTGCATAGCTTGTTGGTTTTTGCTACATGACTTTGTTTAAAGTGCTACATTCGTTTTGCAACATGTCGCAAGTTTTACGGATCTGATCTTTTTTTATACACGCATTGCTACTTGCAACAAAAAAAATGTTGTGTTTGACTTTTTTTGCTACATAGATCGGGGGTAGCATTTTTTGAAATTTCTTTGCTACATGCGATGTTGCATACACAGATACAAAGTGCTACACGCGAAACGTTTTTACTATATAGATCGAACGCGCGAGATCATTTCACTTAACTTAATCCGACGGCTCCGAAAGCGGCTGTAGGGAGCCTCCCTACAGCCGACTGACGCCTAGTGCTGGCCTTGTTTTTGAGTTCCATGACAATTTTTGCTAGGAGTAACTCGGAAACGTGCTGGAGGCCTGAAGCAGGCCCAACACTAGAGCCCAATCGTCCTGTCTCGGCCCTGCTTCCTCAACCTCTGTAGGCCGCCAGTGCGGGCGAGTGTGGCATCGGCAGGCCGTCATGCCAACATCGGTGAGCCACCAGGAAGAAAGGAATAAAACCAACCAGCAGTGGCAAGATAGGATTCTAAAAACAAAAAAGGAGTGCCAGGACAAGAAAAGAGAAACGGAAGGTACAATTTATTGACAATGTTATTTCCTTAGGTATGACATTGAGAAGGAAACAATATCCGAAGCAAATGTATTTCCTATGATTTATTATGGTTGCTCCCACTCCCTGTCCATCCTTTTGGAGCTTATGTACAAGAATTCGACATGTGAGCTTATTTTTACGTAAGAGAAAGGCAGATATAGTGAAGAAAGATGCAAAAACTGAAGAGAACATTTTTGATCGAAAACCAGTTCTCCCTCGTGTCGCTCTCACCCGAGGGCGACTCGAGGGTGAACCAAACCCTAGCCGCCACCAGTACTTCCCCCTCCCTTCACCTCGCCATCGCTTAAGAAGGCCGCAGGCAAGCCGCGCGTCAGACCATGACAGTGGCGGCAAGGCTTTCGCCCGACAGCGCCTCTGTCCTGGGGGCTCGGAAGTCGGGGACACGCCCTGGATGGCGGATGTGGCTCGACTTGGTGGTGGGAGACGCGCGCGGGTGCTGGCTGCTCTCCTCGACGCTAGGCAGCGGGTTGAACGGCGAGTGACGGCTGGTCGTCGGCCGGTCGTACGATTTGGAGGTTGCCGTCCTCCTCCTCCTACCCTTCGTGGTCCTCTCGCAGGATCCGGTGGGTGCAGACTCTTGGGTGCCAGATCCCGTCAACGGTTCAGTGTGACTTTGGTAGTGGTGGGCTTGGGTGACAGGGCGAAAGCACTGGCTGGCGTTCGCCAGCCCCGACGACGGCGACGGCTACGAGCGTCGTAGCCTTCTTGGAGGCGTCGTGGTGGTCTCCATCCCCATCCTCGGTCACGGGTGAAAACTGAAAACCCTAGGTCCTCTGGCTAGACAATGGCGGTGCCTCGGTGTCACGGGCTCCTTGGATACACTGCATTGGGACGAGGTGCTCTCAACGTTGGGTGAGTAGGTCTCCGGACGAGCAGCGGCTCTAGGTGAGCCTGTGCCATGTCCCCGGATGAAATTCTTCGGCTTCATGTTTGCAGGTTCTTTCTTGCGGCGGCGTTCATCTCTTTGCCTCGCTGCTTTCCTGGGGTTCGGCGCCCTCGAGCCTGGGCGAGGGGATAGGGGTCCCCTCCGACGGTAGCATGCGCAAGGGTGGCGTCTGCGTTTCAAGTTTCCCGGTGGAGCTGGTTGTTCCTTTGTCGGTGTGTTTGGCTTAGTTCTTCACCTGTGCAACTTCAGTTAATCCCTTCTCCGGAAGCAGGCAACTTTCATCGATTTGGGCGCGGATCTCAATCCATACGCTCCTGGTGTTGAGGCGCAGTTCACACATCGGAGTGTCTATAGTAGGGGTAGGGGCTGCTTTTTTGCTTTCTCCTGGTGCTGATCGCTACTGCATGGTCTGTCCCTATTGTTTTGTGGTGTCTTGCTCTCGATGCAGCCTGTAATTTTCTTTGATTGTGTTTGGTGTCCGTAAGATGTAATCTTGCCGTATGTGGTTTTGTTAATTCAAAACCGGGCTCAATGAGCATTCCATAAAAAAACTGAAGAGAAAGGGTCGTGGTTTGAAATCTTTGTGCGACGAAAATGACACATGAGATAGATTTCTCCTTGATATGATATATGTACTTGTGTGATTTTTTTTTAATTTTGAGTTGTCTAATTAAGTTTGTATTTTGGCATTAATAAGTAATTTTTTTTTGGTGAGCATGTGGGTATATTATATAGTACCTTTAATATTGTAGGAAGTTGAAATATCGAAATATACTTATAACTTCGAAATATAATATTTAATATCGAAATATACTTCTAACTTCGAAATATATTATTTAATGTAAGCACATTGTTGGAGGCAGTGTTTTTTTTTTGATTCGTGTCCACAATTCGGGGATTTTTCATTTATGTTATATGTAAATATTGACTATTTTGAATTCTGTAAATATGTTTTGTGTTCTGCTATAGATGGTTAGTGTTGTTTTTTTATGAGCATTTGTTATATAGTTTAGAGAATATCTAAATATGTAGCAAATTGAAGTATGTAAATATGTTGCTTTGTTGCCATGAATTTTTAAATGTAATTAAAGAAAATGTATCTAGGTTTTATAAAAATGGTGACCAATTTTAAAAATTTAGAAATGCTACGGTAATTTCGAATATTCGCCAAATTTTAGTGTTTGATTATGAATATGGTTAGATAGGTGGGACCGACCGCGTCACTGTTGAAAACGCCGTTGGTTATTTTTTTTGTGAATGTAAATTGTTTTTTTTGTTTTGGTTATTTAATATATGTTGTGAACAGAATTAATGCCGTTGTTTCTGTAATGCACTTATTTTGTGCATAAGTATTAAAAAATCTGGAGGTATTGCGAGAGTGAAGCGGTCGTTTTTGTTTTTGCTTGTTTTGAATTATTTTCATGTTTGTGAGCTGGTTAGATTTGCAAAGTTTTTTTTTGTTTTGAAATATTCAAACTTGTATGCCGCGTAGATGTGGTAAAATTCAAATTGGGTGGTATTTGTTGTACAAGGTATTTGTAGGTACTTAGCGGTTTTGAATGTTGAAATATGCATGTGTTCTGCGAAAAATATTTAATTTAACAACGTGAACTGGATGGGGTAATTATGTCTGTAATTTGTCATAAATATCTATTTTGACACCATAATCTAAATAAACGTAGCGTATGAGAATTTGGTAAGGCTGGTATTTAATTAGAGGATGTATTTTAATTTGTCAAAATATAAAAAGTTGAGTCACTTTGAACGTTTTCTATTTTATGGAAATTATGGAAGGAAGGGGACATTACCTGTCACAAAGTGAACTTTTGTGAAAAATGTTTTAAGAAAGGATGAAACTCATGTTAATTTATCTGGTGCGGTTAAATATCTGTCGGCTGGAAATTAACGTGATAGTTTTTTCCCCTTTTTGATTTGATAGTAGGTAATATTGTTTGAAAATACAATATAGCCATAATGCATATCTTCTGTTTTTTCTGTTTTGGAATTTGAATGTTCATCTATTTATTTAAGTATTGCACAGTGGTTCGTGTTTTTTATATTAGAAGGTGAAAATGGCTACATTCTGAAATTGTTTTAGTATGAGAATCATCGTAATTTGGGGAAAAAATTGTTTTCGAAATGGTTGGATTTTAGAGGTTGTTCGAATTTTGGAATTGCTGCAGCTGGGAAAATCCGCGGTTTTGAAAACGTTTATATGTAAAAAATTGTTGAAAGCGGGGAACGCACATGTCGCGGTCATAAAATAGGAAGGGGAAAAAATATTTTTATCGAAAATGGTAGGGTATTTTTGAATGCTTGCAAATTTAAATGTTCGTTCATTTTTGCATGGTGGCGTAAATAATTGTTTTTTAGCTTTGTAATTAGAAGATGTGCATTATGTGAGCATTCAGGTAAGTGAACATATAATTTGAGGAATTGCATATGAATTTCATATTTCAGTAAATAATTTGACGAACTCCTTCTGAGTTTCGTAGTTAGAGAAATTTTTTCTTGTGTGGCAATTTTTGTCTATTTTACATACTCAGTTAGAATCTATAATCGGAGAGAATACATAGTGTGAGTATTTGTTAAATTCAGCTTTACATAGTCGTAAATTGTTTTTTTTGTTAGCATGTTGAGATATTTTATAATATGTCCATTTTTTTGTTAGCAGTTATAAATGTTGTGAAATCATTAGTTTTAAATTAAATGTAAGTCCATGATTTGTGGAAATGCACATGTATTCATTTGAACTCTATAAGTAGAGTGTTGCGGCGTTTTTTTTGAGTCCTCGAAATGTTTTTTTATTTCGTAAGCAATTTCAAATGTTCGAATGCACTACATTTTCTTTTTCTTTTCGTGCATTTTGATGTGTTCTCATGTATTTGTAAATAAGTAGTTCAAATAAGAAGTTAATTTATTTTTTGAATGTGATCATATATGAAGGTACTGAAAACATTTGGCAATTTTTTCTGTATTTGGAGAGGTGTAAAAGTTTTCTTTGTGGGAAAAGAAAATTACAAAAAAATAACAGGGGGAAAAAAGTTGGAAGATGTGCTAAATTTTGAAGCATTAAAATTTGTATGTGCTGTTTTTTTTATGGTAAAATTTATATTCGGGGATCCCTACTTTTTAATGTTGTGTACATATTTGAATTTCAAAAGTTGTGTCAGATTTCAGGAAAAGGGAGTAAAGGAAGGGGAAAAAATAGAAATATTTGAAATTCAAAAGTTGTGAAAGATTTTGGGAAAAGGGGAAAAAAGGAAGGTGAAAAAAATAAAAAGGGCCGACCCAGCTGCGCAGCAGCCAGGCCGGCCCAGCAGGCGGCCTAGGCCCGCTGTGACGTCGGCGTGACGTAATCAGCGGGCGGAGCTGGCGCGGCGGTGGCGCGAACGCCGGCGGCGAACCAGCGCGTCCCAGGATGCGCGGCTGGGCGCGCTGGATGCGCCTCGAGGCGGGGCGTCGGAAGGTGGCGGCGCCGCCCGGATTTGGTCGCCGGAGCGGCGCCGGCGGCGTGCAGACGCGGCTGAGCGTGGCGAGCGGTTCGGCGACGATTCCGGCGAGGTCGCCGCGTTTCGGGACGCGTAACTGGGCGGAAGGGTGGCGGAGAGGACGGCGGACCCCGGCATGTGCGTCGATCTGGACGGGGAGGCCGGAGAGGCGAGGACGCGTCGCGGCGGTGCCGGCGACCTCAGTCGCGCGCGCGAGGAGGAGAGGAAGGAGGGGATTTGGTGTTGTTTTGCAGAAAGGGCCTTCAACTTTGTAGTAATTGCAGTTCGGTCCTTCGTATCGATAAGTTGTGGACCGCGGGTTTGTTTGGTGGATTTGTGAAGGGGTTTTTTGCAAAACCGTTATGGATGTGTTGTCTTGATCGTCCGATCGCCGAGCGACGGCTCGGATCGAAAGCACTGTAGATACTGTAGATTGCTACAGTAAGCTACAGTGGCTGAGCTGCGGAGAGGCCGCCAAAGTGCATGTCTTTTATATAGTTAGTAATGTATCAACCTGGCTTTTGACACGTGTTAACCAGGCTTTGTGACATGGGGAAGCAAAGCATGCGAATGTGTACACAGTGGCGAAGGACGGCCCAAAGTTTACGTGTGGCGGAGTAAAAACATATATCATTGTTTAATTAGAATCATGTGCGGAGGACGGGGCAATTGCCCCCATTCCCCATGATAAGATGTAAAAACTATTTAACATAATTTTTTAATCATAAATATGCAAATTTCAGTTGTGCAAAATAGTTAAATTTATATATGGCCTGCCACGGCTGGATTCAGGTAGCCACATTTGAGGAGAACACCTGTTTCCAATAGAAGAAAATGTCAGTAGCAGTTAGGTTTTTTGTTTTTTGTTTTGCGGTGAGTTAAAGGACCTAGCTAGGTAGAGCGCATCACACATCATGTAATTTAGACAACTTATAATTCGCAAAATGTCGTAACACCTTAATTGGTGTGTCCCCATTGGTGAAAGCTGCCCATTCAGTAGTTAGCACCCGATCTAACTTTTCAAACGTGGGATTTTCCCTTCAACGTGGTTAAGAATGGAAGGTTTTATGAGATGGTAGCTACCGAATGGTCAGCTTTCACCAATGGGGATACACCAATTGAGGTGGGGCAAAATAAAATAAGATATTTACGGCGCTTCCTAAAAGGATGGGCGAAAAATCAAAGCGGAAAATATAAAAAGGAAAAAAAGAGAGACTTTTGCGTATTATGGATGTTTTGGACATCAAAGTTGAAATAACCCCACTCTCCACTTCCGAACGGGAGGTGTTGAGTGTTGCAAATGAGCGTATCAATCTCTTGGTCGTGATGAGGAGACAAAATGGGCATAGAGTGGAAAAGTCAAACATGTGCAAGAGGGTGGAAACAATACGGAATATCTTTTAGCCTATGGTAAACATAGGAAAAAGATTTTTTTTCAATTAGAGCAAGTCAAAGGAACCATTGTAGGGGAGGAGAATCTTAAGGTCTATATCTCAGAATTCTATAAAAACAATATTTGGGGCGCCGGAACCTAATAATATTCAGTTGGATGAAAGCGTCATCCATGATATCGCAATTAACACATGAGGAGAATGAAATTTTTTACATCCCCTTTCTCTGTGAAAGAGGTGCTTGATGCAATCTCACAAATGGAACTCAACAAAGCGCTGGGACCAGATGGGTTTCCTGCTGAGTTTTACTAGAGATTTTGGGAAGTTATTAAGAGTGATTTAATGGCTATGTTTGTGCAGTTTCAACAAGGGAATATGCCTTTATTTAAACTGAAGTTTGGAGTCATTACTCTACTTCCTAAAAACCAAAATACGGTCCAAATCTAGTAATATAGACCGATTTGCCTTCTAAATGTCAGTTTTAAAATCTTCACAAAAGTAGGTCCAAATCGTGTAACCGAAATTGGACACGGACTTATTTGACCTACCCAATCAGATTTTATGCAGGGTAGACCTATTCTAGAAGGGATTGTCATCCTTCATGAAACTATTCATGAAGTTCAATCGAAGAAAATGATTGGCGTTCTTTTTAAAATTGATTTCGAGAAGGTTTATGATAAAGTTAGATGACCCTTCCTCCAACAAACCATGCGTAAGAAAGGATTTGCACAATAATAGTACAATTGGATTATGCAATTTGTTCAGGGAGGTAGTGTGGGTATTCGATTTAATGATGACATTGGTTATTATTTTCAAAGCAGAAAAGGACTAAGGCAAGGGGATCCGTTGTCCCCAATGCTTTTTAATACAGTGACCGATATGTTAGCTATTCTTATTGCAAGGGCGAAGGAACATGGCCAAGTAGGTGGTCTTATACCTCATTTAGTTGAGGGAGACCTATCTATTTTACAATACGCGGATGACACTATATTATTTATGGAACATGATCTTACAAAGGCGGTTAATATGAAACTTATCCTTTGTATTTTCAAACAATTATCGGGGTTAAAGATAAATTTCCATAAGAGTGACATTTTTATTTTGGTAAAGCAAAAGAGGTGGAAGATCAGTATAAACATATTTTTGGATGTGAAACTGGTTCTCTACCTTTAAAATACCTAGGAGTACCAATTCATTTTAGAAAACTTCGTAATTCTGAA
Organism: Poa pratensis; assembly: GCA_947311845.1. NCBI lineage: Eukaryota > Viridiplantae > Streptophyta > Magnoliopsida > Poales > Poaceae > Poa > Poa pratensis. The sequence continues at coordinate 15,862,970 of CAMZMU010000077.1, forward strand.
TGGTATCCAGTGGAAAGCCGTTTTGAAGGTAAAACTTGGTTGCTGGCGGGGCAAAATGCTCTCATATGGAGATCGTTTGGTCCTGGTAAAGTCGGTTTTAACGAGCTTACCGATGTTCACGTTATCATTTCTTGAAATACCCAAAGGGGTAAGAAAAAGACTTGATTTATGTAGATCACTTTTTTTTTGGCAAAGCGATGAAAACAAGAGAAAATATCGGTTAACACAATGGAACATCATTTGCATACCCAAAGATCAGGCAGGTTTAGGTGTTGAGGTGCTAGATTTTAAAAACAAGTGTTTACTTAGCAAATGGCTATTTAAACTCTTAAATGAGGAGGGGGTATGGAAATAATTGTTGCAAAATAAATACCTTCATAGTAAAACGTTATCCCAAGTGGAAGCATAACCGGCAAATTCTACTTTCTGGAAAGGACTTATGCGGGTTAAAAATGAGTTTTTTTTTACAAAGGTCGTTTCAGAATTGGTAATGGGAAGATTACGAGGTTCTGGGAAGACACCTGGTTGGGGAATACTCCCTTACAACCAATATCCATCCTTATATAACATTGTTCAACAGAAACATGTTTCGGTACATGATGTGTTATATAATGCTCCTCCTTTAAATATGTCGTTTAGGAGAGCACTAATTGGTAATAACTGGGATAGATGGTCTCATTTATGCCTAAGACTTACGGATATTACTTTGCCAGATACCCCAGATAAGTTTGTATGGAAGCTCACAACGAATGGTATTTTTACGGTTAAATCAATGTATGAAGATATGATGGATGGTCATACAAGATACCTAAATAAATACCTATGGAAATTAAAAATGCTCCTAAAAATAAAAGTCTTCATGTGGTTCCTTAATAGAAAGGTTTTGCTCACAAAGGATAACTTAACTAAAAGAAATTGGCATGGGTGCACTAAATGTTCTTTTTGTGGATGCGAGGAAACAATAGAACATTTGTTCATTTCATGTCTTTTGCTAAACTTGTATGGCGTGTTCTTTACTGTTCTTATAATATTCCTCCAACAACCAATATCACTAATTTGTTTGGGAATTGTTTAAATGGGTTGACAAAAAGACCAATGCTAGAATTCAGATTGGAGTTTCAGCTCTTTGTTGATCTATTTGGAAATGTAGGAACAATAATCTTGTTTTTAACAAGACAACAAATTTTCATGTCATGCAGGTGATTAATATGGCGACAAGCTGCTTACAGCTATGGGCTTATCTCCCTACCTCCGGACCAGCAGGACTTATGGATGCTTGTTGTGCCCAAATCCGGACAGTCGCACACGATATCTTCTGTCGGGTTACGTGGCAGCATATTAGTAGACTCCAGTAGTTTTTTTTATGCTGTTATTTCGCTGGTTGATCTTGTCTCGGCCTTATATGTGTGCTGAGATGTAAACTCTTGGATACGGTTCAAACTTTGCATTAAAAGGTGTGTGCATCGCTCGATGCAGAGGCTAGGGTTATCCCCATTTCTAAAAAAATAAATTCCGAACGGCCTCACTCCGTCAAGACAACATTGCAAACTCAACCCTTGCCGGCTAAGAGCATCTCCACCGGCGCGCCCAAAACAGCGTCCGGCAACGGTGCCGGACATGCGCTGTTGGGCGCGCCGGCAAGCGTTACCGCGTTTTGGGAGCGCCGCGCCCCACAGGTCGCTCCCAATAGGATTTTGAGAAAAAAATTGAGACTCGGATTCATTTAAACTTAACGCATTTCATTGAAATTCGATACTTTCTACAAAATGCGACGAAATTTAAACTAACCTAGTCTATGCGCCGGTCCAGTAGTAGCGGTCCCAGTCGTCATTGTTCCACTCGCGGGCCTCCTGCTGCGGCGTCGCTTCGGCGGCTCTTCCACCTCCTCCTTCACCTTCTCCTTCACCGGGGGCAGCGCTGGCGCGGCGGCAATATTGACATCGGCGTCGAGGTCGATGATGTTGTTCTCGATGCACGACAGTGCTCGGCATACTCCCGCGACATCGGCTGGACGGTGTCGAAGGACAGCTTCTCGCGAGTGCGAGGTCCCTCTGGAACTGGCCTCTGCCTCCTCATCCGTTAACGTCCTCGGCGGCGGTGGCGCGGCGTGCTTCCTGCCGCGGGATGAGGACGTCCCTGGCTCGATCTTCACCTTCGGGGGGCGGCGGCGGCCCGAAGTCACGGACGGTGACGCCGCCCCTGCGCGGCACGGCTCGGACTTCACCTTCACGAAGCGTGGCTCGGCCCTTATCGGCGTCGGCTCGGATTCACCTTGTCGAAACGCGGCGCCGCCGACCACGCATTGGAGTAGGAGCCGGATGAGTTCGCCGCCGGCATCTCCCACAGGTCATGGGAGGCTTTTTGCGGCACAATGTAGCCGAATTCGCGCATCACCTGGTGGAAGCTGCGCCCCTCCCACCATTTGCGACGCTCCTCGGCGTTGTTCTTTGGCGGCCGCACCCGCCGCCGTGGTCGTCGATGGCGTTCTGTCGCTGCGCCACGAACATCGCCGCCTAGTTGGGGCTGTCCGCGGCGTACTCCGGGTCCGCGAGCTGCTCCGGCTTTAGCTGCGGCGGCGCAGCCGGATGAGCTCGCGGAGATGGCCCCCCTCCGGAAAGGGGGGATGACGTACCCCATCACCGAGACGGTCCAGCCGCCGCCGCTAGGGAGGCGCATCCTCGGCGGCACGGGGATGCGGTGGCGGTAGAAGAAGGCTGCCTCCTCCTTCCGGAGGCAGGTCTTGACCGCGCCGCCCCGCTGCCTCCGCCTAGTCGTTGTGCGCCATTGCTCGTCGCTGCCGCCGATTGACTGTGGAGAAAGGGGGAGAGGATAGAAGAGGACGAGTGCGCCGCTGGGCCGCGTCGTGCGCGCTTTGTAAGGACAGCAGGGGGAGGCGAAGCGGGGAACACGCTCCATTACTCCGGCACGGTTCTCGAGGCGTCGTAACTCCGGCGACGCGCGTCGGAAGACGAGGTGACGCGTGCGACGCGTCAGGAAACGCTCAGCGGTCGCAGTTAATTGCGCTCACCGTCTGTATCTCACTGACGTGATAGTCCCGCGCGTCAGTATCCGACGTGGCTCGCGTTGCCGCGGTTGCCGACGCGCCCGCTTGCGTCACTAGAATCTGGGCGCGTAGCGGGGTTGCCGGACGTTCTACTGGGACGTGCCGACAACTTTTTTCGTACTGGGGGGGGGGGGGGGGGGGGGTATATTTGGTGCCGGCGCGCCCAAAACGTCTGTTGGGAGCGGAGTTGGCGCGCCGGTGGAGATGCTCTAACCTTGCCGGCACCCGTTGAACATAATCTTTGTGCCTATCTACGTAGTAATGGTACCGACTCGGCGGATGTCTTCCATGTATATCACAGTTTTACCACCGCCCTCATCATTCACTGCTCTGGATCACGTTTAACGCAGTCTACTGTTGACTGCAAAGGAAAAAAAACGCCATTTCCTATTTGGTGCAAGGGTGAAGCGCGCATATATTGTACGTCGCCTTAACTTGGTTCACATGGCCCTGCTTCCGCTGGCTCCTAAAACTGTTGAACACGGGAATTGCTCGGCAATGAGACCTGATTCTTATAGAAGAAGAAGAAGATAAGAGCCCTCGGCTCGGCTGGGGTCGAGAAAAATCACATCGCCACTCCGCCGCTTCTCCACCCCCTACACGCGCGTTCTGTATACCTCCGCCGCCGCGGCGCAGAAACCAGCATGACCCAGATGGTGGGGAGCCCAGGGACATGGAGCGGATTGGCGTTGCGGGTTTTGCAATGCGTCTACGCCGCCGTTTCCCTCCTTGCGATGGTCACCGTTTTTTTTTGAAACCGAAGGCAAAACTTTGCCTTATCCATTAATTAAGCAGAAGGTGCCGGTTTATTAGTGGAAGAAACCGGGTGAAACCATACAACAAACACCACGAGGCAAAGCCCACACAACGCCACTCCACGGCCGGCCGGCCAGCAATCCACCTTGCCGGAGAGAAGAATCCGTAACTGCTATGGGGAAGCAGGTATGGGACACTCCGTCGTAGAAGAAAGCGGCCACCAGCGAGGAGCCTCGACGACGAACAGCACGAGAGCAACCTTGTCGCCTACACGACACAAGGAGGAACACCCTCGGTGATGCAGAAAAACTCGGAGCCGCTGCCCGACATCCAACTCTCCATCACGCCCTGCGCAAAACACTGGACCACTTCCGGGGCCGCCGCCCCGACATGCCACCGCCACACACTCGAGCCACGACGCCGCACGACTCGGCCACACACAGCCCAAGCTGCACAGGTAAGCCGCTCGCAGACCACACGGCCGCCGCACCAACATCCGGCCTAAAAAGGCAACGCTGCTGCGCTGTCCCAGCAGCCCCGACAGCCTCGCCGCCAACACCCCTTCCAGGACCGCCGTCC